>SNVD02010876.1:0-52612 GCA_013180625.2 Boswellia sacra | reverse complement strand
GGTTTGGGAAAAAGCTCTTATGCCAAAAAGCGAAGAGCGAAAAGGTAACAAGTTTGTCCAAGATGTGCAAGATGGACTTGTAACCAGCGTTGCCGCTCCTTGGGATATTTGTCTAACAATCGAGAGGATAAACTACAGTTCATCAAGAATGGACTTAGTAAGGAGTCTTTGGATGATATCCGAACGACTCTTGAGACGCATTCTTGTGGACTTGTGCAGCGTGAAATTTTTATTTTGTGGACACAATTCCGAGATGAGCAGGAACGCTATAGTCTTGGGAATCTGACTCAAAACGACCCTGTTTGCCAGTTTATAAGAATACTAGATGGGAAGCATATCCCCAACTCATAGAAGGTGTTTAAGCCGTTTCTGGACGTAAAACCAGAGGAAGATGTGAGCCACAGTCACAACTACCTGTACATATGCATGCGTGCCATCATTTTTAAATTTTAATACCTCATTGCTGTCATTTTGAATTTGTATTTTTTGTTTGACTTATGGTGTCTTATTTCATCATCTTTTAAATTTTTGTGTATTATTGTCAACTTTTTCAACAAACAATCGAGCTACCTAGATAGATATCATCAGTAGCATACCTTTTGCACTCCATAAATACCACATGTCTTGTTCTCTTCTTCACACATAGCTAGAGAGTTACATAGACATGGAGGGAACTTCAAAACGTCGAATCCAAAGGATATGTGTATTTTGTGGATCTCGACCAGGTAAAAGTGAAGAGTTCGTAGAAGTAGCGAATTATCTTGGTAGGTTACTGGCTGAAAGAAAGATTCATGTGGTTTATGGGGGAGGTAGCCTCGGGTTAATGGGTTGTGTGTCAATAGCTGCACATGTAGGAGGTACTCAAGTTTTAGGAGTTATTCCTAAAGCTTTGGCTGTAGAAAGTATTGTTGGAAAAACGGTTGGGAAGGAGTTACAGTTCTCCTCTATGCATGAACGCATGGCACATATGCTCATCAATTCAGATGCCTTTATTGCTTTACCAAGTGGCTTTGGCACTCTTGAAGAAATTTTTCAAATTACCTCTTGGGCCCAACTGAATCTCCATCAAAAACCCATAGGTTTGTTGAATGTCAAAAATTTCTTTGATCCTTTGATAAGTTTTGTTGATGCTGCTGTGGAACAGAATTTATCCCTCATTCAGCGAGAAAGATCCTTATTTCTGCCACTTCTGCTGGTGAGCTACTTGACAAATTACAAGAAGTTGAGTATGAACCTGACCCAGCTAGTACTCAAATTAATTGGGCAGGAGGGCAAAACAAAAAGTGCAAATTGGATTTGAATCTCCGTTTGTAATTTTTTTTTCTTCTTCTTGTCCTTTATTTTATTTTATTTTACTTTTAGCATGTTATTTTATGAGTCTTTCAGGTCATCTCTCTTGAATAACAGAAGCTTCAGGTAATGTCTCCTATACTGTATCTCTCTACATTTAAACATTGAGGACAATGTTTCATTTGGTTGGGGGGGAAGGATAGTAGACATAAGTGTGTCTTGAAATTTTATTTTTTCTTGCAAAAAACCCCCCAAACCAAAAGAAGAAAGCAGTGAGTAATTAGATCAGAGTGCGGTTGTAAGGAGTTCAAATCCCTCTTGAGACGCATTCGGGTCAGGAATGGCAGAGAGGAGGACAGTTTTAACTCTGAAACCCATCTAAACCAATTTGTCATTTTATCTTGCATTTTTGAAGACTTATTTGAATTATATAGTCTGCATTTTGAATCTATAACAAGGAAGTCTTATTCATTTCACCTTTGAATCATTCAAAATCTATGAACTCTCACAACTATCATTAATAAAATTGTGTTGCGTTATGTGCTCATTAAGCATAGTATCTATGAAATTCTTTTCAACACACACTACCGGATGTATGATGTGCGGTGGCGAAATGAAAATATGGCAATATTGAGTTCTTTTGTTTTGTTTTTTAGGATAACAACCAAAAGGACGGGGAAAAGTTTAAAAAAAATGAAAAAATGAACAAATTAAGAAGAAAAAAAAAAGAAAAAAAAAAGAAAAAGAAAAAAAAGAGAAAGCAATTGTGGATAAGTTTGGTCTCGTAGCCTCCTTAATTCGAGCAATTAAGCCCGAGGGGTGCCTCAACACCTAATACCCTAAGACCAACTGGTTTGGGAGATATTGGCCCAAAGCTCGTTACATGGATTAAGGAGAAAGCTTAATGGGATTGAACATTGCACTATCCACAAGTTTCTAAGCAAAATAAAGCATCGGCAACCCGAGTCGTTAAGCTCGTAGGGGTGTCTTAACACCTAATGCCCTAAGGCCAACTGGTCTGGGAGTCATTAGCCTAAGGCTCGCTACATGGGTTAAAGATGCATTCTTTCAAAAAAAAAAAAAAAAAAGAGAAAAATGTATAAAATGAATGAATATCCCCTACCTAAGGTTGTTAGCCTTAACAAATACTAGAACCGATATGGCTTATTTCTAATAAGCCCCATAGTCATGTGTCAACTGAGAACAAAAGAAGGTTTGTGGATATCTTGACTGAAGGGTACATGAGTCATTTAAAAAAAAAAAATCAGTTGAGAGTTTGTTTATTTGGATAAAATCAAAGAGAGTGCAATAATGACCACCTTGGATATAAAATTCTATAAATCACTTCTAAATAATAACGCTTTAATTGCTAGGGACTAGCAATAACCTAGTTGGGGGGTGTGATGAAAACTTAAATATGCATGTTTAATAAGAGTTTAATTCATCATATTGCATTAATAGTGTCATTAAATTCCTCAACTTAAACATATTTGTAGCATTTGCATCTTTGGAATTAATTTCTCTTAATTTTGGTTTTGTTACAGGTTCGGTAAAATGGGCATAACTCTCTATTTATAGATCAGAATGGTGCAATTCTTAATTTTTTGGAAAGCTGATTCAATTGTCTACAAGATTACATTTCACAAGAATCATCAACTTCGGGCTCTTAGTGGACCAAAATCGGGCTTGAAGTGAACCCATCTACAGTCTCGGCCCAGTCTGACCAGGCCTCAGTATTTGCACCGTATCTCTCAAAATACGTATCCAAATTGTACAAATCAATATGTTCTAGAAAGCTGAGAGAAATATCTACAAATTTCATGAAGACATGTGATTAAAATTCACAACATTTCAATGTCAAAATTGATGGTGAAAGTCGGTGCCTAATGATCCCAATTGTCAAAGATATTTACGACTAATATTTGACAATTATGCCCTTGTAATTTGACAAGTTTGCCCCTGGATGTATCTATAAATAGAGGTGCCTTGTGACCCATTAGGGCATCTTGGCCTTGGCTGGAACATTTTGGCTTTGGCTAGGATCTTGTATTGTGTTTTGTGTGTTTATGTTATTAATGAATTTCCTTTTTCTTGCATTTTATTTTCTTTCTATTATAATGTTCTTCTAATTTCTCTTTTGCTAAGGTGAAAGGGTGAAACCCTTGATATGAGAATAAGGATTCTCTAACCCTTAATATGTGCTTAATAATCTTAATCTTATGATTTTTATTCAATATGATTTATATTTAATTTCTTAATCAATCTTGACACCACTCGTAAAGTGGAGGTCTTGATCCATTGTGACAATCCTTGGCACATCAAATGCTTGGATCCTTTCTAGATGATGTATGGTTCTTTCCTTACCGACACGAATCTAGTTAGGAACCTTGATTTGTTGTAGACATATGGTGATTGGCACATTGGATGCTTGAACCCATTTACAAGAAGTGGTATAAATATTGGTAATGAAACAAATATAATTCATATAACTAAAATGGGTTAATTATCCTTATTTGAAATATCAAGGGCGGATCCCCTAACCTTAGCCTTCATTGTTATTGTGTTAATTCCTCTTGTATTTTAATTATTCTATTGTTTATGAACTTTTTATTTTATTTACTATGGTAGGTTCTACCACCTTATGAAATTGTTCTTTAATTTACTATGGTTGGTTATACCACCTATTTCCATGGATGGTTTTACCTCCTTTTGTCTTTTGTTTTATATTTGAATGGTCGGTAATACCACCTACCATCTTCACATATTTATTGATATTATCTTGTCATTTCTTTCAATTATTCATATCATATTTGCTTAACTTATAATTTGTAACGCTAAAATCCTCTTCCTCGTGGATCGACCCCGGACTCACCGGGTTTATTACTTCGACACTCCTATACTTGGGAGACAATCCTTTTTCGGATGTGTCATTAATTATGATACTTTGTGCAGATTATTTAACTTAAATCATATTCTTGCTTTTCAAATTATAGGAAGAAATATTAAACCTCTTAATATAATTCATAGTGATATTTGTGATTTAAAATTTGTTCAAACAAGGGGTGGCAGTAAGTATTTTATTACTTTTGTCGATGATAGCACAAAATATTGTTATGTGTATTTATTAAAAAACTTGGACAAAGCAATAGAAAAGTTTATTCTCTATAAGAATGAGGTTGAAAATCAACTTAGTAAAAAGATTAAGGTGATTAGAAGTAAGCGTGGTGAAGAATATGGATCACCTTTTGGTGAGTTCTGTGCACAACATGAAATAATACATGAGGTCACGCCACCTTATTCGCCTCAATCAAATGGAGTTGTTGAGCAAAAAAATTATACCTTGAAATGAATGACGAATGCAATATTGTTTAGTTCTGATTTACCTCAGAACATGTGAGGGGAAGTTATTTTGTCAGCTAATTAACTTTTAAATCAGTACCCTATAAGAAACAAGAAAAGACACCTTATGAATTATGGAAATGAAGAAAACCTTACTACAAATATTCATAAGTGTGCAGGTGTCTTGCTAAAGTGGTGGTACCTACAACTAACAAGGTGAAAATAGGTCCAAAAATAGTTGATTGCATTTTTTAGTAATGTGGCCTAAGATTGATGGATATTTTCTATAATTTATAGAAACATCATTAATAAATAAAGTTGTTATTATTTATTTTACCCAAATATGAATGTATCAATAACAAAAGACTCCAAAACTTATCATTGATAAAATTATATATATATATATATATATATATATATGAGACATATAATTTTATCATATCTCAAAACTAGTTCACAACTTATAACAATAGCTGGGTACTTTGTTTGGACAAAGTTGTTATATGTTTTGTCTTCAATGAAAAATAGTGAGTCTCTAACCATTTGAAGTGGAAATTAACTTCAGGACAAATACACTTATGCATTATGAATGCATTGAACATAGACCACCTGGAATTATAACATTGGTGGAAATACCGTGACTAAATGTAAATTACCATAACCTAGCATTAAAGGCATTCCTATCTTAATCCTGAAGTGGTAGTATACCTCTAATATATAGGCTAGGATCTTTGACTATAATGAAAAGTGAGATCTAACTGAAGGTCAATACCTTGGCTAGTTGGGATTGTAAGATCTATTTATTAGTAGGCATTATACCATAAATATGGAACTCATGACTCTTAAGGGCTTGTAGAATATCACCTTAATAGTTTTACAAGGTTTTAAGTAATTAAATCTTGGCTAAGTATTTAATGAAAGGTTTTTCATTAAACTAAGATTTATTTGTATAGATCTTAAATCACTTAAATAGTCTAAAACTGGTATTAAGGACTTAAAATATAATTGGAGGGGTAAAATGATAAATTACACCTAGCTCCAATTATTAGTATTCTGTGAAAGATAGTTATGTAAACTTGTTGCTCAATGAATAGGACTTCAAGTAATTTAATTAGATTAAATTTTTAAGCCTTCTGTAAAAAATATTTAATTCAAGTGTGCTGCTTTGGACCTCTAGTTGAATGGACCAAAGTTAATACGTATGACCTAATACAGTAATGAGATAACAAGGTACTGGTTCGAATTTATTGAAGCTTGTAATTAAATATATCCATCGGGGTCTACTGAATAACTGATTTAATCATCTCAACATGAGATTGGATTGTGAGAAATAATTATTTAATTTAATTCAGATTTTATTGAGAATAAAATTTCAAATATTAAATTAAATATGTAATTTTGTAATTGGTCTTATTAAGTTTAATTAAATAAGTAAGCTAATGGGTTTTATATTTAACTAGTAAGATTAATTAAAGGTCATACTGGTTAAATATATAACACCATTAAGTTTAATTAATTTAATTCACAAGTATAAGGCTAAACTGGTTATGAAAGGTCATAGGCAATAAGAAGGCCTAGATTACTTTGATACATATTCTCCTGTGACGAGAAAAAATTCCATGATACTTGCGATTGCCACTCTATGGAATCTTGAAGTACGTCAAGTGGATATGTTAGACAACCTTTTTTAATGGTGATTTAGATGAAGAGATTTATATGTAACAAAATAATGGCAAGAAAAGTTTAACAGTGTGATGCTTCTAGGCAAGAAAAGGAAGTCTGCAAATTGGTGAAGTCTTTGTACGGCTTAAAGCAAGCACCAAAATAATGGCAAGAAAAGTTTAACAGTGTGATGCTTACAAATGAGTTTAAAATCAATGAGCGTGGCAAATGTTTCTGTGTCAAAGATATTGAAAATGGCTATGTCTTTTTGTGTCATTATGTTGATGACCTGTTCATTGTTGGTAGTAATGATAAGATAATCAAATCTGCCAAAAATATATTGAATTCAAAATTTGACATGAAAAATATAGTTCTAGACAATGTAATTTTGGGAATTAAAATTACAAGGACTTCTAAAAGATTAATACTTAGTCAGTTACACTACATCGACAAGATTTTGAAGAAATTCAACAAAGATGTTCTAGACTATCCAAAACATTGATAAACTTGAGTCAACACTTATCTAAGAATAAAGATAAAAGTGTTTTTCAAGTAGAATACTCCAGAATGATTGGTAGTCTAATGTACTTGATGAGTTGTATATGGCCTAATATAACCTACACAGTCAGCAGACTGAGTAGATACACAAGTAATCCAAGTGCTGAGCATTGGAAAGGTATTGTGAAATTATTGAAATACTTGATATATATTCATAGCTATGGACTACTGATAGGTGTCTATTTATGTATCATTTTCATATCAATTCATCTATGTTTCTTTGCTATAATCCTTGGTATTTTTATGTTTTTGTGTGGTTTTGATGTTTGTATGAGTTTTGGAGGAACTTGGACCAAAGTGAAGTAAAACCCTTCATTTTCACCTCTGCTAGTCAACCATCTTCTCGGATTTAATTGTATTGATATACAATGAACTGGATAACATGTTATATACCGTTGGAAAGCTCTCGAAGTCTATTTTCTAGAGAAATTTACGGTTCAAAAATCCATTCAGTGTACCGAAAGTTATAATCAAAACAGTGTGAGAAGTGTAGAAATGTAATTCCACAAATCACTGTAACATGTATAATACGGGACACTGTAGCAGGTTACTATAGCAGAGTATATAAACTCATTTTAGGGTTTTATTTTAATAACTTCAAGAGGGGGAAACAACTGGGGAGGCTGCATCTCTGGAATTCTCTCATCTCCTGGAGTTCTTGAAGGAGAAAGAAGGCTTGGAAAGAGGAAGAACAATAATCCTAAGAGATTTTCATCAAATTTGGTAAGTTTTTCCCTTCCCTTTCATTTTCTGAAATGTCTCCATGTTGTATTGTATTTACCACGTTTTTAAACATGTGTAACTGAATCTGAATTGGTTGAGGGTGATTTCAAAGCCCTTGATATGGTTTTTGTGAGTTGATTGTGTAAGAAGTTGTTATCCAATTCTCTAATTGAAGTTGCTTGTATTTTCCCATATCTAATGCTTATGATTGCTTGCTGATTGTATTTGGAATGGCCAACTGAATATAATCTGGTTGTTGTCTATTGCTAGAGTAGAAATCTTGATCCGTAATTGTCTTGAATTTCTAATCCTTAGTAGCAAAATTGTGATCAGAGATTGCAATTGGAGAATACAACCTAAGTTAAATAATCCGAGCTTGTGTGTTTATTGCTTAGATCAACCTATCTTTCTTATCGTAATGCATCCATTGAATTAAATTTAGAGAGCTTGTTCTAGGTTTTTTAATGGATAGAGATTAAATAAAGAGCCTGTTTTATTTAACAACAAAGTAAGGAAAGATTGGGATAACAGAGCTTGTTGTTATCTACGGTTGATAATTTCAATGGTGTAATTGGATGACAATTCTATGATTAATTCGCAAATCCATATCTTGTGGCAAAGAATGATCCCTTAACCAGATTTTCGTCAGTGATTAATTCTCACTTCAATTAAGTTTGCATTGTGTTATTCTTTACTTGCATTAATAGTTCATCTAGTTAATCAATCAACGAAACCCCCCCTATTTAGTTTATTGTTGCCGGAAAATAACAAATTCAATTAGAATCAATCCTCGTGGGAACGATATCTTACTTATCACTTTATTACTTGTGCAACTAGTATACTTGCTAGTTTCGAACGCATCAAGTTTTTGGCGCCGTTGCCGGGGATTGATTTTATAATCAATTTGTTATTCTGTTTTTACTACTGATTCTTGATTGTTATTTCCTGATTGTTTGTGTTTAGGCTTTTATGTCCGAGGGAGAAGCGGATCAACGACTTAAGAGAATTAAGGAGTTTCTCCAATCCTCGAATTTAAGGCTAAATCGGTCAATTTCAATCTCCACCTCCAGAATTTGACCTTGCACGACACACTTCCCTCCCATCTTCTTGCAGTTCAATCAAATCTGAATCGGAAGCAATGGCGATGGAAAACGATCAGACTCTTAAGGAGTTAGCGGCTCCAATTATTGATCAACAACCGCTATGCATAAGCACCAATTTTGAGATAGATTTTGAACTTAAATCTGGACTAATTCATCTCTTGCCTACATTTCATGGTTTTGCAGGAGAGGATCCGAACAAACACCTCAAAGAATTTCATGTGGTATGCTCAAGTATGAAGCCAACCGGCGTTTCTGAAGAGCAAATTAAATTGAGAGCTTTCCCATTCTCATTAGCAGATTCGGCAAAAGATTGGCTATACTATCTACCACCAGGTACCATTACCACTTGGAATGAGATGAGTAAACTCTTTTTGGAGAAATACTTTCCAGCCTTGAAAGTTACAAATATTAGAAAAGATATTAGTGGCATTCGACAACACAATGGAGAATCACTTCATGAATATTGGGAGAGATTTAAAAGGTTATGTGCTAGCTGTCCAAACCACCAAATTAGTGATGGACTCCTAATTCAATATTTCTATGAGGGTCTCTTACCAATGGAAAGGAGTATCATTGATGTTGTTAGTGGTGGAGCACTAGTTAATAAAACACCGAACGTTGCAAGATGTTTGATTAGTGACATGGTAGCGAACTCCCAACAATTCAGCAGTCAATTTGAGCCACAACTACCAAAAAGAGTAAATGAGGTAAGTACTTCAAACATTGAACATCAACTTTCTAAACTTACCTCTCTTGTAAAAAAAATGGTTGTAGGACATATGCAGCAATCTTATGCATATGGAGTATGTTCTGCCATGGACCATCCAACCGACATGTGTCCAACTTTGCAAGAAGGAGATACAGAACAAGCCAATGCCATGGGTGGATTTCCAGGACAACCAAGGCAAAGGTATGACCCTTTCTCCAATACTTACAATGCTGGATGGAGAGATCACCCTAATTTAAGATATGGGAATCATCAACCAATTGCCCCAAATGCCATACCAAATCGACCACCAGGTTTCAATCAACCAAGGGTGCAGTAACCATTTCAAGCACAACCACAACCAGCACCATAACCAGCTCCACAAAATTCAGGTATGCCTCTCCAGGATATTGCTAAAGCACTTGCCACTAACACAATGCAATTTCAGCAGGAAACTAGGGCAACTATCCAAAACCTGGAAAATCAAATGGGACAATTGGCCACTAACATGAGCAAAGTTGAGAGTCAAAGCTCAGGAAAATTACCTTCTCAGCCGGTGATCAATCCAAGAGAGAATGCTAGTGCTGTAACTTTGAGAAGTGGGAAGCAATTAGAGATTCCACCAAAGAAATCACAAACTGATGAAGGGGATGATACCACTCCACCATGAACAAAACATCATCTTCTAAGGTAAATCCTAAAACCCATATTCCTTCATATGTTACTCCTCCACCTTTTCCTAGCAGATTTGCAAAATCAAAGAAGGAGGAACAAGAACAGGAAATCTGGAAACTTTTCGCAAGATCGAGGTAAATATACCACTTCTGGATGCTATCGAGCAAGTACCTCGTTATACAAAATTTCTCAAGGAGTTATGCACCAACAAGAGAAAGGTTGAAGGAAATGAGAAAGTAAGTGTGGGGGAAAATGTTTCAGCTGTATTGCAAAGAAAAATTCCTCCGAAATGCAAAGATCCAGGTACGTTCACCATTCCATGCACCATTGGTAATACCAAGTTTGAAAGAGCTATGTTAGATTTAGGAGCATATATTAATGTCATGCCATATTCTATTTATGCTTCCTTGAATCTTGGACCCCTTGCGGAAACTGGTATTGTAATTCAACTTGCTGATCGTTCTAATGCATATCCCAAGGGAGTTGTGGAAGATGTGCTTGTGCAGGTGAATCAATTGGTATTTCCAGCAGACTTTTATGTTCTTGAAATGGAGGATGAGACATCTCCCAATCCAACACCGATTCTTTTGGGGAGACCATTCTTGAAAACTGCCCGAACTACTCTCACCATGGAATTTGATGGCGACGTGATCCGTTTCAATATTTTTGAGGCAATGAGGTACCCTAGTGACTTGCATTCTGTTTTTGCAGTGGATGTTATCGATTCTTTGGCACAACAACTTTTTGAGTTAACTCGCAAGGATGCATTGGAAGTAGCCATTAGTGAGCACATAGGGGCAGAAAATTCCAGAGAATCGAGGAAGTTGATACAAGTGTCTAAAGAAGTGGAGGAAGCTGTGGCAAGCTTGGATGAGACTATAGCTATCAACACAAAAAGGTATGATGTTTCGTACATTGAATTGCCTTTATCTAATGAGAAACTTCTTCCTTCTGTGATGAAAGCCAATACCTTGGAGCTTAGCCACTTCCAGATTATTTGAAGCATGTGTTCTTGGGTGACAAAGATACTTTCCAGTTCAAATAGCCAAAAAAGGGCCTTGCACCATACAAGACAGAACTCATTCGAGTGCTTCGAGATCACAAAACAGCCATTGGGTGGACAATTGCTGACATCAAAGGTATTAGCCCAGCCATATGCATGCACCGTATCTTATTAGAAGAAGGATCAAAGCCCACTCGAGAAGCACAGCGAAGGTTGAATCCTCCAATGATAGAAGTTGTCAAGAAAGAAATCCTGAAATTGTTAGATGTGGGTGTGATTTATCCAATTTTGGACAGCAAGTGGGTGAGTCCAGTCCAAGTTGTTCCGAAGAAATCTGGTGTTACAGTGGTTAAGAATGACAATAATGAGCTAGTTCCCACTCGTACCAAAACCGGCTGGCGAGTTTGTATTGATTATCGGAAGCTCAATTCAGCAACTCGCAAGGATCACTTTCCTTTGCCATTCATTGATCAAATGCTGGAGAGGTTAGCAGGTCATTCTCACTATTGTTTTCTTGATGGCTATTCAGGATATAATCAGATTGTCATTGCCCCTGAGGATCAAGAGAAAACTACATTCACATGCCCATTCGGTACATTTGCCTATCGACGAATGCCATTCGATCTTTGCAATGCCCCTGCCACTTTCCAAAGGTGTATGGTAAGTATTTTCTCTGATTATTTTGAGAACATTATTGAGGTATTTATGGATGACTTTAGTGTTTTTGGTGATTCTTTGATAAATGCCTTGACAACCTTACCCTTATACTTCAAAGATGTATAGAAACTAACCTTGTTCTGAATTGGGAGAAATGTCATTTAATGGTAGATCAAGGTATAGTTTTGGGACATGTTATTTCTGCTAAGGGTATAGAGGTGGATAAATCCAAGATAGATCTTATATGTTCCTTACCACCTCCCATAAGTGTACGGGATATTCATTCGTTTCTTGGCCATGCAGGTTTCTATTGTAGATTCATCAAAGATTTCTCGAAGATAGCATTGCCCCTATGCAGATTATTACAGAATGATGTGGCCTTTGAATTTGATGAGAAATGCAAAGAGGCATTTGAGAAACTGAAGGAACTCTTGACTTCGGCTCCAATAATCCAATCTCCAAATTGGGATTATCCATTCGAGATCATGTGCGATGCGAGTGACTATGCTGTGGGTGCCATTTTGGGTCAACGAATTGGCAAAATTCCACATGCCATTTACTACGCATCTCGGACTTTAAATGATGCTCAACTTAATTATTCTACCACTGAGAAAGAGCTGCTAGCGGTTATTTTTGCTTTAGAAAAGTTTCAATCTTATTTGATTGGTACTAAAGTAACCGTTTATTCTGATCATGCAGCTTTGAGGTACTTGCTCACAAAGAAAGATGCAAAACCAAGGCTTATCAGGTGGATACTCCTTTTACAGAAATTTGACTTGGAGATCAAAGATAAGAAGGGAAGTGAAAACTTAGTTGCAGACCATCTCAGTCGCATTGTCCATGATAAGAATGCACTGCCATTACAAGAAAGTTTTCCGGATGAACAATTGTTGTATCTAAATGTAGTAGCCCCTTGGTATGTAGATATTGTCAATTACTTAGTTACGAAGAAGCTACCACATGACTTGACTCGAGCTCAAAGAGACAAGATCAAGAACATTGCCAAGTATTACATATGGGATGATCCGTACCTATGGAAGCATTGTTCTGACCAAGTGATAAGAAGGTGCGTCTCTGAATCTGAATTTAATTCAGTTTTAACCTTCTGTCATTCTTATGCATGTGGAGGTCACTTCGGACCAAAAAGAACAGCCCTGAAAGTTCTTGATTGTGGATTCTACTGGCCATCATTGCTTTCAAAGATGCATATCTCTCTGCAAAGCTTGTGACCGTTGTCAAAGGACAGGTAATTTAAGTGCCAAAAATCAAATGCCACAAACCCCTATAATTATTGTCGAGATTTTTGATGTGTGGGGTATTGATTTCATGGGTCCTTTTCCTTCATCTTTTGGTAATGTTTACATTATACTTGCTGTGGATTATGTTTCTAAATGGGTGGAAGCAAAAGCTACGAGAACTAAAGATTCTAAAGTTGTTGTAGATTTTGTGAAATCTAACATTTTTGCGAGATTTGGAACACAAAGAGCCATGATTAGCGATAGAGGGACACACTTCTGCAACCGATCATTTGAAGCCTTGCTCAAGAAATACAACATCACTCATAAGGTGTCTACTGCATATCATCCACAAACTAGTGGTCAAGTTGAAGTTTCAAATCGAGAAGTCAAGTCCATTCTCGAGAAGACAGTGAATCCGAACCGAAAAGATTGGAGCCTACGATTGAATGATCACTTTGGGCCTACCGAACTGCTTACAAGACACCTATTGGTATGTCTCCATATAGGTTAGTCTATGGTAAGCCATGTCACCTTCCATAGAGCTCGAACACAAAGCATGGTGGGCAGTAAAGCTTTGTAACATGGAGATGGATGCTGCTGGAGAACAAAGGAAGCTTCAACTGCAAGAATTGGAAGAACTTAGAAATGATTCCTATGAGAATTCCAGAATTTACAAGGAGAGAACTAAGGCATTTCATGATAAAATGATCTCCAGGAAGAATTTTGAAGTGGGACAGAAAGTTCTTTTATTTCATTCTCGCCTCAAGTTATTTCCAGGTAAATTACGATCTCGATGGGTTGGACCTTTTGTTATTACTAATGTTTTTCCTCATGGTGCAGTGGAAATCAAGAGCTTAAAAACGGACAAAGTATTCAAGGTGGATGGGCACAGGTTGAAGCCTTACTATGAGAATTCAGTGATGCAGGACATCGAGGAGGTACCTCTCTAGAGCCAGCTTATCTTGATGGGTGATGGAAGTAACGTCAGGCTGAGGACATTAAACCAAGCGCTTATTGGGAGGCAACCCAATGTTTTTGCAACATAAATAAAAAGAGACAAGAAAAGAAGGTAGTAACGATCAATTTTTGTGTTTCGAGGAGATTCCTCTCATGGGCCATTATAATTGATCAGGTTTTATCTCTCTTTGCCATCTGTCTCATTTGCTTTGTTGTTTGTTTTTACTTTCGTTTGCTCTTATGTTTTTATTTCTTTTATGTGTCTCTATTTTCTTTTCTTTTCTTTTCTTTTCTTTTCTTTTCTTGTGTTTAATTTGATTATTCCGTGCTTCGAGTTCAGTTGTGCAACAGCTTGAGGAAACATTCAAAAGGGAGTTGAAGCCATTGCCCAAAGGTTTGAAACGTGCATATCTGGGAGAAGAATAAATTCAATCGCATTATCGGTAATATCTCTCCTTTTCCCCTCTTCAATGGATGCTGATATCTTTCTGTCGAACCTTCGTAAATATTTCCCTTCACTTCCTCAAAATGTGTGTTTAAAATTTATAAAGTACGGATGACTAGACTTTGGGCGTTGATGCTCCTAAATGTGCCTGCTGATATCCGATGGCTTATCGAAGCCAAGGTGAGATTGTCCGGTGAGCCGGACATTAATCTCGCAAAATACATGCCTGGTCTAGAAAAAAGCTACTACGCCAAGAGGCGAAGAGCGAAAAGGTTACAAGTATGTTATAAATGTGCTAGATGGAATTGTAACCAGACTTGTCGTTCATTAGGTTTTGTGTCCAGGAATAGAAAAGATAAACTTACGTTTATTAAGAACGGTCTGTGTAATGAGTCGCTGGATAATGTTTTATTAACTCTTGAGTCACATTCTTGTGGACTTGTTCAGCGTGAACTGCTTAATCTATGGACACAATTTCGTGATGAATTGCAGTGTTATAGTCTAGGGAATCTGACTAAAAACGACCCTGTTTGCCAGTTATAAGAAAACTGGATGGGAAGCAAATCCCCGACTCATAGAAGGCGTTACAGCCGTTACTGGACGTCAAACCAGAGGAAGATGTGAGCCACAATCACAACTACTTGTATATTTGAATGTGTGTTGTTGTTGTCAAATTTCTTTTTTCTTGTTTCGTTTGATTTGATTATCAATGTTGTTTTTGTATATTGTTGTTTGTTGATTTTGTTTGTTTTAATTTCAAGTTTTCTTTTTTGACAAACCATATGACTACCCTATGGTATAAGTACACGTGGGAGATAAGTGTGGAGGTTTTGTCAACCTCCGCCGAAAGTGTATCTCCATTTTTAATGCTTCACGTGGGAGACAAGTGTGGAGGTTTTGTCAACCTCCGCCGAAAGTATATCTCCATTTTTCATGTTTCACGTGGGAGACAAGGTGTAGGTTTTGTCAAACCTCATCGAAAGCATATCTAATTTTTTCAAATCTTGGGGCGATAAATCTGCATCGAGCAACCCCCACCGAAATTATGTCTCCATGTGTCAAATTTGAGAGTTTTACGTGTGTGTATATATCCATTCTCCATATTTTCAAATGTCATTATTATAACCTGTCTTACACTTGAAAAGCATATTACCTAACGTGCATCATTGTCTTACACAAGGTTAGAGCACTTGTATAAATGGAGAAAACACCAATTCGGCGATTCCAAAATATATGCGTATTTTGTGGATCGCAATTCGGTAAAGATGGAGAGTTTACAACAGCAGCTCTTGATCTTGGTAGGACATTAGCTGCGAGGGGTATTCATTTGATTTATGGAGGGGTAGTCTTGGGTTAATGGGGTGTGTGTCGACAGCTGCATCCTTGGGAGGAAGTAAAGTTCTCGGCATTATCTCTAAACCATTAGCTGTGCGAGATATCATAGGCAACACAATGGGGGAAGAGTTACAGGTCTCTAGCATGCATGAGCGTATTGCACATATGGTCATTAAATCTGATGCATTTATAGCTTTGCCGGTGGTTATGGTACATTAGAGGAGATATTTCAAATCACCTCTTGGGCACAGCTAAATATCCATCGGAAACCCATTGGTTTGTTAAATGTCAATAATTTTTTTGATGGTTTGTTGTCTTTTCTTGATCAAGCAGTAGAAAAAAACTTCATCTCGCAGTCGGCGAGGCAAATCCTGGTTACAGCTTCAACTGCAGGGGAGTTAATTGACAAATTACAAGCATTCGTCTGTTCGCCTGATCCAACAATAGCTCAGATAGATTGGTTTGCAGAAGGCAATAAAAGGCGTAAACTGGATTTAACGCTAAGTCTGTAATCTTTATCTACTGGTTTGCTTCACTTTTGTTTGCTCTCTTTTTATTGTGTTTATTTGAGATTTTTCATGTTATTTATTTTGAGCTTTTTCAGATTATTTCTTTCGTCCCAGGTAATATTTTCTAATCTCGGTTTTTAGAGTGGTGGCTTAAAAAGTTCAAGTTCTCTTGAAACGCATTCTGGATCTGTTCAATCCATAATGGCTGAATAAGGAGGCTAACTTCTAAACTTTTTAGACCCATTCTAACTAACTTGTTTTTATTTGCTGACTTGTTGAACTTTGTTATTTTATGAGTGAGTTTAGTTTTGCGTAATTTAGAGTTGTTATGTGTTTTTATCTTTATCAGTTTCGATTTAAAAAAAAAAAAAAATTGTGGAAAAACCTGAGAATGGCAGAATATGGGGTTTTTTTAACTCTTGAAACGCATTCTTCTTAATAAATCTGTAGTTTGTTTATTTCATGTTGTTTGAAGTGTCTTGTTTCTTGTTTTGTTCTTTCATAATAAAGGTATATAGGCTGGAAACCTTAAGTCTGCGGGTTACTGGTCCTAAGGATTGTTGAAATATACAATCTTGACTCAGGTGTAACAACGCCACGTACCTCTTTTCTTGCATTTTGTGGGTCGATGATAAGATAATGATTGAATTAAGAATAACTCTTGGAAAATGATAAATGATGCATGGATCTGTGTGCTTGAAATGTTATTGGTTTTTGCTTTCCTTTGATTCCTTGCACAACATTGAGCACCGAGCTATTATCACTGAGTTATTTGTTTACTTAGAGAAAGTTTATGTAATTTAAGTGTTTCTTCAGATTTCAATGAATTCTAGAACTTGTTTGATGGTCACTCGAGGCGAAATCCTAGATTGTGCAACATTGGGGAAATGATTTAGGCCATCTTTGGACCGTTTGAGCCTTAATAGCCAACCTTGATTGAAATTGATCCCTAGTTACCCTTTTGAGCCTCTGTAAATTTTTTTTTCTTGTTAACTCACTAAAAGATTTCCTAACCTCAAATGAATTTTTTTTTCTCTCCAAATAGTTTGTCCCTTACCTATGAGCATGTATATCATTCATGATTACATTTTGAGCTATGTTCTATTTTTGGGAAGTTAAAGGAGGTTAGATTGTGCCATGAGCAATGCAAGTGAGTTTTATTATGTTAGTAAAAAAAAAAAAAAAGAAAGAAAGAAAAAAATAATCTGTACTTATCTTCCACGTACTTACACATTGAGGATAATGTGTTGTTTAAGTGTGGGGGAGGGGAATTGCAGCAGTTAAAAAAAAAAAGAATAAAAAGAAAGAATGAAACAACAAAGTGTGGGGGTGTAATTTCTTTTATGTAAAAAAAAAACAATAATAAAAAGAGAGATTGAGTGTTCTGAATAAATTTGGGGGAGTCACTTGGTGAATTATGATCAAAACCTATATAGGATAAGTAGGTGTTACCCTTTTAATCTTCCCTTATGAAAGTATATTTACTTTACTGACAAATCGGTAAACACAATGTTCTGGAACTACGCTGTCGTTTATGTAAATGATGATATACTCCACACATGAATCTTTCCTACTATTTCCAGTTCTCATTATTATGTTCATCTTTACCATGAACGTACCCTGGTTCTGCGAGAATTTCTTAAGAATTGAGCTCTACACAATTTTCTTAGAAGTGACCCTACTTCATTGTCATATAGGTGATCTCTTCTTAAAGAGTAATCTGTATACGCCACTCGAATTTTCGATGCATAAGAATTATTAAAAGCAATGTTTAACATTTTTCCTACCGGCATCACCGTTTTCATTATAGAAATGGACAAGAGGTTATCCCTCACAGTGATCTATCTAAGTCTTTATAATTAGGTTGTCCCTTTGAAAATAGCTTTTCGGATCTCCAATCAATTGGGTTGGGTTTCCTTTGCATTGAATTATTCTTTTATGCGATTTAGTCCCATTCCTTTAAAAAACTTATCAACTAGCTCGTTTTTTAACCCTTTGTTTAACGAATTCGCAACGTTATGCTTAGACTTTATATAGTCTACAATGATAACTCCAGTTGAGAGTAGTTACCTAATGGTATTATGTTTATGATGAATATGTCTAGACTTACCATTATACATGTTACTCTGTGCCTATCCAATAGACTATCATAACGTATGTCTATTGGTAGCATAGGCTTAGGCCAATCTGGAATATCTTCTAAGAAATAACGTAGCCATTTAGTCGTTTCACCACATTTATTCAAAGCAATAAACTCAAACTCCATTGTCGATCGAGCTATAATTGTTTTTTTAGAAAATTTCCATGATACAATAACTCCAGCTAGTGTCAATACATACCCACTAGGAGATTCGAGCACTAGGAGATTCGAGTCTTTTACATCATATATCCAGTTTGATCGCTGTATCCGTCTATTACTAGACGATATCTAGTATAATGTAGTCCACAACTACGAGTATATGGTAAGTACCTCAGTACTTGGATTACACGTGTATCTACTCAGTCTGCTGATTATGTAGTATATATCAAGCCTTACACAACTCATCGAGTACATTAGACTACCAATCACTCTGGAGAACTCTATTTGAAAGATACTCTTACTTTTATTCTTCAACAAGTGTTGACCCAAGTCTATCGATGTTTTAGACACTCCATAATGTTCTTTGTTGAATTTCTCCAAAATCTTGTTCACATAGTGTAACGAAATAAATATGAGTCTTTCAGAAGTCCTTGTAATTTTAAATCCCAAAATTACATCAGGAAGATCCATATCTTTCATGTCAAATTTTGAATTCAACATATTTTGGGTAGATTTGATCATCTTATCGTTATACCAACAATAAGTATGTCATCAATATAAAGACACAAAATGATATAGCCATTTTCAGTATATTTGACATAGATACATTTGCCACACTCATTGATTTTAAATCCATTAGCAAGTATAAACTGTCAAACTTTTCATGCTATTGTTTTAGTGCTTGCTTTAAGCCGTACAACAACTTCATCAATTTGCAGACTTTCTTTTCTTGTCTAAGAGCAACAAAACTCTTAGATTGTTTTATATAGATCTCTTCATCTAAATCACCATGAAGAAAAGTTGTCTTTACATCCATTTGATGTACTTCAAGATTCCCTAAAGTGGTGATTGCAAGTATCATCCTAATGTAATTTATTCTCGTCACTGGAGAATATGTATCAAAGTAATCTGGGCATTCTCATTATCTATAACCTTTGGTAACAAGTCTAGTCTTATAACTGTCAATTGATAAAACTGCTTTCATTTTTCTCTTGAAAATCCATTTATAACCTAGTGGTTTGCATCCCGGAGTAAGATCCACAAGTTCCCATGGATGGTTTTACATTATGGAATCAATTTCACTTTTAATGGCTTCTTTCCACAGAGGTCCCTCAGTAGAGCTCACAGATTCCTTAAAGCTTTGAGGTTCACTTTCTAACATATAAACCAAAGGATTTTTTTTTTGTTCTTGCTCTTTTACTACGTCTAGGCCCATCTTCAATAACTTGTTCTTGGTTCTGACTATCCTCAGTGATAACTTTATAAGTTCGTTTAGATGAACCTGGTCTTTCTTTGGATTTATACGAAAATTCATGTTCAAAGAATGATGCATTTATTGATTCCATTATTGTGTTTTTGCATATGTCCAGGATTTGTAACTCATACACAAGAAATCAATAAGTACTACTATTCTAAGCATATCCTATAAAAATGCAATCAACTATTTTTGAACCTATTTTAAACTTCTTGGGTGTAAGTATCACCACTTTAGCAAGAGACTGCCATACTCGTAAATATTTGTAGGAAGGCTTTCTTTCTTTCCACAATTTATAAGGTAGCTTTTCTTCTTTCTTGTGGGGTACCTTATTTAAAAGATAATTAGCTAACAAAACAGCTTCCCCTACATGTTTTGATGCAACCTAGAACTCAACAACATTGCATTCATCATTCCTTTCAACCTTTTGACTAAGGCTAATAATGTGGTGTGATGTCATATATTATTCCTTGTTGTGCACAAGACTCACCAAAAGGCGATTCATAGTCTCTAACACAGTAACATCTAATCACCTTAATCTTCTTATTAAGTTGATTTTAAACCTTATTTTTATAATGAATAAACTTCTCTATTGCCTCATGCTTGTTTTTAAATAAATACATGTAATAGTATTTTGTGCTATCAATGATAAAAGTAATAAAATAATTATTGCCACCTCTTGTTTAAACAAATTTCTAGTCACAAAAATCATTGTCAATTAAATCAAGAGGTTCAGTACTTCTTTCTACAGTTTGGAAAGATGATCTTGTCAAATTTGCCTCAACTAAGTTTCACACTTATATTTTGAATTAATATAGAAAGCAAGAATATGATTTAAGTTAATTAATCTATGCAATGTATTATCATTAACATTTCCTAGTATACCATAGCATAAAAGGGAAGACTCAATCAAATAAGCATAAGAATTAGCTTTATTGATTTTGGGCTTTACCATCATTATTTTGAGTTTGAACATACCCTCACTCTCATATCCCTTTCCAACATACATACCACCCTTGGTTAGTACAAACTTATCTGGCTAAGAAACCAGGTGAAATCTATGCTTGTTCAACAATGAACCAGAAACTAAATTTTTGCAAATTTTTGACACATACATAACATTGTTTAGAGTCAGCTCCTACCCATAGATCATCTTCAGAATCACTTTGCCTAGACCTTTTACTTCAAATGTGGCTAAATTAACCATGAATAGCTCTCCCCATTCTTAACAGGTTCAAAGGTTGTAAACAAGCCATTGTTTAAAAGAAAAAATGCCTTTGTAGCTCTAGTGTCAATCTACCATTCCTTTAAGTTGGACCTAACTAGATTAACTTCAGAAAGAATCAGATATAAGATTATCTCTAATACGTCTTACGTGATGTTGTCTACGACATTTGTTTTATTCTTTTTCTTCTTAAAAAATCAACAATTTGAAGCCTTGTGACCCATCTTGTCACAATTGAAGCACTTCCCTTGGAACTGTGGCTTCTTAGAAATTCCACCTTTAGGCCCTAGCTTTGATAATCTATTTGACTTGTTCTTCTTTACATTGGGCTTTGAACATAATCCATAACATTAGCCTTTGGCACCATAGGAGTTGAATTTCTCTTCTATAAGCCTTTGTTGTCTTCTTCAATATGAAGTCTGACTACAAGCTCTTCCATGCTCATTTTCTTTCTCTTGTGCATGAGGTAATTCTTGAAATCCTTCCATGCAGGGGGTAGCTTTTCAATCACAACTACTACTTGGAAGGTTTCACTCAAAACTATCCCCTTAGCATGTATCTCATAAAGGATTACTTGGATCTCTTGCATTTGGCTTATCATAATCAAGAAAGCAGCTACTATAAACTCTTTGAATCCAACATCCCTAATCTTATACTTTTTTTCTAAAGACTCTAATAACTCCTTATCCGATCTTTTCTTAATATACACATTGTATAATAAGTTTGTCAAACCATTCATTACATAATTATGGCATAAGAAATCAGAATGCTTCCAAGCCTCAACAGCACTAATGACTTGGGCATCTTGCTCACCTTTATAAAACTTAAGTGGATCCTCAATCAAGAACCTCCCAATGGCAAGTAAAACAACATTTTTGCTGCCACCTCTTGAAATTCAATCCTCCAAATTTCTCTGGTTTTTCACCATGGTTCATAGCAACCAAAACCAGTATCGTTAGGCCAGTAGCCACATTAAATTGTTGAGAACTAGTCATACTCTCAGCATTGACAACAACAACCATCTCAAAATTAGTAAATTAAATGATTTTTAATTTCCTGAACCAAACTGTAGTTTGAGAGCAACTGAATAGTTTTTAATAGATAATCCCTAGGAGATACCGGGGTTTCATAAATAGGTCCCTCTTAAAACCCAGCCTCATTAGATAAAATTTCTTTACAAGAAAATTTCTAGGAAAAACTTCGAGGGTCATTGCTTCCTCTTCAAACTCGGTCTCCTTAGACAGAACTTCTCTATTTAGTTACTATCCAGCCCACACCCATCAAACTATAAAAAGTTCCTCCATAAAATTCCACTCCAAACAAATATGCATATCAACAAGTAATATTAAAACAAATGGAATGATATATATTGCAACAATAAAAAAAGAATGTATAAAAATAAATTCTAACATGCAAACCTTATTATAAACCTTATGTAAAGCAAAAATCTATCTTGAGATTGTTAGAAAGTACATGCATTATATAAGGATAAAAGTAAAATAACAACTTAAATTAACTTTAAATTAAATTACCAAATGAACGCTTGGTTTAGCAACAAGATTTATTCGTTGAGGCCTTTGTATCACACAGTATCCTTAAAACAAATTCACGACCTCCATTAGGTGTTAAGGATTAGAACAACATCTGTCTTTTAGGATACAACAATGACTAGCAGTAAGACAAACACAACTCCTTTAATCAAACGAACTGGAAACCTCCAAACTCTACCACGAAGTTTAGAACTAGAAACTAAAAACTCAAGAAAGCAAGAGAGAAAACAAGCTAGAGTTTTTTTTTTGGTCCAATAAATGAATAAAGGACCTTTTTATATAGGCTAAGGAAAATGTAACATCCAATTCTATTTAATTCAAAATTAAAATTTCAACAATCATTTCCATTCAATAAAAATCAATGTCCATTCAAACTATAAGTTACAAAAATAAACTTGTAAAATCAAAGGATTTTGTAACATCAATTTCATTCAATTCAAAATTAAATTTTTTTCAACAATATTTAACTTAATTAGGTTTATTTGAACTTAGTTGTAAATTTATTTGATGTTAATTTCATAATTAAAATTTAAAAAAAAATAGGTGTATTAATGAGAAAGTTAGCCCCACCATTATGGTGAAGATAACTATGCTGCTATCATTGCAAGACATGAGAGATCACCTATTTAATTGGATACTAGGATAATGAAAAACAATATGAGGTAAAAATGATGTTTAAAATGATAGTGAAAATAGAGCTGACAAAGATTAAGGTGATAATGATCTTGAAGATTTCATTGTTATCCCGAGTTATTATTCAATAGGTATGGAATTTTTTATTTTTTTACATTGATCCTCTTACGTTTTTTTTTAATTTATCAATTGCAATTCTTATAACCTAACACCATTATTTTGCAATGCGGTTGAAGATCTATCACAAGCTATTAATGTCAAACGTGACACTTATACATGTGTCATGCACATGATTGATTTTGGACAAACCTGTAATTAAAACATTGGTTTATATTCTTTCTTATTTTACTGTTTCTAGAAGTCTTTATTGGGAAGTATTAGATTCATACTGAATATCTCTCATTAGATTAGTATAAAACTCCAGTATTATACTTCACTTAGGAGAATATTTTAGAGTCTTACTTTACTTAGGAGTTTATTTATATCACTTTCTATATTATTGATCATTATCCTATTCTTACCAATTGAGTTTGATTGAGATTCTTTTGGATATTAATGAGAAAGGCAACTAAATTTTACACTATATGTATAATGTTATTTCCTATAACTTGTATGTAAGTATGTCACCACATTTCAAGATATTGAAAGAGCTTCAAAGCCAAATTGAAATGTGTATTTGATTATCTTTTATGAGAGTTTTATTCATGTATGAGACGTTGTGATCGTGCATGAATTTTGGTAAAGTCTATTTGAGTTAGTATTCGCTCGAGAGAAATTGCGAGTTGAACATTTATGTAATTCAGTGTCAGACATCATTTTATATTTAACTGAACATGTGTTGTTAAGTTATCAACAACAGAGAATGAGCAGTATGGCTAGAGTTTAAGATATTGTTCGGATTTTGTTTTACAAAGATTAAGTTATTGTGTGAGAGTGAGTCAGTACTATAAACGTACCTAAAGATTGTACAAACAAGAAGTTAGTGAATTGCAGCTCTAAGTTATCCGTGGACATAGATTTTTTTAATTGAACCACGTAAATTCTCCTCTACCATTTTATATTACAGTATTCTGTTATATTATATATAACTGATCCATACTTTCAGATCTCACAATTGATATCAGAGCAGATTCATTAACATACAAGTGATGAAAGATAACGTTGATTTGAAGATACAGAGTTTATACGAAATACAAGATCTAGATCACAACCACCAATTCTTGATGATGGTAATTATTCATACTAGAAAGTGAGAATGATGATGTATATCAAATCACTTGATGACTGGGCATGGACCAATGTTCTAAGAGGTTGGACACTACCAATGCAATTGAATGCATTCAAAGCTTAAGAACTTAAACCTGTGGAGAATGGATTATGAGGAATACAGGTGTTCTAGTTGGAATTCAAAGACACTCAATATGATTTTTATAGCTATTGATCTAACAACTTTGGTCAGATTTCAGTATGCAAAGTGGCTAAAGAAGCTTGGGACATTCTCAAGGTAAAACATGAAATTACAGTTTCTATTAAAAGATCTAAATTGATGACATTGAATTCATAATTTGAGAATCTAATGATGCTCGAGGATGAGTCAATATCTGATTTTTATTCAAAGCTATGTCACATTACAAATTTCGCATATTTGCTTGGTAGAACTTTTATAGATGCAGAAATTGTTAGTAAGATCATTAGGTCTATTCCTAATAAATTTCAACCATAGATCTGCCATTCAAGAAGAATAATGATAAGATGAGGGTTGATGAACTTGGCATTCTTCAAAATTTTAAGATTAATCGTAATATAAGGAAGCAAAAAGTTAAAAGCATTGCATTTACTATTCAGACTAAAAAATCTGATGATGAAGGTAATGATGAATTTGATGAAACTAATTCAAAACAAATTGCTTTTCTAACAAAGAATTATGTTAAGTCAATAAAAATGAATTTTAGAAAAAAGAATCAAGGAAAAATGTTAAGCTCCAATGATAACAAATTTAGAAAATTCAGCAAGAATAACAAGAAGAGTCTAAAACAACCTGACAAAAAAAGGCAGATTTAGTGCTATGAGTGCTCTGGTTATAGGCATATTCAATCTGAATGTGCTAATCTCAAAAAGAAGAAGAACTAAGGAATGTCAGCTACATGGTGTGATGACTCAAAGACTGATTCAGTTGATCAAGACAGAATTAGCAACTTTGTAGCATTCATAGCATCGACAACTGATAAAGGGAAAGCTGTTACATCTAGTATAACAAAAAATTACAGTAGAACTGATGATGAATATTCAAATGTAGAAAATGATCTTGAATATTATGAGGAGTTGCAAGAAACCTACAATGCACTCTATACTGAATGACTGAATCAGAAAGAGGAAATTAGGACTTTGAAGAAGGAAAATGAAGTACTAAAGTGTGAGAAAGCTTTTGCTTAAAACTACATCAGTGAACTAGAGTCTGCTTTGAAAGATAAAATAGAACATGTTGAGAAAATTATAGCAAAACGAGTTGAAAGAAGAAGGTGTGTTGATCAACTTAGAATTGAGTCCACAAAACTTGACCAAGTTTTGAGCCTTAGAAGAGACAGTTCCATCAAACAAGGCTTGGGTTATCCAGAAAGTAACATTGTATCTTCATCAAATACTATGCTTAAAAAAGCTTCAACATCAGGTAAATTTTTAAAGTTAGCTTAAAAAGGTCAAGTCTAGCTCAAAAAGTAATGCAATTTTTGTGTCTCCCTTGGGTTTTTTTAAATCTTGTCCTGAAAAGGGAAGAAGATTTGTTCCAATATGTATTCAAGTAGTTATCTAAGACATGACAGTAATGGGTTAAGAAAGACTAAACAACCTGCAATATTACTCTTACTACACTTAATGATTCTTCTAATGACATATGGTATTTTGACAGTGGTTGTTCCAGGCACATGACCGAAAATTTGAATTTTTTGAAAAATCTTAAGTCATGCAGGGAAGGAAATGTCACATTTGCTTATGGTGCGAAGAGCAAGGTGATTGGTAAGGATACTTTAAATGTTAAAGGCTTACTTGAATTTCAAAATGTTTTGCTTGTTAATGGATTAAAAGCTAATTTGATTAGCATTAGTCAGATATGTGATGACAGGTATGTTGTCAACTTTACTAAAAACAAATGCATGGTTTTAGATGATATCGGAAAATGCAATTTAGAAGGAAATAGATATTTTGATAATTATTACTTGGTAGCAAATGCATTTCATGCTAGGATTTCATATTTGAAATTATGGCATCAAAAGTTAAGATACTTAAATTATAAAGACTTGGTTAAACTAACTAAGTTAGGTGCTGTTAGAGGTGTTCCTAAACTTGATGATAAATCTGATGGGATATGTGGACCATGTCAATTAGGAAAACAAATTAGAGAGTCACATAAATCTATGTCATAGCTTAGCACATCTAAAATACTTGATTTGCTTCACATGGATCTCATGGGTCCTATGTAGATTGAAAACATTTCTAGTAAGAGATATGTATTTGTTTGTGTTGTTGATTTCTCTAGACAAACTTGGATTGATTTTATTAGAGAAAAGTCTGACACATTTGAAGTTTTCAAGAATCTTTGTGTTAAGCTTAAAAATGAGCAAAACAAGAACATTGGTAAGATAGTGAGGATAAGAAGTGACAATGGCAAGGAGTTTGAAAATGTCAGCTATGCTAATTTCTGCAAATACCATGGAATTGCACACGAATTTTCAACCCTTAAAACACTTGAATAGAATGGTGTTGTAGAAAGAAAGAACAGGACAATTCAAGAGATGGCTAGAGTGATGCTCAATAGCAAGAAGTTGACTAAAAGGCTTTGAGTTGAAGCAATTAGCACTGCTTGTTATATTTCAAATAGGATTTTTCTAAGACCTGGCACTAACCAAACTACTTATGAGATTTTAAAAGAAAGAAAACCTAACTTGAAGTATTTTTATTTTTTGGATGCAGGTGTTAAATCTTAAATGACAGAGAGCAATTGGAAAAATTCGACCCAAAATGTGATGAAAGAGTCTTTGCGGGATATGTACTAAATAGCAAGGCATTTCAAGTTTACAATCTTCAAACTGAGACTATAATGGAGTCTGCAAATGTAGTGTTTGATGACCTTGATGATTATCCAAAGTATTCACATGAAGAAAGTATAACCAACTTCACAAAAAATGCAAAAAGTTCAGCACTAATCGGTAATAATAGAAAGAAAGATTATGAAAGAAGAAACAACTGTTGTTTCATCAAACACAACAACAACATCTGACAGCACAAACTTGGATAGAAACTTAATCAAAAATGATGATGAAAAAAAAGGATCCACCTTCTTGGATACAAAAGGCATATCCAACAAGCTCAATCATTGGAAGTCCAGAAGGCATGATGAAGACTAGAATCAAGGTAAGAAATCAGGTAAGATTTACTTGTCATGTTTCATTGATTAAGCCTAAGAATGTTAAAGAAGCTTTAAAAGAGGACGTTTGGATTCAGGCTGTGCAAGATGAACTTAATCAGTTTAAAAGGAACGAAGTGTGGGAAGTAGTTCCTCGACCACAAAATGCAAATGTTATTGAAATTAGATGGATATTTAAAAACAAAACTGATGAGAATGGACAAGCAGTTAGAAATAAGGCTAGGTTAGTATAACAAGGTTACACACAAGTAGACTTTGATGAAACCTTTGCACTAGGAGCTAGACTTGAGTCTATCAAATTACTACTTGTGATTGCTTGCTTGATTGATTTTAAATCATGTCAAATGGATGTTAAGACAATCTTCTTGAATGGTTATCTTAATGAAGAGGTTTTTGTTAAACAGCTCAAAGGATTTGAAAATCCTAAACATCCTGATATTGTGTACGGGTTGCATAAAGCTTTGTATGGTTTGAAACAAGCTCTTAGAGCTTGGTATTGGTTGACAAATTTTTTGATTAAGAGATGTTATACTAGGGTTAGCAATGATAAGACTTTATTTATCAAACATCCATTTAGTTAGTTTATTATTTCTCAAATGTATGTGGATGATATTGTGTTTGGCTCAACTAACAAAAACAAGACTAATGAGTTTATTGAGTTAGTACAAGAGAGTTTAAGATGAGCATGGTAGAAGAATTAAATTTCTTTCTTTGATTGCAGATTAACAAATGAATGATGGGATATTTATATCTCAATCAAAATATGCTAAGAATCTTGTAAAGAAACTTGAACTTGAGAAGGCAAAACCTATGAGAACTCATATTTGCACTAACTTGAACTTTCAAAAGATGATGCAGGAAAGGAGATTGATGCTAGTCTATATAGAAGCATCATCGGCAGTTTATTGTATCTTATTGCAAGCAGACCAGATTTATGTTTCAGTGTAGGACTTTGTGCAAGATTTCAAGCAAATCCTAAGAAATCTCACTTGGTAATAGCCAAGAGAATCATCAAGTATGTTCATAAAACTTATGACTATGGGATATGGTTTTCTAAAGAAACAAATGATTGTCTTGCAGGGTTTAGTGATACTAATTGGGCAGGGAATGCATATGATAGAAAGAGCACATCAAGAGGATATTTTTACCTTGGCACTAACTTGGTTTCTTGCCATAGCAAAAAGCAAAATTTCATCTCCTTTTCCACAGAATAAATTACAGTAGGGAATTGTTATGTTCAACTACTTTGGATGAAGCAAATGCTAAGTGATTATTGTATTGAACAAAAACCTATAACCATGTTTTATGATAATGCTTGTACTATAAATATTTTCAAAAATCTAGTCCAACATTCTAGAACAAAACACATTGACATAAGATACCATTTTATAAAGGAGCTTATAAACTCAAAGGTGATACACGTTGAACACATCTCTATTAAAAATCAATTGACTAACCTGCTCATTAAGGCATTAAATGCAGTAAGACTTGAGAATCTAAAAAAGGCCTTAGGCATTTGTCAGTTTTCTGAATAAGCATTACTTTCTATTATGTTAATTATATCTACAATATCATAAGTTTTCTTCTAATTAAGTATGCATGAGCTATAATATATGTTATGTTTTATTGAGACATTAGTTAAATAAATTAAAAATACAAAGAGGGCTACCATTATATGATGTGTGAAACCCATCTTTGAAAGTAACCTCAGGGTATCTAGGAAATATGGTGAGGTCAATCACTCAAGTGAAAAGACCTACCTCTATATTATGTGAAAGCTACTGTATTTAATTCATAATCTAATGTGATTAGTTTCGGTAAATATGTCAAAATTTTATTTTTGACATCTCAATTAAATGAAAAATGAGGTTAAATAGCTTTCTTGTGTTTATTATTACAAATAGCTCTGAAATATGCTTCTTTAGAACGATTCATATGATGTCCAGTTATAGTAATTATGTTAAATGTAATTGTTTTATGTTACATTATTTATAACTTACAATGTCGTTTGTGTCTTAATAAAATTTGATTTTCTTATGTGTCCATGTGCCAATAAGTGTCATGTTAGCATTAGTGGTTTGAGGGGAGCTCTCTTTGAATACGTTAAAGGGAGAGTTTTCAGTGGCAAGAATCCTTGTCTTTATAAAATTCCTTATTTTAATCAAAATCTTTTTTTTTTTTGAATTTATGTCATTAATGACATTAAGGGTTTGTTTGGAAAATTAAATAAAATCAAATTTGAATTTGTTTTGGAAATCAAATTGGAATTACAAACTTGGTTAGGGCTATTTTGTTCATTATCAAAATCGTGCTTTGCATTCTGCCTCTTTCGTTTCTTTGTTGCTCTAAACCTTGCATAACACTCTCAAAGATCACAAATCTCTCAATAGCCTCTATAACTGAATATGAAAAATCCACAAGGAACTCATCATCATCAAGCGATTCCAACAATCAACCAAATCATGATAGCTCGCAGTCACAACACACTATAAGAAAAATGATCATATTTGGCGGTTTTTTGCCACCAAATATGTATATATTTGGCGGTCTTGAAAGCACCACCAATGGCACCGTCAAATATAGTCAATTTGACTATATTTGACGGTCGGTCAACCTGCCAAATATGCGTCTGACTATACTTGGCGGTTTTTGACCGCCAAGTATAATAGGTTTAAAAATTAAAAAAAATATACTTGGCGGTTTTTGGCCGCCAAGTATAATAGTTTCAAAAATTAAAAAAAATATACTTGGCAGTTTTTAGCCGCCAAGTATTTAAAGAAATATACTCATATGCACAAGCATATACATAAAAAAAGGATCATCACAACCAAATAACACCAGTAACTAGTTAAACAAGGAGTGACTAAATATGTGGAGAAGGTTTTCTAACTGAACTCACAACAAGAGTCAAATTGGGTTGGCTCCCAATTCCATTTTCTTTAACCGGAGTACTTAAAAATGCTTCATTTCTATCGTGAGATAGAACTGCTTTTGAAAGGATCACTTCAGGCCTCTTCTGCTCATCAGCAATCAGCATATCAGTGGTTCTTGAATGCAAAAGAGCAGTCAATCGATCAATCTCAGATCTGAGGACCAAAAATTCTATTAAAAAAAAGTCAAGTTAAAAAACACATGTTAAAGGTATTTCATATAAATGTGAGGGCAGTTCCAATTTTTCTATTTAATGCATCCTAAACAACTCGAAAAATGACAAATCATTCACATATGAACATTCCAATTTTCTCTATCTAATGCATATAAACAACTTGGGAAATGACAAGTCATTCACATATGAACATTCCAACACCATCAAAGCACAGCAATGTATATAAATTATCCCAGGTGTAAAACCACCAAAGGATGGGACACGTTGCACCCTATATTGGAACTTGGAAGATTATCTTTCAATTTTTCTGTCCCTTAACTTCTTCTTTTCTTCTTTGCTGTTTTGTGTACATCTGAATATTGCATTAAAGAAGTTGGATTAGGGGCATCAAGACTGGAATGATAGGAAGACGGAAATACAAATATTACCAGTCAAGTAACAGCTATAAAGAGGACCAGCAGATTCATTCTCAATTTTATATCTTTTTTCATGATTAAATAAATAAACTTTATGTAAAATTAATTATCCACATATAAAGAAACAAAGGTAGAACAAAAAAATATAAACAATTTGATGTTTTCACATGCATCACATAAATCAGAAGAGAACTTCCATATGAAGTCAATTTAAACTTATTCCACTTGCCTTTTAAATGTCTTTTGCTTCAAAATTTGCTCCAGTTCGGTAAGCCCTCCTTTATCAGGAACATCACTAGGACCATCATGATGATTAATGGCTCCTAGAACAGCAGGCCCCTCCTTTGTGTAATATTAGCATACAACAGAGAAGATGAAAAAAATCAACCAAAATTTACAGGATGAATACTACATCATGAGACACATTCCAAATCAAAAGAAAAACCGCAAATTTCCACAAAGCATAAATAAATGAACACGATAAGTGATAACTACTCAATACTTGCAATAAGAACACTTAGGCAACCTACTCTCATAACACTACCATACAAAAGCATATTCGGGACTTTGAGTCTGTCTATAAGGAAGTTTGTTAACACTATTTCCAACACAAAATCTTTAAAACAATCAGTAATACTAACATGAGCTTGGTGCAAGTTGAAGCTGAAAACTCAAATCTTCAATTAGATTAAATTCCTTTCCCATATAAGAACTTTTCAACAAGAAGAGGAGGAAGAACAGAACCAGAATAATGCACGGAGGAAGCACTCAAACTTACTGTGGATATTACTTCATGTTGTGTTTCCTTTGGTTCACAGCTTCCCTCTGTTAAAATAATAAATCACAAGCGAATTTAGTTATGGATATTAAAATATTAAAAGTAGACAATAAAACCATGTAGAAAAAATGTATTTCAAGAAATTATAACAGATCATAATCAATTAGAAGAATGTCAACAAAAAAATTAGAAGCATAAAAAAATACAAAAAGAAACACAAAATCAATGACTCATTCAAGTCAAACCTGATATTTTCTAGAGTTAATGAACACTCTCACTGGATAGGAAGGTAAATGCAAAGTATTTATTATCCATTAAGTAATTCAAATTGCCATTTTATTTTGTAAGAAGTCATTAGTTTTAATTTGTTTTTGTAATTGAATCTTTGAACTAGTTGCTTCAAAATCAGTTCAAAACTCCATCAATTTGTGTAGCAACAATAAACGCCAATTATCCTTCAAATCAATAAGGCTCTAGAAACATTAAAAAAATCTGTAATTAGTTATGATTCACAAGGCTATAATCAAACAATAATTTAAGCAAATAAGTTCTGATTAGAGAAAGACAGAGAGAGAGAGAGAGATTAGCATTGAAGTATCTGAAAAGGAATTCGAGTGAAAGAGTCATCTCTGGTTTCTCCATGAGGCTTCAAATTAATATTCTCCTCTTTGATCAATTCTAACACTTTGCCTCTTAGCCTTGCTACAGACGACTCCTCACTCGCAAACGTAATATTTATCATCATATTACGTTTGCCTCATAAACTGAATTAGTTCATCTTGCGCATGCGAAGCATCATACTTATCATCATTTTTTCTTTTTACACGACAAAGAACAAATTCCTTCTACATAAAGTACAAATTTGAAAAAAGAAATAAGCTTGGCTTGTTTAGCAATAGAAAATATTCATTAAAAAGCCTCAATTTAGTAGTTACACACAAAGCAAACAGTCTCATTTATTAGCTTCTAAATAGTAAAATTTTAATATTCTGCCTTGAAAAAGTATGGATTTCAGACAAATGAAAATCAAAGGAAGAGCAGGCAAAAGTAACTAAGAAAGGATGATATTGTATTCATATACCGGATAACGAGGGGCGTTGTTGGAATGAAACTCATGGATGACCCAGTTGGACGGAATCTGAACCCCACAACTTCTTGCAGAATAATTTCCCAGATCATTAACCAGTGAATACAAATATATAACGAAACTGTCGACAGCCTTCAGAAATGAACTTCATTGCATTGCATGCAACTTTGAGAAAGAGGCAAGCAAATTTGTAAGAGTTTGACAGAGAAGAAAGCAGCCAGTTCAATCAAACTCTAAATCTCTTTATTAAGAATATACAGGTCAGAACCCCCGATGCAAAGAACTTTAAATCAGAAGTCTAAAAGAATAAGTTACATTCCCTGCATTATTCGAAAAAGAAATGTGTAACACGAGCTCAAACGAGTCAATTGCCTTCCAAAAATGACCAAATCATAATCAAATGGCGTATTGATGCGTTCAAAACTAGCAAGTATACTAGTCGCACAAGTAATAAAGTGATAAGTAGATATCGTTCCCACGAGGATTGATTCTAATTGAATTTGTTATTTCCAGCAACAATAAACTAAACAGGGGGGTTTTTTGTTGAATGCTTTACTAAATGAAATAAGAATGCAAGTAAAGAATAACAAAACAGAAAGTAAATTTGAATGAAAAATCAATGGGAGAAAACTGGTTAAGGGATTCTTCTCTACCACAAGATATGGATTTGTGAATTAATCGTAGAATTGTCATCCAATTACAGCATTGAAGTTATCAACCGTAGATAACAACAAGCTCTGTTACCCAATCTTTCCTTACTTTGTTGTTAAATAAAACAAGCTCTTTATTTAATCTCTATCCATTAAACAACCTAGAACAAGCTCTCTAAGTTTAATTCAATAGAAGCATTACGATGAGAAAGATAGGTTGATCTAAGCAATAATCACACAAGTTCGGATTATTTAACCTAGGTTGTATTTTCCAATTGCAATCTCTGATCACAATTTTGCTACTAATGATTCAAAATTCATGACAATTACGGATCAAGATTTCTAATCTAGCAATAGACAACAACCAGATTATATTCAGTTGGCCACCCCAAATACAATCAGCAAGCAATCATAAGCATTAGATATGGGAAAATGCAAACAACTTCAATTAGAGAATTGGATAACAATTTCTTACACAATCAACTCACAAAAACCATATCAAGGGCTTTGAAATCACCGTCAACCAATTCAGATTCAGTTACACATGTTTAAGAACGTGGTAAATACAATACAACATGGAGACATTCCAGAAAATGAAAAGGAAGGGAAAAACTTAGCAAATTTGATATAATTCTCTTTGGATTGTAGTTCTTCCTCTTTCCAAGCTTCTTTCTCCTTCAAGAACTCCAAGAGATGAAAGAATTCCAGAGCTTCAGCCTCCACCACGTTCTCCCCTCTTCAAGTTATGAAAATAAAACCCTAAAATGTGTTTAAATACTCTGCTACAGTAACTTGCTACAGTACCCCGTATTTAATAACATGCTACAGTGATATATGGAATTACAAATATACACTTCTCATACCATTTTTATAACAACTTTCGGTACACTACATAAATTCGTGAACCGTAAATTTCTCCAGAAAATAGACTTCGAGAGCTTTTCAATGGTATATAGCTTGTTATCCGGTTAATTGTATATCGATACAATCAACTCCAAGAAATTGGTTGACTAGCAGAGGTGAAAATGAAGGGTTTTACTCCAATTTTGTGTAAGTTTCTCCAAAACTCCTACAAACATCAAAAACCACACAAAAACATAAAAATACCAAGGAATATAGCAAAGAAACATGGACGAATTGATATAAAAGTAATACATAAATGGACACCTATCAAATTCCCCCACACTTAGACTTTGCTAGTCCTCGAGCAACTAAAATGATACGAAACAAAACTAAACCGAAACAGAATCAAAGAAAAATTAAAACACACACAAATACTTCAACTTGCAAATAGGCCTCAAAGATTGTACTTAATTATAACCCAAGGAAAACTTCAAAATAATGCACTTGATCAAGAATTTTATCTCAAAGATTAGTTTCGCTTCATTTCAATTCCTCAAGCGTGTGTTTGTGTAGAGCCATTCTCACCTAATCACTTGTAACCCGGATGAGTTTATGCATAAAAATGAATCATATTTAATATTGAAGATGTGTGTATAAATGAACTCCATAGGCATGCTTTTCAAGTCACTCTCCACTAATGTAGACATGCATAACACCAAGGATCAAGTAGGACTTTATTAAGCTTGTAACGTTTGGCTTGGGTGAAGGTATGATAAAGGATAATAATTAGGCTCAAATCACCCACAAATACATAAATCATTCAAGATTATGTAAAGCTCAACCACATAACATAAAAAAAAATTCGTTCGAATTCACCAAGTGACTCCCCCAAAATTTATTCAGAACACTCAATCTCTCTTTTTATTATTGTTTTTTTAACACAAAAGAAATTACACCCCCACACTTTGTTGTTTCATTCTTTTTAATAACACTCAAGGGTATAGATCTCTTTTTCTTTTTTTTCTTTCTTTTTTCTTTTTTTTCTTTTCTTCTTTTTTTTCTTTTTTTTTTTTACTAACACAATAAAACTCACTTGCATTGCTCATGGCACAATCCAACCTCCTTTAACTTCCCAAAACCAGAACATAGCTCAAAATGTAATTGCGAATGATTTACATGCTCATAGGTAAGGGATAAACTGTTTGGAACAAATTCAATTGAGATTAGGAAATCTTTTAGTGAGTTAACAAAGAAAAAGGTTTACAGAGGCTCAAAAGGGTAACTAGGGATCAATTTTAGTCAAGGTTGGCTATTAAGGCTCAAACGGTCCAAAGATGGCCTAAATCAGTTCCCCAATGTTGCACAGTCTAGGATTTCGCCTCGAGTGACCATCAAACAAGTTCTAGAATTCATTGAAATCTGAAGAAACATTTAAATTACATAAACTTTCTCTAAGTGAACAAAAAACTCAGTGATAATAGCTCAGTGCTCAATGTTGCGCAAGGAATCAAAAGCAAAGCGAAAACCAATAAACATTTCAAGCACACAGATCCCTGCATCATTTATCATTTTCCAAGAGTTATTCTTAATTCAATCATTATCTTATCATCGACCCACAAAATGCAAGAAAAGAGGTACGTGGCATTGTTACACCTGAGTTAAGATTGTATATTTCAACAATCCTTAGGACCAGTAGCCCGCAGACTTAAGGTTTCCAGCCTATATACCTTTATTATGAAAGAACAAAAAAAGAAACAAGACACTTCAAACAACATGAAATAAACAAACTACAGATTTATTGAGAGAGAATGCGTTTCAAGAGTTAAGAAAACCCCATATTCTGCCATTCTCAGGTTTTTCCACAATTGTTTTTTTTTTGAGTCGAAACTGATAAAGATAAAAACACAGAACAACTCTAAATTACGCAAAACTAAACTCACTCATAAAATAACAAAGTTCAACAAGTCAGCAAACAAAAACAAGTTAGTTAGAAGGGGTCTAAAAAGTTTAGAAGTTAGCCTCCTTATTCAGCCATTATGGATTGAAGAGATCCAGAATGCGTTTCAAGAGAACTTGAACTTTTTAAGCCACCACTCTAAAAATAGAGATTAGAAAAAATTACCTGGGACGAAAGAAATAACCTGAAAAAGCTCAAAAGAAATAACATGAAAAATCTCAAATAAACACAATAAAAAGAGAGCAAACAAAAGTGAAGCAAACCAGTAGATAAAGATTACAGACTTAGCGTTAAATCCAGTTTACGCCTTTTATTGACTTCCGCAAACCAATCTATCCGAGCTATTATTGGATCAGGCGAATAGACGAATGCTTGTAATTTATCAATTAACTCCCCTGCAGTTGAAGCTGTAACCAGGATTTGCCTCGCCGACTGTGAGATGAAGTTTTTTTTCTACTGCTTGATCAAGAAAAGACAATAAACCATCAAAAAAATTATTGACATTTAACAAACCAATGAGTTTCCGATGGATGTTTAGCTGTACCCAAGAGGTGATTTGAAATATCTCCTCTAATGTACCATAACCACCGGGCAAAGCTATAAATCATCAGATTTAATGACCATATGTGCAATATGCTCATGCATGCAAGAGACCTGTAACTCTTCCCCTATTGTGTTGCCTATGATATCTCGCACAGCTAATGGTTTATGAATAATGCCGAGAACTTTACTTCCTCCCAAGGATGCAGCTGTCGACAAACACCCCATTAACTCAAGACTACCCCCTCTATAAATCAAATGAATACCCCTCGCAGCTAATGTCCTACCAAGATCAAGAGCTGCGGTTGTAAACTCTCCATCTTTACCAAATTACGATCCACAAAATACGCATATATTTTGGAATCGCCGAATTGGTGTTTTCTCCATTTCTACAAGTGCTCTAATCTTGTGTAAGACACGTTAGATATTATGCTTTTCAATTGCAAGACAGGTTATGGAATGACATATGAAAATATGCAGAATGTATATATACACCCATAAAACTCTCAAAATTTGACACATGGGGACATACTTTCGGTGGGGGTTGCTCGATGCAGATTTATCGCCCCAAGATTTGAAAAAATGAGATATGCTTTCGGCGAGGTTTGACAAAACCTACACACTTGTCTCCCACGTGAAGCATGGAAAATGGAGATACACTTTCGGCGGGGGTTGACAAAACCCCCACACTTGGCTCCCACGTGAAGCATAAAAAATAGAGATACACTTTCGGGGAGGTTGACAAAACCTCCACACTTGTCTCCCACGTGTACTTATGCCATAGGGTAGTCATATGGTTTGTCAAAAAGAAAACTTGAAATTAAAACAAACAAAATCAACAAACAACAATAACACAAAAACACATTGATAATCAGATCAAACGAAACAAGAAAGAAATAAAATTCGACAACAACAACACACATTCAAATATACAAGTAGTTGTGATTGTGGCTCACATCTTCCTCTGGTTTTACGTCCAGTAACGGCTGAAACGCCTTCTATGAGTCGGGGATTTGCTTCCCATCCAGTTTTCTTATAAACTGGCAAACAGGGTCGTTTTTAGTCAGATTTCCTAGACTATAACATTGCAATTCATCACGAAATTGTGTCCATAGATTAAGCAATTCACGCTGAACAAGTCCACAAGAATGTGACTCAAGAGTTAAAAAACATTATCCACGACTCATTACTCAGACCATTCTTAATAAACGAGAGTTTATCTTTTCTATTCCTGGACACAAAACCTAATGAACGACAAGTCTGGTTACAATTCCATCTAGCACATTTATAGCATACTTGTAACCTCTTCGCTCTTCGCCTCTTGGCGTAGTAGCTTTTCCCTAGACCAGGCATATATTTTGCGAGATTAATGTCAGGTTCACCGGACAATCTCACCTTGGCTTCGATAAGCCATCGGATATCCGTAGGCACATTTAAGAGCATCAACGCCCAAAGTCTAGTCATCCGTACTTTATAAATTTTGAACACAGCATTTTGAGGAAGTGAAGGAAAATATTTACGAAGGTTTGACAGAAAGATATCGGCATCCATTGAAGAGAAGAAAAAGGAGAGATATTACCTATAATGCGATTGAGTCTGTTCTTCTCCAAGATGTGCACGTTTCAAACCTTTGGGCAATGGCTTCAGCTTCCGTTTAGATGTTTCCTCAAGCTGTTGCACAAATGAGCTCAAAGCACGAAAAAATCAAATTAAACAAAAGAAATGAAAAGAAAACAAAATAAAATAAAGACGCATAAAAGAAATAAAAACACAATAGCAAACAAAAGTCAAAAATAAACAAAGAAACAAATGAGACAGATGGAAAAGAGAGATAAAACCTGATCAATTACGTTCGATAAAGCCTATGAGAGGAATCTCCTCGAGACACAAAAATTGATCATCATTACCTTCTTTTCTTTTTCTCTTTTTATTTATTTTTCAAAAACATTGGGTTGCCTCCCAATAAGTGCTTGGTTTAACGTCCTCAGCTTGACGTTATCTGCCCTCACCCATCAAGATAAGATGGCTAGTCGAGAGGTACATCATTCGATAATAAGCATCACTGAAATTCTAATAGTAAGGACTTCAACTAGGCCCATTCACTTGAATACTTTTGTCCGTTTTTAATGCTCTTGATTTCACCTACCACCCATGATGAAAAAACAATTAGTAATAAACAAAGGGTCCAACCCATCGAGATCGTAATTTACCTGAAAATAACTTGAGGCGAGAATGAAATAAAAGAACTTTCTGCCCCACTTCAAAATTCTTCCTGGAGATCATTTTATCATGAAATGCCTTAGTTTTCTCCTTGTAAATTCTAGAATTCTCATAGGCATCAGTTCTTCCAATTCTTGCAGTTGAAGCTTCCTTTGTTCTCCAGCAGCATCCATCTCCACGTTACAAAGCTTTACTGCCCACCATGTTTTATGTTCGAGCTCCACTGGAAGGTGGCATGGCTTACCATAGACTAACCTATATGGAGACATACCAATAGGTGTCTTGTAAGCAGTCTGGTATGCCCAAAGTACATCATTCAATCGTAGTAGGCTCCAATCTTTTCTATTCGGATTCACTGTCTTCTCGAGAATGGACTTGACTTCCCGATTTGAAACTTCAACTTGACCATTAGTTTGTGGATGATATGCAGTAGACACCCTGTGAGTGATGTTGTATTTCTTAAGCAAGGCTTCAAATGATCTATTACAGAAGTGTGTCCCTCTATCGCTAATCATGGCTCTTGGTGTTCCAAATCTCGCAAAAATATTAGATTTCACAAAATCTACAACAACTTAGAATCATTAGTTCTCGTAGCTTTTGCTTCCACCCATTTAGAAACATAATCCACAGCAAGTATAATGTAAACATTACCAATTGATGAAGGAAAAGGACCCATGAAATCAATACCCCACACATCAAAAATCTCGACAATAAGTACAGGGGTTTGTGGCATTTGATTTTTGGCACTTAAATTACCTGTCCTTTGACAATGGTCACAAGCTTTGTAGAACAGATATGCATCTTTGAATAATGATGGCCAGTAGAATCCACAATCAAGAACTTTAAGGGCTGTTCTTTTTGGTCCGAAGTGACCTCCACATGCATAAGAATGACAAAAGGTTAAAATTGAATTAAATTCAGATTCAGAAATGCACCTTCTTATCACTTGGTCAGAACAATGCTTCCATAAGTACGGATCATCCCATATGTAATACTTGGCAATGTTCTTGATCTTGTCCCTTTGAGCTCGAGTCAAGTCATGTGGTAGCTTCTTGGTAACTAAGTAGTTGACAATATCCGCATACCAAGGGGCTACTACATTTAGAGACAACAATTGTTCATCCGAAAAACTTTCTTGTAACGGCAGTGCATTCTTATCATGGACAATGCGACTGAGATGGTCTGCAACTAAGTTTTCACTTCCCTTCTTATCTTTGATCTCCAAGTCAAATTCCTGTAAAAGGATTATCCACCTGATAAGCCTTGGTTTTGCATCTTTCTTTGTGAGCAAGTACCTCAAAGCTGCATGATCAGAATAATCGGTTACTTTAGTACCAATCTAATAAGATCGAAACTTTTCTAAAGCAAAAATAACCGCTAGCAGCTTTTTCTCAGTGGTAGAATAATTAAGTTGAGCATCATTTAAAGTCCGAGATGCATAGTAAACGGCATGTGGAATTTTGCCAATTCGTTGTCCCAAAACGGCACCCACAGCGTAGTCACTTGCATCGCACATGATCTCGAATGGATGATTCCAATTCGGAGATTGGATTACTGGAGCTGAAGTCAAGAGTTCCTTCAGTTTCTCAAATGCCTCTTTGCATTTCTTATCAAATTCAAAAGCCACATCATTCTGTAATAATCTACATAGGGGCAATGCTATCTTCGAGAAATCTTTGATGAATCTACGATAAAAACCTGCATGACCAAGAAACGAACGAATATCCCGCACACTTGTGGGAGGTGGTAAGGAACATATAAGATCTATCTTGGATTTATCAACCTCTATACCCTTAGCAGAAATAACATTTCCCAAAACTATACCCTGATCTACCATAAAATGACATTTCTCCCAATTCAGAACAAGGTTAGTTTTTATACATCTTTTAAGTATAAGCGGTAAGGTTGTCAAGGCCATTTAGCAAAAGAATCACCAAAAACACAAGTCATCCATAAAATACCTAATAAGTTCTCATACATAAATCAGAGAAAATACTTACCTACACCTTTGGGAAAGGGCAGGGGCATTCAAAGACGAATGGCATGCGTCGATAGGCAAAAGTACGAATGGCATGTGACTGTAGTGTTCTCTTGATCATCAGGGGCAATGACATCCCCCTCCTCTCCTTCTCTCTTCTTCCATCTGATTATATCCTGAATAGCCATCAAGAAAACAATAATGAGAAGGACCTGCTAATCTCTCCAGCATTTGATCAATGAATGGCAAAGGAAAGTGATCCTTGCGAGTTACTGTATTTAGCTTCCGATAATCAATACAAACTCGCCAGCTAGTTTGGATACGATGGGAACTAGCTCATTATTGTCATTCTTAACCACCGTAACACCAGATTTCTTCGGAACAGCTTGGACTGGACTCACCCACTTGCTGTCCGAAATTGGATAAATCACACCCACATCTAACAATTTCAGGATTTCTTTCTTGAAAACTTCCATCATTGGAGGATTCAACCTCCGCTGTGCTTCTCGAGTGGGCTTGGATCCTGTCTGTAATAAGATACGGTTGGCATGCATATGGGTGGGCTATACTTTGATGTCAGCAATTGTCCACCCAATGGCTGTTTTGTGATCTCGACGCACTCGGATGAGTTTCTCTTCTTGCAATGGTGTAAGGCCCTTGGCTATTATGACTGGCAAAGTATCCTTCTCACCCAAGAATACATGTTTCAAATGATCTGGAAGAGGCTTAAGTTCCAAGGCAGGTGCTTTCATCACAGAAGGAAAAAGTTTCTCATAGATAAAGGCAATTCAATGTACGAAACATCATACCTATTTGTGGTGATAGCTATAGTCTCATCCAAGCTTGCCACAGCTTCCTCCACTTCTTTAGACACTTGTATCAACCTTCTCGGTTCTCTGGAATTTTCTGTCCCTATGTGCTCACTAATGGCTACTTCCAAGCCATCCTTGCGAGTTAACTCAAAAAGTTGTTGTGCCAAAGAATCAATAACATCAACTGCAAAACCAGAATGCAAGTCACTAGGGTACCTCATTGCCTCAAAAATATTGAAACGAATCACCTCGCCATCAAACTCCATGGTGAGAGTGCCATCATGAACATCAATCTTCGTTCGGGCAGTTTTCAAGAATGGCCTCCCCAAAAGAATCGGTGTTGGATTGGGAGATGTCTCATCTGCCATTTCAAGAACATAAAAGTCTGCGGCGAAATACCAATTGATTCACCGGCCACAAGCCATATTCTACAACTCCTGGGGATATGCATTAGAACGATCAGCAAGTTGAATTACAATTACAGTTTCCGCAAGAGGTCCCAAGATTCAAAGAAGCATAAATAGAATATGGCATGACATTAATAGTGCCTACTAATCTAACATAGCTCTTTCAAACTTGGTTTTACCAATGGCGTATGGAATGGTGAACGTACCTGGATCTTTGCATTTCGGAGGAATTTTTCTTTGCAATACAGCTGAAACATTTTCCCCCACACTTACCTTCTCATTTCCTTTCAACTTCCTCTTGTTGGTGCATAACTCTTTGAGAAATTTTGCATAACGAGGCACTTGCTTGATAGCATCCAGAAGTGGTATGTTTACCTCGATCTTGCGAAAAGTTTCCAGGATTTCTTGTTCTTGTTCCTCCTTCCTTGATTTTGCAAATCTGCTGGGAAATGGTGGAGGGGTAACATATGAATGAATGGAAATTTTAGGATTTACCTTAGAAGTGGATGTTTTGTTCGTGGTAGAAGTGGTATCATCCCCTTCATCAATTTGTGATTTCTTTGGTGGAATCTCTAATTGCTTTCCACTTCTCAAAGTTACAGCACTAGCATTCTCTCTTGGATTGATCACTGGCTGAGATGGTAATTTTCCTGAGCTTTGACTCTCAAATTTGCTCATGTTAGTGGCCAATTGTCCTATTTGACTTTCCAGGTTTTGGATACTTGCCCTAGTTTCCTGCTGAAATTGCATTGTGTTAGTGGCAAGTGCTTTAACAATATCCTGGAGAGACATACCTGAATTTTGTGGAGCTGGTTGTGGTGCTGGTTGTGGTGTGGTGTGGTTGTGCTTGAAATGGTTGCTGCCCCTTGGTTGATTGAAACCTGGTGGTCGATTTGGTATGGCATTTGGGACAATTGGTTGACGATTCGCATATCTTAAATTAGGGTGATCTCTCCATCCAGCATTGTAAGTATTGGAGAAAGGGTCATACCTTTGCCTTGGTTGTCCTGGAAATCCACCCATGGCATTGGCTTGTTCTGTATCTCCTTCTTGCAAAGTTGGACACATGTCGGTTGGATGGTCCATGGCAGAACATACTCCACATGCATAAGATTGCTGCATATGTCCTACAGCCATTTTTTTTTACAAGAGAGGTAAGTTCACAAAGTTGTTGTTCAATGTTTGAAGTACTTACCTCATTTACTCTTTTTGGTAGTTGTGGCTCAAATTGACTGCTGAATTGTTGGGAGTTCGCTGCCATGTCACTAATCAAACGTCTTGCCACGTTCGGTGTTTTATTAACTAGTGCTCCACCACTAGCAGCATCAATGATACTCCTTTCCATGGGTAAGAGACCCTCATAGAAATATTGAATTAGGAGTCCATCACTAATTTGGTGGTTTGGACAGCTAGCACATAACCTTTAAATCTCTCCCAATATTCATGAAGTGATTCTCCATTGTGTTGTCGAATGCCACTAATATCTTTTCTAATATTTGTAACTTTCGAGGCTGGAAAGTATTTCTCCAAAAAGAGTTTACTCATCTCATTCCAAGTGGTAATGGTACCTGGTGGTAGATAGTATAGCCAATCTTTTGCCGAATCTGCTAATGAGAATGGGAAGGCTCTCAATTTAATTTGCTCTTCAGAAACGCCGGTTGGCTTCATACTTGAGCATACCACATGAAATTCTTTGAGGTGTTTGTTCGGATCCTCTCCTGCAAAACCATGAATGTAGGTAAGAGATGAATCAGTCCAGATTTAAGTTCAAAATCTATCTCAGAATTGGTGCTTATGCATAGCGGTTGTTGATCAATAATTGGAGCCGCTAACTCCTTAAGAGTCTGATCGTTTTCCATCGCCATTGCTTCCGATTCAGATTTGATTGAACTGCAAGAAGATGGGAGGGAAGTATGTCGTGCAAGGTCAAATTCTGGAGGTGGAGTTGAAATTGACCGATTTAGCCTTAAATTCGAGGATTGGAGAAACTCCTTAATTCTCTTAAGTCGCTGATCCGCTTCTCCTCGGACATAAAAGCCTAAACACAAACAATCAGGAAATAACAATCAAGAATCAGTAGTAAAAACAGAATAACAAATTGATTAGAAAATCAATCCCCGGCAACGCGCCCAAAAACTTGATGCGTTCGAAACTAGCAAGTATACTAGTCGCACAAGTAATAAAGTGATGAGTGAGATATCGTTCCCACGAGGATTGATTCTAATTAAATTTGTTATTTTTCAGCAACAATAAACTAAATATGGGGGGTTTTGTTGAATGATTAATTAAACTGAATACGAAGACAAATAAAGAATAACACAACACAATATTAAATGAATTGAAAATTCAATGAGAGACACTTGGTTAAGGGTTCTTTCTCTGCCACAAGATATGAATTTGTGAATTAACATAGAATTGTAATCCAATTACAGCATTGAAGTTATCAACCGTAGATAACAACAAGCTCTGTTATCCCAATCTTTCCTTACTTTGTTGTTAAATAAAACAAGCTCTTTATTTAATCTCTATCCATTAAACAACCTAGAACAAGCTCTCTAAGTTTAATTCAATAGAAGCATTACGATGAGAAAGATAGGTTGATCTAAGCAATAATCACACAAGTTCGGATTATTTAACCTAGGTTGTATTTTCCAATTGCAATCTCTGATCACAATTTTGCTACTAATGATTGGAAATTCATGACAATTACGGATCAAGATTTCTAATCTAGCAATAGACAACAACAGATTATATTCAGTTGGCCATTCCAAATACAATCAGTAAGCAATCATAAGCATTAGATATGGGAAAATACAAGCAACTTCAATTAGAGAATTGGATAACAATTTCTTACACAATCAACTCACAAAATCCATATCAAGGGCTTTGAAATCACCCTCAACCAATTCAGATTTAGTTACACATATTCAATCAGAATAACAAATACAATACAGAGAAATTCCAGAATTGAAAAGGAAAGAAAGAACTTAGCAAATTCTTTGAAAATCTTCTTTGTAGATGAATCTTCTTGGAATTGTAGTTCCTCCTCTTTCAAAATCTTCTTTCTCCTTCAAGAACTCCAAGGGATGAGAGAAATCCAGAAATGCAGCCTCCTCCCACGTTTTCCCCTCTTCAAGTTATGAAAATAAAACCCTAAAATGTGTTTAAATACTCTGCTACAGTGACTTGCTACAGTGCCCCGTATTATACATGCTACAGTGACTTGTGGAATTATATTTCTATACATCTCACACTGTTTTGATTACAACTTTTGGTACACTGAATGGATTTATAAACCGTAAATTTCTCCAGAAAATAGACTTCGAGAGCTTTCCAACGGTATATAATATGTCGTCGGGTTCATTGTATATCAATACAATTAAATCCGAGAAGATCACTGACTAGCAGAGGTGAAAATGAAGGGTTTTACTCCATTTTTGTGCAAGTTGCTCCAAAACTCCTACAAACATCAAAACCACACAAAAACATAAAAATACCAAGGAATATAGCAAAGAAACATGGACGAATTGATATAAAAGTAATACATAAATAGACACCTATCAAAAAGTATTTTGTAGATTGTAACAACTTAAAAGCAAGTGTTTAAGAAATGGATCTGAATAATTAATGAGAAGTTTCTTTGTATTTCCAAGGGAAACAAACGAAACAATTATCACCTTAAAACAATCTAACAAACCAAATATATACAACATCAACAACTAAACTAGAAGAAAAACAGGAAAAATCTAACCTGAATAGCCAATTCCCTTGTAGGACAGATGCAAAGAGCTTGAGGTGCCTTGAGGTTTGGATCAACCCGACTCAACATGCCAAGCACAAAACAAGTGGCCTTCCCAGAACCATTGTGCGCCTGAGCTATCAAATTCTTGTAAACACTTACCACTCAATTCGCTGATGAATTCTGCAATAGGTCTCAAAGATAAATAGCCGGGCATTTTCAAGGAACTCCTCTCTCAATGGCATAGTAGAAAAGTTACCTTCTTCTACTCGTTTGTCGAGGAAGGGATCATTCAATATCACCTATATTCACATATAAGGTTAGGACAATCTGAAACCTAAGCTTCAGGCTAACAATTTAGTAGCCACTTAAAAAAAAAATTTAGGTGCAGAAAAAGAGATAATTTTAGTAGCTAATACTCAGTACTTTAACGTAGATACAAATATAGAAAACTTACTTCTTCACACTCCCTCATCTTCTTTTGTGCCCCATCAAAGTCATAATTGACATACACACATGCCAAAAACTCTATAATGGGATCTTTGTAAGAGTACTATTCTTGCTAAATAACCTTAATAAAATCTTTGAATTGCGGTCTCCTCCTTTTGTTGACAATGAATGCAGTGGCTAAGTAACGTAAGATATGGGGAGCATTGGTTTGAATGGCATTCAGATACCTGAATTTAAAATTCCCATCTTAGATTACATGGAAAAAAATAAAAAAAAAAACAAGAAACCGAGCAGCAGATAAAACATCATGGTTTCACTTTGCTTCCAAGAGAAAAGTACAAATGACATACTTATCCTGATTGAAGAGGCCAATGATCTGTGTTCTTCCATTATCATGATTGAAAAATATGAAGAGACTCCAATGCATCAACCATATTCTACTTTGCATCTGACTCAAAGGTGAAGTGAAACTCTGTAACAAAAACAATCCATTGTTATACAATTTAAGCTAAAACAAACAAAAGGGTTTTACGATATAAAAATAAAAAACAATAATTAAAGAAAGACCTTTGAATCATCAACTTTTTCTTTCAATTGATTAAGTTCTTCAAGAGCGATGTCCCAGTTCTGCATTAATATCTCAGCTGCCAACTTTCCCCATAGTGCACTCAGTCTTCTTTCACGGTTTGTGCACAAAGCCCTGTACTGATACAAATAGTCAGCAGTGCCAGAGTAGTTCCCACACTCAAACTGAAATTTGGCATACTTATCTAATGCCTCTATCTGGTCTGGACCAATCTGTGCAAAACAAAAGCGATAATACATGAAAAAAGTTAATCTACGTACAAAGGAAAATGCACATTTACTACCACATTAAAACAAAAAGTTTACATTTCAACCCCAATAGCTTAACACCATTACTAAGTAAATCATCAAACTCCTCCTAATATTCATAGATGCCAAGACTAAAACAAAATTCTGCCAACTAGGACCAATTTTATCTGCTCTTCAGGGGACACAGAAATCCTTAAAAAAATGTTACTTCACCGATTCAGATAACTTTTTTTTGTTTGAATACTAGAAACATCAAAAGTCCATACAACGATAAGCATAAGCACAAGTGTACCACTCTCGGGCAAAACAATGTGCAAAATTCTTCAACCTTACAAAGAATTACCAAACCCTAACATTGTATAAACTAGAAATTAAATCCAACAACAACAACCCAGTAATACATTGAGCAATTCTAAAGCATTACCCACTAGTTTGGCCTCATTAAATAAAATAAAGCTGAAACACAACCAGAAGATAACAACCCACCTAATAGTAAACTTCTAAAAAAAATCTTTTGATTTCTATTTTGCTTCTCGCATTAAAAAAAAAAACTTTCAACAAATAATAAACGAAACAATGAATTTTAACCATACCCACGAAAGCAGAAACTAATAAATTCACAAAAAGTACACAAATTTCCCATCTAATCATTTAAAAAAAAACCCAGAAAAAATTAAGAAAAAAGAACCTGGTAGCGTTCGTTGAGCATCTGCAAATTGTAGTGTTTATCAGCCCTCAACTCCTGGACGGCGCTAGCATTCTGCAAGAAGGAGACAAGGAGGACAGCAGCCTCCTCCAAGGCCTTCAATTTGGCAACAACCTCAACCCTCCGATCGATCATCTCCTGAGGGACGTCGTCGGTGCGGTAGAGGCTCTTGTAGATGTCCATGGCGTAGTCAACCATGTTGGTCTTGTTGAGCAACTCGATCTTGGACTTAAGGATCTGCTCATCAGGGTAGACTTGGCGCTCCTGGAGGAACTCGAGGAGAGGGAAGACTAAGTGGCGGTCGAGGTTGGGAGTGATGCGCTGCGTCAAGTCGTAGCTCGCCATGGTTAGGGCTCTATCGGCTGCTGAAGAGTGCAAGACAACTAATAACTTTCTCTTCTAAGAGGCGAGGCTGTTAGAGTCAGTGCCTTTTTGGGGCTGCTGGAGTCGGCGAGTCGCAAAGGAGGTGCTGCGGCGCTGGAGAGAACGAGAGAGAGAGGGCTTAGGTTAGGTTCTAGGTAATTAGGTTTTTGGAAATTATTTTGTTTATATGGTTTAGTAAAATTACGTGAATTTTTAATATATTATAATTTATCATAATCACCCCTAAAAATTACTTCTAAGTTTAAATATTTTATTTGCTTACATATGTATCCTAATTACTTGTTAATTACTTGTCACTATCTAAAAATGTGAGAAATATGTAATATAATCAAAACAACAAGTGACAAGTATGAAAAAAATATGGGTTTGACTTCCAAATCAATGTTATATTTCTCACTTTTTTAAAAAAACGTCAAATGAAAAAATACAAAGCGACAAATATGTGAAAATTTCTTGTAGTGCTTTTTCATATTTCTTCAGCAATTTTTCAAATTTCTCTCTCTCTCGCTCTTCAGGAGTTGTGTCAAGTGCAATACATATGTTCTTGAGTTTTTTTATTATACCAAGATTAATGTCATGAGTTTGAATGGTGTAGATGTCAAATACGCTAGTAAAATACAAATTATAATGCACAATGCCATTAGGAAAGACATCACACAATAAGCAAACTGACTCTTTATTGCATCAAATTTAGAAATATAAACAATGTCCTTTTCTTTAAAGAGGTTAGGTATAAGTACATCCTCATAAAATACATCTTTGATTCCTTCTTCGATGAAGACGACAAGGTCGATGGATGGGTCCATTGGTGATGCTTGATCTTGAGACTTCTCCTTTTTGATGGTCATCTTTCCATTTTCTCAACCAAGTCATTCCACTTGGCGATTCCTACTTGAAGGATATCCCTAAAGATCTCAAATCCGGACTTTAACATTCCCTTGAAAACCCATGGTTTAGCAGTTGCCACATAATTTGTATCTTGAGCCTTGACAAATTTGATGAATCTATCCTTATTGGGTTCAAAATCTTCTTCTTCCCCTTCAAATCTCATAACCTAACCCTCTTTTAGAAGTTTGGCCTTTGAAATTTGGAAAGGATGGCAAACCATGTCCATTCCTCCCAAGCCCAGTTCCTGACAAATATCCTTGTTTCTTCATTATTCTAGCTACAATTAGGCTAACTTTGTCTATCATGGCTACCTAAAAGCCTCCCATGTAGGGTATCTCTCTAACATTCACACTTAATGTAGTTGGTGCAATAGTTGAAGCCGCATGAATGGTCACAATCTTCCCATCCATATTGAATTGAATCTTCTGATGTAAGGTGGAAGGAACTTAACCGAATAGATGGAACCATGCTCATCCTAGAAGGCAACAAATGTGACTGGAATGTCAAGAACTATAAATTATGTCATTACTTCAATTAGTCTAGTCTTCACTAACACCTTGAAGATCCCAATGGTACTCCTTTTTTAGTCATCACAGGCCCTGATCACTATCTCACAAGGCTCAAGCTTATCTTTACTGACCTCATGCTTGTGCAAAATCTTCTTTGGCACAATGTTAATGGCAGATCTATCATCCACCATGATACAAGGAGATGTCTTCCCACTAAAATTTATGCAGTGATAAACAGCGGCTTGTTATGATTCCTTCCTTCGAAAGATAGATCTCCATCAGTGAAGGTGATCACACCCTTCTCATTTATCCCATTGGGTTCTCTTCCAGTCAAGGCGGTCAACATTTCATTTGTAGTAGTAGCCATTGATATTTCCACCTCTACCAAAGCCTTCGCCATGACTTCTCTATGCTTTGCCGATGATATCAACAAATCCCAAATGCTAGCATTTGCTTGAGTCTTCTTTAATTGCTTGATCACTTGATCTTCTTTTCTTTAGTTTCTTCTATGGCAACTTCTTTGCCATTCTCGATAGTTTTCTCAATTGACTTCTTCTTTTCCTTCTTATGGTAAAATCTACCACTCTTTATTACTCCTTGGACACTCTTACTCTCACCCTTAAGTGTTTCTCCCTTATGCGTTTCTTTTTCAACTATCACTTCTTCTTCTTTATCACTACTAAAGTTAACCTAAAAGTTTGGAAGGGTCTTGACTTTAGCAATGTCATCCCAAATTTCCATGACTCTCACTTCTTTGCATCTTCTAGGTAAGCCCTCTCTCCACTAAATGCTCTCAACTCGCTTCCCTCTCCTAACTTTGCAACCCTTCTTCACTTTAAGCCTTCTAGATGGTGGGCCTTTTCCAGCCCTTTTTCTAGCATCCACTTCTTGGCAAAAGCACTTGAAGGTGTAGACTTTTGCTTGGCAGGTGCCACTTCATCTTCCATCTCTACTTCTTCTTCTTTTCCTTGTTCTTTTTCTTCATGGTCACTGAGGCACACAAATTCAGGTTTTAAGCTTTGCTTGACTCCCTTTATTGCAATATTGCTCCATCCACCATTCTTTATGAAAATATAGGCTGCCAATGGAACGAGCTCATCTTCTACCCTCTCAATGATCTCTTTGGCTCTTTTTCTTTGGACTCTTTGACCTTGGGCTCTTCAGTCTTGGGATCTCCCTTCTTACGTTTCTTCTTCGTGGCAACCTTTCTAGTCGACCCTTCTTGTTGTTCAGTTTTAAACTTCTCTTTCTCTTGGCTCTCTCGGTTCTGCTCGATTTACTTTCTTTAAAAGAGTTCATGGCTTGCTCCTCGGTCAAACTTAACCCAATCATGCTGGTGGCTAGAGGAGGTACCTGATTGTAAGTGGGTAGTAGATTACTTCTTATATTAGGCTCATACGCCTCTAGGTCGGGAATCTAGCCCTTGTCGATCAAGTCTTGGATCTCATGATGGAGATGAGTGCAATGATCAGTCTTGTGATCAGTCACTTGGTGGAGTTCACACTTCTCGTGATGCCTCCAATTCCTTGGTAATGGATTTAAAAACTCTCTTGCACAATGGCAACAAGATCCCTTCAGCTCTTGATCTTGTAAAGATCTTGGATAGTGGTCCCCTTAAACGATTAAACTTTCTTTGTGGGGCGACTACCTTCACCTCAACATGCTTCGTGCTAGACCCACTAGCTTGTTGATACTGCCCTTGACTTCTTCGAGGGTAGTTATTATTTCTTCTTTTCTGCCTTTGTTCTTAAAAAAAAAAAAATCTTCTATTTGGATGCCCAAGTCATACAAGTCTTCAAATGTTTTGATAGAGAAGCCCACCAATCTATCACTGATAAAGGTGTGGGTTCCATTGATCACCATGCGGACCTGGTTCTTCTCTACAGGCTTAGTGGTCATCTTGGCGGCCTTGGCCGTCTAATAGACTAGATACTCTGAGAAAGTCTCGTTGGGCTTGTTGTCTCTAAATCCCTCAAGGTTTACCCCCAGTTGGGTATTGTGATGGTACTACTCTACAAATTGCTCAAAATGCTCCTCCCAATCTCCTCGAATTCTCTTAGAGAGGTCATGGTACTATATTACCGCATCATCTTCTAAGGATAACATGAAGTACTTCATTATATGCTCCTTTCACAAACGAATGGTGGCCATGACAGCTGCATATTATCTCAAATGTGTCTTCATATTGCCCTCGCTATTAAACTTGGGCAAGTATGACATTCGAAATTTGGAAGGCAAATCGTTGTTCCCAAATGAGCAAAACATCGTCCAAGTCTTCAACCCCTTTCAGTCCCTTCGTCTTCAAGAAGGACTGAACCTTCTCCATGTCTTTGGCCAACTGCTTGACCGATTCAGACTTTTCTTGATTGATTGGGCTTTTCTCCCTATCTCTGCCTTGGCTAGGCTCACCATCACCATCACCATCACCCCTCCGGTGGAGGTTGAATCATGCGGTTGGGCCTATTTCATAGAGCTTCAATGAGTTGGCCACTTGTTGTTAGAGCGCGATAATGTCAAGCCTCACCTAAGCCATTTCAGCATTGTTATTATTGGGTGTAGCCATTTCATTAATTGGTTCTTCTTGCCTTGTCAAACGACCACCTTATCTAACCCAAGCTATGATGGCTGCAAAACAAAGGTGTTAATGGCATGTATGCATGCATGTATGCATCATATGATGCATGCTCATACAAGGGCATAGACACACTTTCAGCCTTCTAACTTGA
>SNVD02010873.1:0-50556 GCA_013180625.2 Boswellia sacra | reverse complement strand
CTGAAATTATGTTGATCTTCCCATCCAGCATTGTAAGTGCTAGAGAAAAGATCATACCATTGCCTCGTTTGTCCTGGAAATCCACCCATGGCATTGGCTTGTTCCATATATTCTTCTTGTAAAGTTGGATACATGCCGATTGGATGCTCCATCGTAGAATATATCCCACATTCATAAGATTTTTGCATATCTCTTACAGCCATGTTTTCCACAAGTGACGTTAGCTCAGAAAGTTGTTGTTCAATGTTCGGAGTGCTTACCTCATTTACTCTCCATGGTACTTGTGGCTCAAATCCACTACTGAATTTATAGAAGTTTACTGCCATGTTGTCTAAACACAAACAATCAGAAAAGAAAAACAAACAAAATATGAATCAACAATGAAAACAAAATAACAAATCGATTAGAAAATCAATCCCCGGCAACGGCGCCAAAAACTTGATGCGTTCGAAACTAGCAAGTATACTAGTCGCACAAGTAATAAAGTGATAAGTAAGATATCGTTCCCACGAGGATTGATTCTAATTGAATTTGTTATTTCCAGCAACAATAAACTAAACAGGGGGGATTTTTGTTGAATGATTTACTAAATGAAATAAGAATGCAAGTAAAGAATAACAAAACAGAAAGTAAATTTGAATGAAAAATCAATGGGAGAAAGCTGGTTAAGGGATCCTTCTCTACCACAAGATATGGATTTGCGAATTAATTGTAGAATTGTCATCCAATTACAGCATTGAATTATCAACCGTAGATAACAACAAGCTCTGTTATCCCAATCTTTCCTTACTTTGTTGTTAAATAAAACAGGCTCTTTATTTAATCTCTATCCATTAAACAACCTAGAACAAGCTCTCTGAGTTTAATTCAATGGATGCATTATGATAAGAAAGATAGGTTGATCTAAGCAATAAACACACAAGCTCGGATTATTTAACTTAGGTTGTATTCTCCAATTGCAATCTCTGATCACAATTTTGCTACTAATGATTAGAAATTCAAGACAATTACGGATCAAGATTTCTAGTCTAGCAATAGACAATATCCAGATTATATTCAGTTGGCCACCCAAATACAATCCAGCAAGCAATCATAAGCATTAGACATGGGAAAATACAAGCAACTTCAATTAGAGAATTGGATAACAACTTCTTGCACAATCAACTTACAAAAACCATATCAGGGGCTTTGAAATCACCCTCAACCAATTCAGATTCAGTTACACATGTTTAAGAACGTGGTAAATACAATACAACATGGAGACATTCCAGAAAATGAAAGGGAAGGGAAAAACTTAGCAAATTTGATGTAATCTCTTAGGATTGTAGTTCTTCCTCTTTCCAAGCTTCCTTTCTCCTTCAAGAACTCCAAGAGATGAAAGAATTCCAGAGCTGCAGCCTCCACCACGTTCTCCCCTCTCCAAGTTATCAAAATAAAACCCTAAAATGTGTTTAAATACTCTGCTACAGTGACTTGCTACAGTGCCCCGTATTATACATGCTACAGTGACTTGTGGAATTATATTTCTATACATCTCACACTGTTTTGATTACAACTTTTGGTACACTGAATGGATTTATAAACCGTAAATTTCTCCAGAAAATAGACTTCGAGAGCTTTCCAACGGTATATAATATGTCATCGGGTTCATTGTATATCAATACAATTAAATCCGAGAAGATCACTGACTAGCAGAGGTGAAAATGAAGGGTTTTACTCCATTTTTGTGCAAGTTGCTCCAAAACTCCTACAAACATCAAAACACACAAAAACATAAAAATACCACGGAATATAGCAAAGAAACATGGACGAATTGATATAAAAGTAATACATAAATAGACACCTATCAAATAATATCCTAATCTAGAGAGATAGTGTGACGATCTAGGCCAGGGCCTGACTACCCCGTTCCGGTCCCACTGCCGGTCTGAACCCAATCGCACAGTAAACTGCATTGTCCTCTTTGGCCCACCACGGGCCTTAAGATTTTTTTCCCGAAGGACGCATCCCCCACTCAAGCCCGAGACCTCCACCATAAAGGCTCTCGCAGTTCATCATGAGTAACGTTTGAGCTACTCGTTTTATTGTGACGATCTGAGTCGAGGCCCTACAACCTCTTCTCGGGTTCCACTCCGGTCTGAACCCAATCGCACTCTAGACCGTATTGTCCGCTTTGGCCCACAGGCCTCATGGTTTTGTTCCTGAAGGATGCATCCCCCACTCGAACCCGAGACCTCCATCACAAAGGCTCTTGTGGTTCATCATGAGTACCGTTTACTAGCTCAAATGACACTCATGATGAACCGCGAGAGCCTTTATGGTAGAGGTCTCGGGTTTGAGTGGGGACCCGTCCTTCGAGAACAAAACCGTGAGGCCTGTGAGCCAAAGCTAATAAAACGGTTTAGGGTGCGATTGGGTTCAGACCGGAGTGGAACCCGGGAAGAGGTCGGAGGGCCTCGACTCAAATCGTCACAATAAGTAGCTCAAATGGTACTCATGATGAACCGCGAGAGCCTTTGAGGAGGTCTCGGGTTCCAGTGGGGGGACGCATCCTTCGGGAACAAAAACTTGGGGGCTGAGGCCCAAGATAGGATAATACGGTTTACTATACGATTGGGTTCAGACGGCAATGGGACCGGGATGGGGTAGTAGGCCCTGGCCCAGATCGTCACAATAAAACGTACAAGGCCTGACTACCTCGTCTCGGTCCCACTGTCGAGGATACCATGACTTTGTATTAGGGACACGGAATACTAGCCGAGTCTCTCGTGAGTCTATCCTTTGTGTAACCCTTTTCTATAGTAATTCATAAAAACAAAGAAGCTCAGAGTACAAGCTCTGCTACCATTACTATGGATAAGGGTTACACAAAGGATAGACTCACGAGAGACTCAGCTAGTATTCTGTGTCCCTAATACAAAGTCATGGTATCCCTTATATAGGCAAAGCCAGGATACTATGCTAGGATGCTTCCTAATCTCTAAGAAATCTCCTTTACATGTTATTACATACTTTATGTCACACGAGGGACTCGGCTAGTATTCCGTGTCCCTAATACAAAGTCATGGTATCCTTTATCTAGGCAAAGCCAGGATACTATGCTAGGATGCTTCCTAATCTCTAAGGAATCTCCTTTACACGTTATTACATACTTTATGTCATATCACACTACTTTACAACTCATACCTTATCACTAACATTATTACACTGGACACCTCACTACATGACTCACACACAAAGACAACATTACATTATTACACTAGCATGACTCATCTCATGCTTTATTACTTTATATCACATCAAGTCACATCCTTGTCTATTCACCATTACTTCCGCTGATGGGTCCACTTTGCTTCCATTTCAATCTTCATCTGAGTCAAAGAATAAATCATCCTGCCAAACTTGATTGATAGGTGGAACTTGTGGATCAACTGGTTTATTAGGCATTTGCGGTTGTGGCCAATCTTCCCATTGCTCTTCAAGATCTGCTTTGATTTCTGGAGAAAATAGAGAACATAATAGTGGAAGATCATAAGAATATTCTTTTGGTTCCACAATTGTCTTGTCTTTGTAATCTTCTAAAGTTTGAGGAAGTTTTCTCTTTCTAAGACCTTCCTGCCTCCTTTCAAAAGCATCCTGACTCAGCATGTATGGCTTAGAAGAACTAGAAGCCTTTATGATCACTTGAATTGGTCTAGGAATTGGTCTGGACAGAAAATCTACTAACATGTTTGATTCACCTTTGATGTAGCGAACAGTGAACTTGAATCTTGAAAGAGACTCTGACCATCTAGCTCAAATGGTACTCATGATGAACCGTGAGAGCCTTTGTGGTGGAAGGTCTCGGGTTCGAATGGGGGACGCGTGGACGCGTCCTTCGAGAACAAAACCTTGAGGCCTGTGGTGGGCCAAAGAGGACAATACGGTTTATTGTGCGATTGGGTTTAGACCAGCAGTGGGACAGGGACGAGGTAGTCAGGCCCTGGCCCAGATCGTCACAATAAAATGCACTCAAACGGTACTCATGATGAACCACGAGAGCCTTTATGGTGGAGGTCTCGGGTTCGAGTGGGGGACGCGTCCTTCGGGAACAAAACCTTGAGGCCTGTGGTGGGCCAAAGAGGACAATACGGTTTACTATGTGATTAGGTTTAGACCAGTAGTGGGACCAAGATGGGGTAGTCAGGCCCTGGCCCAAATCGTCATAGATAGTCAAAAAGAATCAAATACTTCCTAAAATAGATTTCTAGAAACAGTAAAATAAGAAATAACACAATGTTTGAATTACAAGTTTGTCCAAAATAATCATGTGCAGGTCACATGCTAATGTTTCACGTTTGACACTAACATAGTTAAACATTTTTTGTCAATCCTTAACATACAAGCTCATTTAATGATATGAATTGTTACCTACTTATAACATATATATATAAAACTGAAAATTTTATATTATAAAGTAAATTGATTTACATAATAGTAAATTATGATGATTTTAATATTTTTTTATACTAACAATTCTTTATATTCTAAAAGTAATTTTAATTGATATAAATATATAGCATATGATATATTATGCATAACTATATTAAACAATTAAATAAATTATGTAAATTAAATATGACAAGATTACAACATGTGGGTGACACATTTAATAACCACGTCGGATCCGTGTTTCATGTCATAACACAAATAATTAAATGGGTCAACATGCATGACACAGATTGCCACTCCTAGCATTTAGTATGATTTGGCACTATTGGCTAACATTATTAAGGATTGTCTTAAATCAACCCCGACAAATTTCTATACCATCCAATAACATAATACTAATCCATTCGACGGATCTAGTTTATTGAGTCATGTCATGTTAATGGGTTAACATGATAAAACACGTCTAATATGAGACTATGTTTGGGTTTAGTATTAAATGTATATATATTTTGTTAAAAAAGTTTGATTAATTCTAAAGAACTATTATTGATTGACTTATTATTTTAAAGTAGTTATTAGCAAAAGGAGAAAGGTTATGAATATTTTTAAATCTCAGAGAATCTTTTACCATTGCTTGTTTAGAAAAATTGTATTTAATTTTCTAAAATATATTATAAATAGACCTTTGCAAGTGCTATTAAAAAATTTTTTATTTTATTTTATTTTTATATTACTTTATATTTTGTAGTTTTAGTAGGTTTTAAAATATTTGTGCTTGTATAAATGTGTTAACATTTGTTTTTTATATTTATTAAATACTTATTCTAGAAATAAGAGACCTTTAAGTCATACAAATAAAGAAATTTTCTAATTCATAAGAAAAAATTAGAGCTATTAAGTTGTTTTTTATCTTTATCTTTTATGTTTAGAGTGTAATGTTACAAATTGTATGATGTATTAGTTTTTTACTAAAAAAGAAAAAAAATCGGTTGAAATATATATGGTTTTGGGTAATAAGTTAAAACAATTGGTTTTGAGTTTTTTAAATTTAACCCAATAAACTAATAAATCGGATTCAGATTGGTGAAATTTAACACGATCCGAATATAAAATGACACGAATCCACCCTGACATAATTCATTGCCAGTAATATCTTAAATATAACAAGGAAATTAAAATTGTAAATAATAAATTTAAAATATATCATTCAAACAAATCAACATCATTTATTGAAAATTAAAAAAATTATTTAAAAAACAAGTGATGAGGTCGAATTTGGACTTAGTCGATGAGAGACCCAATTCACATGCAGAATACTATTTGTAATACTTTACAAAACAAGTTGTACTGTTTGAGCCCCACTCACAATCTAAAGAGCCCTCACTTTCAAATTTTACAAGGTAAAATTGTATATAAAACTCTTTTTTTCTTACTATCCTCGTCAAGGACAAGAAGTTTATCTTGCTATATAATTTCAGTCTAAGCGTTTTAATTTTTATGGATTGTACTATTTAATTTAATTTTATCTTGCTAGTAATATCATACAATGTTGTTCTCTCCTTCCTATTCCTATTTTTTAAACCAGTTAAACTGGCTGGACTGTTGATTACTTCAATTCACGAACATAATAGTGCAGATTAGCTAAAATACATCGGTTAAAATGTGAAGTCTTTTAATTAAGATATCGTTTGATAAACCGATGTTTATCATGGGGATTTTAAAAGTTTTTTCTAATAGACATCAATTTTTAACCCATTTAAGAAAACACTAAAGATATTATTTTTTAAGAATATCAATGTCTTAAATATCAACATAAACAATGCTTTTTGTGGCAAATACTGCTGTCTTTCATATTTTGAATTGAGGCGTTTTGTACTGTAAATTTAATATATTATATTTATTTTTTGGCTAAATTCTTAATTACAAATACTTATAGGTAAATCTAACTAAAAAAATTATGACAGCAATACATTAGCCAAAAAATAATCGTTTCAATTAATTTTAGAACAATTATTTGTACATATTTAAACTCTTCAACATAAATGGTATACAAAGGCTAATAGTATTAATAGCTAAATAAAAGTTCACAAATATTCAAAAAACTATTTCAAGTATAGTCTGATACATTTCATCATTCATTTTAATCTCATCGATTTCTTCATGGGCGTATAAAGTCTTCTAATTTGAATATATTCTCGTCAATTTCTTCATGGATATATGAACTCTTCTGTTTGAATCCGTATGAATAAAATATGTTACGTCCACGTGCATGCAATGTACACGTGACCAAATTTATTTGGCTTCTTATGAAAATTTGGTTTTATTTGATTCCTAATGTCATTATAATTCCTGTTCATATTATTATTCCCCTATAATACAACAGCTTTAATTAGGAGAATCCTAATGGAAACGGGATAATTTATTGGAATCCTAGCCTAGTAGGTATAATGTATTTGGACATTATCCTATTGTATTAGGACATTAATCATATTATCCTGGTTCACATTGGGAGAATATATGCTTGCATCCTTTTACTCATTGATCCTAATTTGTATTCCTCCCAACGTGAAACTCGGAACCTTGCAGTTGAAGGAAAGACAAATTGAAGCTGAATGGGAAAAGTATATATAGTTATTTGCATAACTTTGGAACACATGCATTGATCAAGGTTTTCAAGAAGAGCAAGCAAGAACAAATTGTAGTGTGTCCTCCCTTTGTTATTCATGTTTATGTGTCAAGCTTTTGAGCTTCGGTTGAGAGGTTATAGGTCGTGTGAGCTTAAGTTGTTAAGTAATCACGTGTCTATAACTGAGTGATTTGTTATGTTATTCTTCACAGTATTGTGTTGAATGAGTAGCGACAGAGTGTGTACGGTCACTAATGTTGTGTTCTTGGGAAGAACAGTTTCACAAGACTAAGTGAGTGAGAGTAGAGAGCATACCACTATAATAGTTCCTAGGTCTTGTAAGCTAACGACAATATAGTGGATTGCAACTCTTTGCTGATCGTGGATGTAAGTTTTATAATTGAACCACGTAAAAGCCTTTGTGCCAATTTACTTTACAGTATTCTATTATAATCTATAGCACAATCCATACACTTTCATATCTAACAATTGCTATCTGAGCAGGTTTCACTAAATACTAGTGAAGATCAGTTTTACATTGATTTAAAGGCATGAATTTACTTAGAAGTGGAGGTTCAATTAATCAACCCTATGCTTGAAGAATCCAGTTATGCATATTGGAAGGTATGTATTAGAGCCTTTATAAAATCACTTGATGAAAGAGTTTGGACTAGCATTGTGCATGGCTAGACACCTCCAACAAGAATGAATGTGTTTAGTGCATGGAGGAGAAAACATCTGTTGATTGGACAAATGAAGACTATAATGCAGCCAATTGGAATTCAAAAGGTATTAATGCTATCTGTAATGCTGTTAATGCTTATCAATTTGCATATATCTACTTGCAATTAATTCCAAGATTGCATTGATCTGAAATTTCTTTAGGAAATAGCACTTAGTGGTTTGCTTAGATTAATTTTATCTAATAGGAGATCCAATCTTGGAAGACAACAACCATAACCCTCCTTAGGGAGCAAGACCTAAGACGGGACAAGTCAAGGCTTATGGATAGCCCATTCATATGGACCAACAATGGAGTCTTTAGGTTTAAATTTAATTGAATTTTCTTCCACTCAAATATTTCAAAGATTTGGGATTTTTGGTTGAAAATATGGTTCATATAACTTTTTCAAACTCTTTGAAACTTTTATATTTATATTTTACTACTTAATTAATCTAATTAACTAAGGTGATGTTTATTTAAATCACTCAACACATTTTAGATCTAAACACTTTTTATGACTTAATTTACACCACTTAATAAGATGTTTGTTTGCTCTTTTATATACCACTTAAAAAAAGTGGTAAGGGAATATTTTAACTTTAATGTGACTTTTTTACCCTTGTTAAAATGTAAAATGTTTATGATATATTTATTACAATCCTGTAAAATTTAAATAGTTAATAAAATTAAATCAAAATTCTTTTTCATTTAAATAATTAATATTATTTTTGTTACAAACCTTAAAAAATATTTACTAAAATTAAATAAAAATTATTTTTTATTTAAATATTTAATATTATATTTGTTACAATCCTTTAAAAATTAAATCAAAATTCCTTTTCATTTAAATAGTTAATATTATATTTGTTACAATCCTTTATAAACCTTAATATACATGTTTATCCTTAGTATTAATATTTAATATAATATATATCTTAAGAATTAAATATTTTAAAAAAATTAAATTAAGATATAAATAACAATAATAATAATTAATTAAAATAAAATTACCTATTATGAAACTACATATCTTGTTTAATATAAAATTACCTATTATGAAATTACATATCTTGTTTAATATAAAATTACCTATTATGAAATTACATATCTTGTTTAATATGGTATAAATGTATAATGATGAATTGAATAAATACTTAACAAAATTAAATTTAGATGATGATGATGATGATAATAATAATAACAAATTATAATAGGAAATATCTTTAATGATGAATTAAATACAATAATTAATTATCTTTTATAAACTATAAATCAATGGAAATATGGAAATTAATTATAACAACATTAAATACAATTTAAGTAGTTTATTATTTTTATTTATGAAATCAATTTAATTTAAGTTAATTAAAAAAATAAATTTTGAAAAAATTAAACGCCGTCGTTTTCCGATCGCGTTTCCACTTTCCGGCGAGCATGGTTGCAACGCGTTTGCAACACTGCTGCCATAGAAATTATCAGCATGAGCCGATCTACAAGATGTGTGAAGTTTCTTCACCCTCAGATTACTCTTTTGGCCGGAAAATGCGACTGAAAATTTTGGCCAGCCCACATCCATTTTTTCTGGTGAAAGGCTGCATATTTTGGAGAGAAAAAACGGGCAGTTGAATAGAACGGACTATGCCGAAGAAATTGATGCTAGCAGTGTCATTGGACGTGCTTTAGTGATGATCGCCAGCGATTTCACCGGCGGAGGTCCGGTGATCCTCGACAGCTTCTCCGCTTGCCTTCTTCAAAATTCATTAATTTGAATTTAATGCAAGATATAAATCTAAAATAATTTCTATATTTTTAAATGTTGTATTAATTTGTATTATAAGAAGTACAGGGTTAGTTTGGTAATAACATCTAATTCAGACAATTGTGAGTGAAAAAAGTGGTGAATTTTCATTTTTTTAATTAAGTGATTTATTACTTAAAAAAAGTGCTGATTTATAAACAAACAAAAAATTGATGACTAAAATCTTAACACTTAAAAGTGTTAAGTGATAAGTGATGATAAACAAACAGGCTCTAAGTCTGTGATTTATATTCTATTGATCAAATTTTTTGATAAATATATAAAACATTTTATTTTAATTAATCTAATTAATTAAAATATTTTGATTTATATACAATATTAATCAGACCCTTTGATTAACTGTATATAAATCAATGCATAGATGTATGAACATGTTGTAATGCATGATGTGGCATTTCCTTTTTCTTTATATGGCATATGGCATGCGACATGTCTGCATTTCTTTTAATATTTAAATAAAATAAACATGCATAGAGTGTACATGTTGGTGTAAGCACTTAGCCTTTCTCCGAAAAATATTACAATAATATTTTCTTGAGTTCTTTTATTTCCAAGAAAATTCATAAAATTGAAATTTTTGAGTGTTTAGTAAACTCTTTCTCCAAAAGCTCTAAAAATTTTCATAGACACCCCTATAGATTTGAAACGTTTTTAGATTTGTAGTTTCCTCTGCAGATTGCAACTTTGATTTTATAGGCTATACAACTCTAAATTTATTATTGTTTTGGGCTATTAAACCACAAAAACAACACGAAAAAGATAGGAGACTACCTAATAAATCAATTGCACTCTCATGGCCCCAATTTTGAAAATAAATTAAGCATATTAGATGAAACGTCTTAGAAGTTTAGAACCAACTTGGGTTTGGGTTGAGTGAACACATGAAGCCCAATACCATGGTATTGTTCGCCACCTAGCCGCTATTAGGCATTATAAAACAGCCCATTGGACCCAACTTTAATGATGGACCACCAAGCTAGGTGTCACATGACCTTTTTGTTGATATGCGGATTGCCTGGCAATAGTGCTAAGCACCTATTTAGCCAGCTACTCGATAAATCGCACTCTTGACCACCCAAGGTTAACACACAAAATTTGCACGCAGTGTACACACAAAATTTTTCGTCACAAGGCATAACGGATATACGGAAGCACCGACTTCCAACTTTTCTTTATTCCCTCAAAGAAAAGATTACAAATGCCGCCCTAAGGTATTGAGCTGGAAACACACTCTAGCCTACTCACACAAGCTACAAGCACAATTGCTTCCCTAAGAAATTCTCTCAATGCGTAATGCTTTCTCGTTGTATCTAGTTGGTGTCCTTTTCCAACCCCCCCACCGTTGGTACAATTTTAGGCAAGAACCAACCAACACCCCTAGTTGATAGGTCCTAAATCCATGTGCTGCACGCCATGTGGTCCATGTACTTGACAATCCTAACTACTAGATGAGGTGTCACGCTCCTACGCTGCCACATGCATCCCCCACTATCCATGAGTGGAGATCATGGCCTGGAACATGGGAGTAACTTCCTCAAGCCACTTCCTATTTCCCGCTCCTATATTTTAGGGACATGGTTGAGTCCACTTAACCACTAAGTTAGTAGGGAAGTGCAGCCCACCATTTGTGCTAGCACTTCCTACACTCTAGGAAATGCCTCTAGCCCACTCAACCACCAAGTTAGTAGGGAAGTGTAGCCCACCATTTGTGCTGCCACTTTCTACACTCTAGGAAATGCATTCTAGCTCGCTTTGCCCACTACTTCCTTAATTTTAGGAGCCATTATCCCCTTGGATATGTGCCATGATTTATGCCCACTAAAACCACCAAGTTGCACCATGAGCCGCTGCTGTGCACCATGTCGCCCGATGCTATGCGCCATGTCGATGCATTGTTATACGCTACCCATGTGCGTGCCTGCTGCCTCACAAGCGTCCCAGCCCGCATGTGTGCATGTGCTAGTGTTGTTATGCTATGTTGCCCCACTGTGCGTGTTGCATCGCTGTGTCATGCCCAACTCCCATGTGCGCTCTACACATCACGCCTACTACTCATGCGTGCACGTTATCCCACTGTGCCACACCCATCTCCATGCATGCGCCACATTAAGCTTGCTACCCGTGTGTGCGTATTACTTTGTTGCGCTACACATCCCCCTATTTTAGCGTTCATATTGCCTTACGCTTACCCTCGCGCATCAATGCCTCTATCATGGCATGCAACATCTTCGCACCCTGCATAAGTGCTCACCTGTGCGCTTTTCATTAGCATGCACCGCTGCTGCCCCATCTAAGCCTTGGCATAGCGCAAGGGAAGCTATGCCAAGCATGTGCAAGTATCACGGGTGTAACAAACCACCCCCACCAGAAGAGCCCGAAATCCTCGTCTAAAGGATGTTGTTGTTGCCCTCCGCACGTTTCCTCATCATGTGATCTTCCTCTTCCAAACAGCAATCCCACATGCTACTACCTCGGAATTAGATACTCATTTTCTCTAACTCTCCCAGCTCCAATGATCAAGGATCTCACCCGTATCCTTGTCCTACTATTCGTGAAAATAGGAAGAGCTCCTTGGCTTGTTGGTGCCCACCCAATCAACCAAGTCTCTAAAGGCATTAGGAACTCACATGATTAGCCTCAGTTTGTAGCTTTACCCAAAACTACAACAATTTGACACTACCCTCAATGATCCATTTTAGAATTAGGCCTTGATGCAATGTGCTAGCTGCTCTCCCGCTGCTGCACTCTAATGGGTTGCATCAAGTCACCTGAACCTAATTCTCTCATGTGACTCCGGCCACATGACGTTGTTGCATATTTCTCCCCATGTAGCGTAATCATCCCCGATCAATTTGCCCTCAAATTGATGATGATTTGCAGTCTCTACTCAACTCCATTCCCCCATGGTGTTGAAAAAGTGCCACTAAAAATCCGCTCATGGACTGCACCAATGGTTCTCCCTTTTCTAGATTTAGAAGATACACCACCACATAGCAACTCCACTGCCTCAATCTGTCGGGTAGGTATGAAGTACCGCATGAAACTCCACGTTTCTTGAATCAATCTATTCCACAAGAATGATTCTTTGCTAACCTTTACTAGATAACCACAAGAACTGAAGTTAGTTCTTCAGTTCCTAGATATGTTTGAGAACTACTTGAACGAGACATGTGGGCGTCTTAAAATCATTAGACTATGTTAAATGAACAGTATTGCATGAACAGTATTCAATGAATAGTATTAGATGAACAATATTCTATGAATAGTAATTAGTGAACAGTGTTGCATGAGTAGTGTCTAGTAAATAGTATTAGTAAATAGTGATGACTTGTTCTTCATTCACTAAAAAACTCTCACAACACTGACCTAATTCATCTTTTTATGTCTCTGTTAATCATAATCCAATTTTGACTAGTAAACCTAATCCTATTAGGCTTAGTCTAACTAATTTTCTAGACTTCTAGAACTTAATCTCTTTAAGCCTTTGATTGGGCATTTAACTCCAACCAAATTTTGTATAGACTTTCAATTAATCACATTAATTTTAAGCCCATTAATCTAATTAATTAAATTGGCCTAAATACACTATTATTTAATTAATCAAGTTAATTAAATAATGAGCCCATTTACTAGTCAAATATAGTTAATTTAATACCTCAACTTTATTCTCTAATAAACCCAATTAAATTAAATAATTAATTTCTCAAGTCCAATCCTTGTTTAGATAATTTATATGGGCTACCCAGGGGACCTTGATGAACATATTTAATTACAAGCTTCAATAAGTTTGGCCAGTACTCTGTTATCTAATAACTGTAGTGGGCGTCACCCATTAACTTTGGTCCGTTCCACTATAGGTCCAAAGTTGCAATCTTAAATTAAATACTCTTTGTAGAAAGCTTAATAATTTATCTGATTAAATTATTCCTTTAAGCCTTTTCCATTGAGCATCAGGTTTACATAACTACCATTTATGGAATACCAATAATTGGAACTAGGTATGATTTACTGTGTTAGCCCTTTCATTACATCTAAAGCCCTTGATACCAGTTTTACACCTTTTAAATGAGTTGAGATTTATTTTAATAAATCCCAGTTTAGTAAACAACTTTCATTCAACACTCGACCAAGATTCTATCAAATAAAACCTTATAAGACCATCAAGGTGGTTTTCTACAATCCTTTTGGAGTCATGAATTCCATATCAATAGTATAGTGTCTACTAACATATAGATCTTGCAATCCCAACTAGCTAAGGTATTGACCTTATTCTTTTAGATCTCACTTTTTATTCTAGTCAAAGACCATAGCCTGTATACTAGAGGTACACTATCCACTCAAGACTAAGGTGGGAATGCCTTTAGTACTCGGGTGTAGAAATTCACATTCGGTTATGGTTTTTTCATCAAATGGATAGTTTCTGTGTAGTTTGTATTCAATACCTTCATTAATGCACGAGTGTCTTTGTTAGAAGTCTCCACTTTAAATGGTTAGAGACATACTATTTTCACATTGAAGATAAACAACACAACAACCTTATCCAAACGAAGTGCCCAGCTTTTGTTAATAGGTCGTGAATGTTTTGAGCCATGACAAAGTTCTATGTCTTAGATATATCTTATATATACAGAAACTTTGTCAAGGTACAATCTCTGAAAAGACCATAGCCTGCATACTGGAGGTATACTACCCACTCAGGATTAAGGTAGGAATGCTTTTAGTGCTCAGGTGTAGAAATTCACATTTGGATATGGTATTTCCACCAAATGGATAATTTCTATGTGGTTCATGTTCAATGCATTCATAATGCACAAATGTCTTTGTCCTAAAGTCTCCACTTCAGATGGTTAGAGACTTATCATTTGCCCATTGAAGACAAAAGACACAACAACCTTGTCCAAACAAAGCACCCAGTTTTTCTTTATAGGTCATGAACTAGTTTTGACCTATGACAAAGTTTTATGTCTCAAATATATCTCACACGTACAGAAACTTTGTCAATATACAAGCTCTAAAACCTTTAGTCATGATACAGTCACACTTAGGTAATTTTTAAATAATAACTTTTATTCATTTACAACAATAATGTTTATATATTACAAAAAAACATCCACACTCTTAAAGCAGATCTCTAACACTCATGGCATTATGAAGGACCAAAGGTAGAGAAGAAGCATGGCATCATTCGTAGCAATTCAGTTGAAATGATGGTCCCTCACCATTATGTGTAAGTCCACCATCACTTCTCGTCATGATAAAAAGAAGGATAGAAGAGAAATATAGCATCAAGCATTCATAAAAGCCAATCAACTTAATCATGCTTCTAAATCATTCATAATTCCATGTGATTCAAACACGGCAATCATTACGATCATAATTCTAACATGTTTATTGCAAACATGATTTTAGAATCAAACCAATAATTCTTAAACATAATTCTAATATAAATAATCCTAAACATGATTCTAAAAGCTCCAAACAAGAAGAAAACCCCTAATTATCTTTCTAAATAAAGAAGGGATAGAAGACTTACCTTAACACGCTTATCCAAAGCTTGCAAAACAAATAAAGGGTTAAAATATTCTAGAAACCCTAATCACGCTTCTAAGCAATAAAATAAAACCATAAACATATAAAAATAAAAAAAGAAAAGAGACGAGTGTAAGCATTGGAATTTTATTGCTTACACTTTTGTGGTTTTAAGGCCCAATGATGATAGCCAGAGACAGTAATTAGAAGTCTTTTCTAGACTTGCAAGGACACTAAGAGTTAACACCAAGAATGGGGTATAAAACTAAGTAGGCTTAGGACCGGTGCGGTATCAATGGAGAGTAGTTGAAACCCTAGGAATCATGTCCACCCAATACATACGCGAACGACATTCATAGTAAGGTCACATTACGGGTTGGAAGGGGGATAGGGGGGCCCCCTCCCACGGGTGCGGGGGTAGCACCCACAGCCCAAATGGTAAACGTTGGTGCGTAAACCTAAGAAATAAGGCAATGCCTATAGGTTAGGGCTAACACCTCTAGCAAGAGGCGAACGCTTATAGTAAGAAGTGTACACCCATAGAAAGAGGTAGCGCATGAGCATCCCTAGCCATTAGAGGCAGCGCATGAGTGCCTCTAGTCATTAAAGGTGTATGCCTTTAGCTGCTGGCATATGCCTTTACTACTATAGGCGTAAGCCTTTAGCAGTTGTCCATATCAGAAAAAGACCCCATTTCTTGGCCAACTTAGGATATAAGGGAACTTAACTTATGATTCAAATCAAGTGATTTTGGGGTAGAAAATACCTAAACATCAGTATTTTGGAGAGTTTTTGAATATATTTGAAATTTCTCATTCAGTATAAATATTTTCGGTGTTCTCTCAATGTTCCTCATGCCCCTTGGATCATTTTGGGATGTTAGAGCTAGTCAAGATTCAGCTTCTGTTTAAATTCAAAATTTGGCAAGCTTTCTAAGGGCCTCCTTGTTAGTTTAATATTTGCCATGTTTAGTTTAGGTATAATTAAGAGATAATTATGCTATGTCTAGTTTAGTTATTTAGTAGTTAAATGCCATGCTTAGCTTAGGTTTAGTACTGCTAACTAATAGTTAATTGTCATGTTTAGAAGTTTAATTAAGCATGTGTAAGCACTAAATTTTGGCTTATAGTTTAGATGTCCAACGATGATAGTTGGACACACTAATCAGATGCAGAATTGGATCTAAGAGGCATCAAAACTCTGAAAAACGGTAACAAGATAAGAGAAAATAGATGAACTAGTCATTAAACACACTGGTGAGGTAAAAGTTAGAGTTTGCTTAGAATTCATAATCTAATTAGGGCCAGGTGAGCATTTATCACCTTTAAGATTTTCATCACAATCATCCATCCATACAAAAATTAGGGTTTTATACTTATAAACTCATAAATAGGTGCATGCCTATCGGTTAGGGCACAACAGGCACAAACTCATATCTCAGTTTGGCTTTGCATCCTTTTGTGAGCTCACGCGATGCCTATATAAAGGATCGTCACTATTCGTTAAAGGCATCAAAATCTATTGACTCACACACTACTTTGTGTTATTAGAGAGTATAGAAAGTAAGAAATTAAGAAGTTTTGAGTGTTTTCCTTTGGTATTTCTTGCAGGAGTTCCCAGTGTGCCTGAGGTGCCCTTTGGATTATTCTAGGGCTCTTATCAAAGTGAAGAGTCTGCTTCTAGTAGTATGAAATCTGGGTAAGTCCTGAGGACATTCTATGTTAGTTTTGCACTTTTTGTTGTTTGCTTAACATGTTAGAATCATGTTTATGTTTCATTTATGTGTTTGTTATGCTAGAATGCATGTGTTAGGTTTATGAATGTTAGAATCATGCTTAGGTTGTTTTATGCTTTATGACTTCTTAGAATAATGTTATTTATGTGCTTTTATTACAACATGATTGTACTTTCTTCTTCTTCTTCCTCTTCTTCTATTTCTTTGTTCACAGATAAGTGATAGTGGACTCACAATTGTTGGTGGGGGACCATTGCTTTGAAGTTAATTATTCCTTGAATTATGCTATAATTTCTATCTCTTCTTCTTTTATTATTTCTTGATGCTTATTTATGAGTGATGGTGGACTCATAATTGTTGATGAGAGACTATCACTTGGGTTATACCATGTTTTGTTTAATATGAGCGATAACATGTTAGAATTATGCTAAGTTTTTTGCTCTCATGATGTTATGATCTCTTTTCCTTTTGGTTTTCTTTCTTCGTTAGTCAAAGATAGATGATGGTGGATTCACAATTGTTGGTGAGGGACCATCATCTTGACATAAGTAATGATTAAGGCATGCGTATTGTGTGAGATGCTATGCTAGGAACATTTTTTAGGGATGATTTGGTTATATTTTGATTCTGAATGTTTTTATTCTTTTCTTTTGAGTGCTAGAATCATGATTACATGGAAATATGAATCTTTTCTTCCTCTCTTCTTGTTCTTTTCTTGAATAATGAGTGAGAGTTGGTGAATAATGGCAGACTCATGATTGTTGTTGAGGGGTCATTACTTTGATGGTATCTCATTATGTTGTTATTGTTGCCATGCCTATTCCACGCTTTACTTGGATATATTTGTATGAGAATGCAATGAATGTTATATGATTGGATTGAATGATTTGGAGTTTGTTGAAGCTTTGCCATGTTGTTTCTTTTGTGTTTTATGAGTTGAAAATAAATGAGTAATAAATGGACTCATAATTGGTGGTGAGGAATTTATTTCTTAATTTGGTTTCACTTTATTGTTTTATGCTTCAATTCATGAGTGATTGCTCTTGCTATTTAAGTTATGCTTTATTTGCATGTTTTCTTTTATGCTATTGACATTATTGATTAGAGACTGTGAGTGGATGATTTCCACAGTTGCTACCTTACTCTTTGTTCTATGCATTTTTAAGACTTGATGTAATCCTTTCCTCATTTCCCCCATTGTAGACATTGAACTTTTAAGGCTCGATAATGAAATAAAGATGAATGTCGAGTAACAAAAATGACAAAAGTGCCCTTGGAAGCCAAGAAAAGAAAAGTGAGAAGGAATCGATGAAATGTCTTAAAAACTGATATGTGAGTTAAGAAAGTCACAGAAATTAATCTGGAAGGAATCTATTGGTGAGTCATATATCGTTGCGAAGCTACAGATGTCTAGTTTTTATAGAAATTTATGGATTGCAAATTGGAGTTGAACATGAAAAGTTATGCATAATCGAACAAACAAAGGTTAGAAGGGACTATACTAGAGAATAGTCGCCCAACTGTTGACCAATAGTCGCCTGGTAGTCAAACAACCACCTTTCTTTTTTGTCTCTTTGCTTCTTTTTTCAACTCTAGCCCACAACTATATAAACAACCCCCTTTTCACTTTTTAAGGCACACCGATTATTGAATATAATCATCCATTCTCTCTCTTGAAGACACTTTCCAGAATTCGAGAAGCCTTTTCTAGTTCAAAGATTTTTAGGCGTTCTATTACTCTAAACTAGGAAAGGGTACCACAGACACTAAATTTTTGAGGCTCGAAGATAAAATGAAGATAAATGTCAAGCAAGGAAAATGACTCAAATGTCCTTGAGGGTCAGGAAGAGAAGGGTGAGAAAGAGTTGGTGAAGGGCCTTGAAAACTGATGTGACTTTGAAGAATCACAAAAATTAATCCAGGAGAAATCTAATGATGAGTCATATACCGTTTATGGATGTCTAGTTTTCATAAAAATTTATGGATCACAAATCAGAGTTGAATTCTTGAAGTTATGTGTGATCGAAGGGACAAAGGTCTAAAGGGACTACATCAAAGGATGACAAAATTAGAAGGGGTCGAAGGGATAATGATCGGTCGGCCGTCAAACAGCCGTTCAACTATCCATGATAGCTGCCCAGCCATCTAATAGTCACCTGGCTATTGGCTGATGGTTGGTAGGCTGTTAGATAGCTGCTTGGCGGTTTGAAGATGGCCGCCCAGCCCTTCAAGGTCTATTTCCAAAAAATTGTATTATGGACCTTCCTTTTCTGTTTTGTTTATTCTTTTTTCAACTTCACCCCTCTTCTATATAAACCCCCCTTGGCTCACTTTTCAAGGCACATCGATTGTCAAATATAATCATCTCTTCTTTCTCTTGGAGACGTGCTTGAGAATTCGAGACGTCATTTCCAGTATAAAGTGTTCAGGTGTTCTATTGCTACCGAAAAGGTTACATCTTGAGAGTAGAATTCTCTCATACCTCCTATTTTATCTTTTATTTTTCTTACTTAGAAGAAGCATGTTTAGGGTTTAATTTTATACTTAAGAGTATGCTAGGGTTATTATGAATTGTTTTAACCCTATTTATTTTACAAGATGGATAAGCGGCTCGAGGTAAGTCCACAATCCCTCCTTGATTAAAATCATGCTTAAGAGTTTACTTTCTTCATAAATGCTTAGAAACATGCCTAGAAGTACATGCTTAGAGTCATGCTTAAGAGCATATGATTAGAATCATGCTTAAGAGCATATGATTAGAATCATGCTAGGAAAACTTATTTGTTTTGATGAATGCTAGGAAATAGGTAAGAATTATCATTTTACCCTTGAATTGCTTGTTTGATGATGATCGCTTGAATTAGGCTAGAATATGCCATGAATACCATGTTTAGGCTAGAATCTGCCGTAAATACCATGTTAGGCTAGAAATGTTTTGACAATTGATGTGAATTATGGTAGAATAAGCAATAGATAGAATTGCCATGATAGAATTTATAAAAATCAAGGCTACAATGCCATGATATTAGATTATGGCTTTATTTGATTTATAATTTGCTTGTTTATATAACATCAATAGAGCTAAATAAATATTATGTGTGAGGAGAAAAATAATTAACTAGAAAACCTGAAAAGGCTAGTCAACGAGGGGAGTTGTTTCATGCACACATATCATGCTAAACAGTTGTGATTTGATTAATAAATATAATGCAATGTTTGAAAACAAATATGTTTTGACAGTGACTGCCATTGTTGCAACAAGTGGAAAACATCTAACAAAAAGCAATTTAATTAATGTCTTCATTGTTTCTTTGTTGAGGGCTTAGGTGGTTGAAATGAAGACTGTTGTTTGACCTAATTCTTGTAACTATCATTTGTTGTGAGATCAAGGGAACATGATATTTTCCATTTAATCTTATGATGGGGCTGAGTATATCGGACATGAGTGAGGAAGCGCTTGAAGAGTCTTCTAAGACAGAAGATAGGCACACTTGTCATAATTCCTTACTTCAATCTGTATTGGCAACAAAGTTAAGAATAAGCATAAAAGAGCTATCAGTAAGACTAGCCAAAAAGATATAGTTAGTGTAAGTGTAAGTAGTCACCTTCTGCAACCGCCACCATGGATAAGACAAATGAATGTTTGTATTTGAGATCACTTGACGATGCTCTGTCAAGGGATCCAATTGTTGAAGTATGCAATGAGTGTGATGCTAAGAGCTATGCTAGGCAAGGTCTATCTCTGGTGGTGCTAAGAGGGATATTTTCTCTTGAAGCGGAATCTAAAAGTAGGAGGAAATAACCATGAACGATAAAAAAAAAAGGGGAGGGAGGGTTGGGGTGTGGGGAGTTAGATCTTACTTAAGGCAATAGGAGACTGCCTAAAAATGTTGACTTTGACCAGTTTTTACACGATCAAGTCCATACAAAGTCTCAGGAAGCACTAAGGGTACCAAAGTCATCTCAGAAGTCATTTAGGGAATATGATGTATTAATGAGAGGTCCCTAGAACCATCTTTAGAAACAAGTACGAATTGGGCCAGGAGATGAAACTTTAAAGTTCGCGAAGTAGAAGTAGAGGCTCCATCAATTGTTCCAAATGCTTGGAGAAGAGAAGTCAACATAACCATTTCGTTTAACACGTGTTCATTCTTGCTCAAATGGATAATGTGAAAAAAGCAAGCAAGATCATTTAAAGAAGAAGGTTTTAGAATAGGAAGAATAATACCTCAAGTACTAGATGATGAAATCCCCAAAATGGCTTCAAACTCCTCAAACAGGGGGCAAATCTCTTTCCCATTGAAATAAAAAGTTTTCCACAGTCTTGAGGAAGGAGATGTCAAGTTTGACATGTTGTAGAAACCTTAGCCTTTGAAGCCTACTTGATTCGAGAAGTCACCAATCGCGTTTCTTTAATGATTTGACATATGATTTCAAACTTTTGAAAGTGACCTCCATCATCTTTAATGTTGTGTAAGAAGTTATGGGGTGACAGGAGGCTTTTATAGGGTAAAAAGAGGCCCTAGGGACGTCCAAATTTGTTTTAAGGTTTATATAGGATTCAGATATGAATGAGGCGGGTGCACGCCTATCACAAAAGCCAGAAATAGGTACATGCTTGTCCTATGCATGACAACAAACCACACCCGTATCGATGGGCACATGCCTGATCACTCTGTACAGTTGTGAAAATTGATGGAAAGTGGTTATTTTTTATTGTATATCCAAGTTGTTGTTATTGTTGAACAAGACGTAAGCAAAAAATAAATTTTATTCATATCTAAATACCACTAAAAGTTCCATAACAACATTAATAGTTGGATCGTAAGAGTCCCAAAATCCTATGCAAAGCCTGAAACAAAAGCAACAAAACAAAAGTAGTCTATCAGCTATTGGGCATCACCGCCTCCAATGTCTCTATGATCCTGCCCTCTACCACCAAGATGGAGCCTTGAAATCTCTGCCTCCAAAGTAGCAATCCTCTCTATTATCATTTGACCCAAGCAATGTGCATATAGATTTACATAATAAGACATGCATACATTTTGACATTTTGTAAAATAACTCAACCTTCTCTCAAAGCCCATCTCCTGGATGTATTTGCGAGAAGCCAAGTATAGTCCATCTAGTCGGGCCACAGTGTCATGAGGCTTCTATACACACAAAGATTGACATTAGACTTGCTTTAATGATAGTGTAATGAATAGTAGAATAAAGGTCACAAATATGAAAGAAGACTTATGTGGGTGGTCTCGCAGGAGTAAAGGTGGAGTCATGGATGGATCGATGAGGAATGTATGCCTCTATATGATCCCCTCCTTGCTCATCGCTAAGACGTGGCCCTCGAGTGTAATGGCAAGGTCACCAACTGTCACTCTAGGAGGAGGAGTATGACCAGTAGGAGGAGATGTGGTGTCACCTACTGTATAAGAAAAACCAACATGAGTGGTTGTGAGCAGAGCTTTCATCCTATTAGAGTGTTTGCAACCATGACACTATGTCAAAGCTTCTTTTGAGACTCAAGGGAACACAACGAAGCCATGGGTATGTTTGGAGGAATGGAGTCACCACCTAATTATTCAATTGGGAATGAATGCGAACAATTTGATCCCTTACTTCAGGACCTAAACTACCCTAATCCCTTTAGAGATGAGTTTATAAAGTTAGGTACGAGCCATTCGCCTCGCCTGGATCAAAATCCAGCCTCCACTAAGGTAAACCAAATAAGAACAACTCATGTTATTATAAAGTCTATCTAAATGGTTTGTTTTATGCACACATTTTCAGTTTAATCTTCATTAAAACATGTGAGGTAAATTCAACCAAGGTAGTTGTATATTCAAACAAAGAAATAGGGAGAAGAATAGAGTTACATTCCTTTTCAAACATGCAGGAATGGGAGGAGGATTACATCAATTCTTCAACAATAAAGTAAAGTGATTCTACTTCTAAGCACTTCAAAATATCGCATTCATTCCATTCATAGCATTCGTTGCATCATATATTCAATATAAATATTCAATTCGAGATTCGATAAATAATGAATTCCTTACTATCATATGTGAGGCTATTCAATGTTTATCAAGCTTCTTCAAGCACATTCATACATTCAATCATTATTATAAGTAATGGTCCCTCACCATCAATGTGAGTCCACGATCACTTCATGGCATTATTCTAATCATATTTCTAGATATGATATAGTCATACATTCATTCATATCAATCAATTAAGATTCTAAACAAAGCCATAATTGATGATCATGGCACTTCTACCTAGATTTGATATTTCTTATCATGGTAGTTCTACCTATTGGTATTCTAGCATAATTCAATTGAACACGACAATTCTAGCCTAGCATGGCATTTCTAGCCTAATCACATCAATCAAGATCAAACATGTCTATTCTAGCCCAATTCAACCATGAAAAGCTAAACATGGTAATTCTTACCTATTCTATGCTATTTCCTAGCAAGCTTCAAAGCAATCATAAGTTCAATTCCTAGCATGATTCTAGACATGCTCTCCTAAGGATGATTCTAAGCATTCACAAATAAATTAAATCCCTATTCAAGTTTCTAAATAAGGAAAGGAAATATGACTTACCTTGACAAGCATTTCCACCTTGCAAAACAAATAAAGGATTAAATAATTCTATAAAATCCTAAATATGCTTCTAAGCATCAAAATAAATCCTAAACATGCTTATTTTAAGCATAAATAAACCTAAACATGCTTAATTCTAAGCATGAAAAATAAAGAAGCAAATAGAAGGGAGAGGAGAGAATTACTCTTAGGACGTACCCTTTCAAGGTTTAGAGCAATATAAAACACTCAAAAAATATTACACTAGAAAAGGCTCCTTCGAATTCTCACAAATGGGTTCTAGAGGGAGAGAGAAAGGATTTCGATGTCTTGGAAAGTGAGAAGGAGGGGGGTTTATATAGGAGAGGGTTGAGGAAAAGAAAAGGGATAAGAGAAACAAAAAAAGAAAGGAAGGTTTCTTAAAAAATTTTCCATTTATAACGGGAAAACAGCTAGCTGGTTGTTGGGAGACCGCTAACCGATACTCTAATAGGCTGGCTATGGGTAGTCAGCTGATTGACACTCTAAAAGTCAATTGACTGTTGGTCACTAGCAAACCGGTTGTTGCCCTCTAGACCTTCCTATTTTGCAACTTTTTAGTGTAATCCCTTCTAAACTTTGTCTATTCAATCATGCATAACTTTTCAAGTTCAACTATGATTTGCAATCTATATATTTTTATGAAAGCTAGACATCTATAGCTTCATAGCAGTATATGGATCATCAACAGATTCCACATGGATTAATTTTTGTGATTTTTTTAAGTTATGTGCCAGTTTTTTAGACTCTTGGTCGGTTTCTTCTAACCTTTCTTCCTTTTGCTTCCAACGGCATTTCGATCATTTTCGTTGCTCAACATTCATCTTCACTTCATCATTGAGCCTTGAAAATCTAGTGTCTATAGTGGTGCATCCCTTTCTTCTAGGGACCAAATCTAGAAGTAGTAGTAGGAACTTGAGGAACATAAAGTAGCTCTCTAGGCTGCAACAAAGAAGCACAGGTCGATTCTGTATAGGCCATCTCAATGGTAGGAAGTATAAATCCTCCACCTCTATCCTAGTTAAGTAAAACTCCAAATTTGCATCATCAATTAGGTAGGTAGTCTATATCATCAAATGAGGAGGAGAACGAGGAATAGACACACAGTAGGTCCCTTATTCCAATGATGGACTCTCTCCCTAAGATACCACATCAAGCTTTCAAGACCTTAGAGCAATATCCTCATGTCCTTCAAAGGATGAACACTCCTCATAGTATCATCCTAGCGCTTCTGAGGCTCCCAGAGCTGTGGTCAATTTGTAAGATAGATTCAAACAGGTATGATGATTTTGTTTTGGGGAAACTAACATGGTTGTTTATCTTATGTAGTCTGAGGTGAGGTTTCAAATCGTTCCTCTCAGGCAGGCTAAGTCATGTGAAGCATCAATGTCCTTATGCCCTTTGGACAATGTGTAAGCACGAGGGTAACTATCATTAGGCAGCAAAGTAGTGGGCTCTAGAAGAAGTTTAATCTCATAAACCCACATTTGCAAAGTGAAAGGGAAAAGTTCATACTTGTTGAAATTAATAACAAATTGTAAAAGAAAAGATAGATGCATAACTCAATCATGGGTGCAAAACCTCTAAATCCTCTCTGTGTATCTACAACCACGGTCCAAGTGGAGGTACAAATGGAACAAAGTGACTCTACCCTAGTCACAAACCTTCACCTAGTCTAGATCTCCTAAAGGAGGGAGCAGATACATCTCATTTGAATTCGATGCATTAGCAAAGAGCATCGAGGCTAGCAAGTAGAACACGAAGGTATAGGCATATTGCTCGGACCATACACCAACAAAGTCCTCCCAGTGTTAATCCTGTCCGCCCAATAGTCTAGTATGGGCTTATACATGATGACAGTGTCAGACTTCCATCCAGGGAGACAACCAAGCAACTTGATGACCTAATCATTATGAGAACTAGGTGAAGCCAAGTAGCTATCAAAAGGCACTTGAATGCCCTAGAAAGAAAGTTTGGTCATAACAGCAAAGTCTAGGGGCATGATAGTAAACTCCCCAATCGGTGTATGGAATGTGCGCGTGGTGTACATCCACCTCTCATAAAGGACTCTCAAAGCACACTGGTCATTATAAAGGTTGCTGGATGGAAGGGTAGTGACAAAGGTGTCAAAATCGATGCCCTTAATACAACCCAGGATAGGCTCCTTAATCTTCTTATACCACTCACAGGCCCGAGCCAAGTTCTCTCCAAGGTGGTACTCACATTCATCCTAATCTTAACAAGTAAAAGATGTTTCAAAATTCAAAGTATATCACAACAAGTCAACAAATAAGTGGATAAAGCACCCGACAAGCATTCAGAAATCATGCCTAACATCCTAACAATCATACACAAAGGACTACAACACGTTAGTAGTCAAAGAATTGCAAAACAAGCAAAACATACAAAATCGTAAAAATTCAAAAAATTATAGGCAACAGGTGCACGCCCATTTCGGACAGGCGCACACCTATCTTGAGTCATCTTCAAGCTCTAAGAAACAGGTGCATACTTGTCTTCAAGGTCTACAATAGGCACATGCTTATCTTCAACCTTTGTAGTAGGCGCACGTTTGTCTTCATCCGAAAATTTATTCTAATTTTTTTTTTCTAAATTTTACAAACACACATCAACACAACATGCTATGCATAAAAGATCATTCATACATCAATATAGAGTCAAGATAAAGCAAAAGAAAGGCATACTAACCTTTATGATGACATGGGAAGACAAATCACGAACAAGAGGAATGTCTTGGCTATCTAGGATGTCCTTAGGCATCGATTTGATCATTAGGGAGATGGAGAGAACTTCAATATCAACAGGAAAGTGAGCCATTATGCTTGTTTTGAGAGAAAATGAAGAAAAATTATGTTGGCCAAAATTTTTGTTTGTGGGTTGCCGACGACAAGATTAAAAGGTTTATATAATATGTGGGGCTGCATCAAAACAAGCACACAAATGTTCTCTCCGAAACTTTCAAATTTTCTATAGTTAAGCCCCCAAATTGCCAAAAATCACATCCAGACCTTTGCATTTCAAGAAATCACATTTAGACCCTTAACTTGTAAATAATTTCATTTTAGACCCAAAATTGGGACAAAGTACAAAAATCCCCCAAGAGCTTTTCGAATTTGATTTTACGCCTAAATTTTTGGAGAATTCATAGAATTGAAGTACTGACAATTGTATTTCGAGCGTGTTTTGCAAGAAATGGAAACATTAGAGCCTATATAGCGGGTATTACATAGAAGAATCATCAAGGCCCAGATAGGAGCATTTCATAGAAGGACATTAAAATTCAAACATCGGGTAGTGCATAGCAATGGGAACCCTTAAATATTAGGTACTGTGCAGCACTAGAAACCATCAGACATAGGGCAGTGCGCAACATTGGGTGGTGCATAGCACTGTGAATCCTTCAAATATTGAACCAAAGATAGTAGGAACTATAGTCTACTCGATTTGGGAGTTCACTTTAAAGGATACAAAAGTGCTAGGCATGTAGACATCTAGTCTAAAGAGATAAAAGCCAACGTGTGTGTTATACTTTCTTGATGTTTATGCTCCACAAACCCCTACCAAAGTAGGGGCAAACTGTAAGCACTAGATTTTTGCTTATAGTTTAGATGTCTAATGATGATAGCCAAACACACTAAACAGATGCAAAATTATATTTAAAAGGCATCAGAATTATGGAAGGAGACAACAGGATGAAGGAAAAATGGATGAAATAGTCATTAAACATAGTGGTGAGACAGAAATTAGAATTTGTTTAGAATTCAGCATCCAATTAGGGACAGGCACGCCTGTCAGCTAGGGCATACTAATATTTTCCATCACAACCGTCCATCGATCAAAAAATTAGGGTTTTATACTAATAACTCATAAATAGGTGCACGCCTGTCAGCTAGTGCATAATAGGTGCATGCCTGAGAGATAGGCATACGCCTATTGTCTCAGATCCCACATTAGTTTTGCATCATTTTACGTGCTCATGGATACCTATGTAAAGAACTATCAATGTTCATTAAAGGCATCAAAATCTATTGACTCACACACTACTTTGTGTTATTAGAGAGTTTAGAGAGTAGAAAATTAAGAGGTTTTCAGTGCCTTCCTTGGGTATTTCTTGGGGGAGTTTCCAGTGTGCCTAAGGTGCCCTCTGGATTATTCTAGGGTGACTATCAACATGAAGATTCTACATCTAGTAGTGCCAGAATCCGAGTAAGTCTTCAGGGCAGCCTATGGTTGTTTTGGTTTGTTTTTCTTTTTCTTTTTTTCTTTTTTTCTTTTTTTTTTTTTTTTTTTGCTTAACATGTTAGAATCATGTCTATGTTTCTTTATGTGTTTGATATGCTAGAATGCATGTCTTTGGCCTGTATATATTACAATCATGCTTAGGTTATTTTATGCTTTATGCCATATAAGAATCATGTTAGGACTAAATGTTATTTATATGCTTTTATTATGACATGATTATACTTTCTTTGTTCATGGATAAGTGATGGTGGACACATAACTGTTGATGGGGGACCATTCCTTTGAAGTGATTTAATGCCTTGAATTATGCTATAATCTCTGTCTTTTCTTCTTCTTTTCTTTCTTGATGTTTATGAATGAGTGTGGTGGACTCATAATTGTTGATAAGGGACTATCATTTAGAAGTAAACTATGTTTTGAGTTATGCCATGTTTCGTTTAATATGAATGATAACGCGTTAGAATCATGCTTTTATGATGTTATGATCTCTTTTCATTATGGTTTTCTTTCTTTTTTATTCATAGATAGATGATGGTGGACTCACAATTGTTGGCGAGGGACCATCATCTTGACATGAGTAATGATTGAGGCATGTGTATTGTGTGAGATGTCATGCTAGGAATATGTTTTAGGGATGATTTGGTTATGATTTAAATATGAATGTTTTTATTTTTATTTTTTTAAGTGTTAGAATAATGATTAAGTGGAAATATGCATTATTTCTTCCTCTCTTGTTCTTTTCTTGAATAATGAGTGAGAGTTGATAATAATGGTAGACTTATGATTGTTGTTGCGGAGTCACTACTGTGATAGTATCTTATTATGTTGTTATTGTTGCCATGCCTATTCCACGCTTTACTTACATATATTTGTATGAGATTGGGATGAATGTAGTATGATTAGATTGCATGACTAGGAGATTGTTGAATCGTTGCCATGTTGTTTCTTTTGTGTTTTATGAGTTGAAATTAAATTAGTAATAAGTGGACTCACAATTGGTGGTGAGGGATTTATTGCTTAATTTGGTCTCACTCTATTGACTTATGCTTCAATTCATGAGTGATTGATCTTGATGTATAAGTTGTGCTTTGTTTACATGTTTTCATTCACGCTATTAACATTGTTAATAGGAGAATGTAAGTGGATGATTTCCACATTTTCTACATTATTCTTTATTTTATGTATTTTTAAGACTTGATGTAATCCCCTTCCCTGTTCCCCAATGTATTATGGAATTGTAACTCTATTCTTCTCCCTTCTTTCTTTAGATGTATGACATGCTCTTACCTCAAATTCTTAATAAAGATAAAATAAGTTGTGTGTTAAAATGAATTACGATCAACGGAGTACATAGTAATATAATAAAAACTTTGGACTTAGCAAACTCGATTAGAAGTTGGATTCATATATAAGCAAGGTTTAATCTCATACCTAACTTCTCAAACCCGTCTCTAAGGGGGTGAAAGTAGTTTAGGTCTAGAAGCAAGGGATCGGACTACAGTCACTCACTATTTTTCCCATGGTTAGCACGTGGGTGGTGACTCCATTTCATTTCTCTAGGCTTGCCATTCTAGCTTGTTTTGTGTTCCCTTGTGTCTTTAACGGGGCTTGACAGTGTCGTGGTCGCAATTGCTTTGGCAAGACGAAAGCCCCATTCACAGCATGCTTTGTAGTTAACTTCATAGTTAATTAGTCAGCAATTAGTTGTTAATTTGTCATTAATTAGTCGTTAATTATGCATGATTAATAGATAATTAGTTGTTAATTAGTAATTAATTATGTAGTTAATTATTTGATAATTATGCATGCTTAGTATAGTTGATTAATGACTAATGATGCTATATTTAGTATAGAAATTTTACAATATTTATTTTTTAATCATGCCTATTATTAATGATGCTCTTATTTGATGGCGGAAGACCAGACTTGGAACTTCTTTTATTTTATAATTGTTTAAATTATTTTATTACATTTAATATGAAAAAAAAAACGTTGTAATCCTCAATACCTTTGCCCATGTTTAAGGAAATGTAATCAATTCTCCTCCCTCTTTCTATGAATTATATAAACTCTCAACGCCTCATATGTAATAAAAAGATAATAGCAGTTGTTTGCATAATAAAACGTCGGATGAATATAGAAGAGCATTAGTGGCTTAGAACTTAGAACTCAGTAGACCCTTAGTGGAAGCTGGATTAACATCCAGGCGAGTGTAACCCGTACTTAACTTCCTGAATTCAGCTCTGAAAAGTTGATAGGTGGTTAGGTCTAAAGAAGCAAGGCATTAATTGCCTTCACTCAATTTTTGCATTGTTAATTACCTAGGTGGCCATTTCGTTGTATCTTTGGGTCTTGTGTTCGTGACTTGACTCGTATGGCTCTCCAAGCATCTAAAAGGAGCTTAAGAAAAGTGATGCCAAGGTAGCAAGTCCTTAGAGCCGAATGGAAGTCCTGCTCACTAAGGGAGAAGAGAATAGAGCCCTTCTGATGTACACTTTCGGGGTTAGAGCAATATAAAAATGCCGAAAAAATATTTGATTTAAGAGGACTTGGAATTCTTGTAGGTGTCCAATAAAGGGCTTTTTAGCTAATCTATGAAATGAATTGAAAAGTGTGCCAAAAATGGCTTTAAATACGCTTTATTTGGAGTGAAAATTTGATTAAAAAAAAGCAAAGTGGGATTCTGTGAATAGTACTGGGTGAACAAAATTGTACAGGAGCCCGGTGCCAAATCTAAACACTTCAAGATTACATAATAGCCTCCAAGACCACGATCTTGTAAGCACAAGCTTCAAAATTTTAATGTGCTTTCTCACCACTTCAATTCCTAGGTATGTCTGAAAACTGCTTCAATGATATGTGTGGATGCCTTAAAATCATAGGACTATTCCAAATGAATAGTGTCATGTGAACATTAACAGATGAACAGTGTTCGATGAACAATAAATAGCACTACATAAACAGTATTCGATGATGGTATTATGCGAATAGTAATCAAAGAATAGTACTGTATGAACAGTATCGGTGGATAGTGATGACTTGTTCCTTTTGTTCACATCAACTCTCACAACACTGACCTAATTCATCCTTTTATATCTCTGTTAATCCTTGTTCAATTTTGACTAGTAACCCTAATCTTATTAGGCTTAGTCTAACTAATTTTTCAGCCATCCAGAACTTAATCTCATTAGGTCTTTAATTGAGCTTTTAACACTTAATTTAGTCCAACCTAATTTTGTGTAGGCTTTTAATTAATGACATTAATTAGAAGCCCATTAATCTAATTAATTAAATAAACCCAAGTACTCTATTATTTAATTAACCAAATTAATTAAATAATGAGCCAAGTTACTGGTCAAGTATATTTAATTTAGTACATGGGCTTTATTCTCTAATAGGCCCAATTAAATTAAATAATTAATTTTTCAAGTCCAATCATTGTTTAGAAAATTTATATTAGCTACCCGAGGGCCATTAATGGACATATTAAATTACAAACTTTAAGTTTGACCTAGTACCCCGTTATCTCATAACTGTAACAGGTCCTACATATTATCTTTGGTCCATTCCACTTTAGGTTTGAAGCTGCACTCTTGAATTAAATACGCTTTACAAAAAGCTTAGTAATTTAATCTGGTTAAATTATTTCTTTAAGCCCTAACTGTTGAGTATCAGGTTTACATAACTACCCTCCATGGAATACCAATAACTGGAGCTAGGGATGATTTACCCTGTTACACCTCTAATTACATCTTGAGCCCTTGATATTAGTTCTACACTATTTAAATAAGCTGAGATTTATTTTAGGAAATCTCATTTTAATGAAAAACTCTCATTAAATACTCGGCCAATATTATCTTAAATAAAACTTTATAAAACCTTCAAGGTGGTATTCTGCAATCTTTTCGGAGTCATGAATTCCATATCTAGTCAAAGACCATAACTTATATAGCAAAAGTCCACTATCCGTTCAGGATTAAAGTAGGAATGTCTTTAGTGCTTGGGTGTAGAAATTCAAATTCATTTACGTTCTTTCCACCAAATAAATAAATTTTTCGTGGTCCATGTTCAATGCATTCATAATGCACAAGTGTCTTTGTCCTGATTTTCCACTTCAAATGGTTAGAGACTCACCATTTCCCTATTGAAGACAAACAACAAAGCAACCTTGTCCAAACAAAGCGCCCAGCTTTTGTTTATAGCTTGTGAACTAGTTTTGACCTATGCTAAAGTTTTGTGTCCCATATATATCTAATATATATAAAACTTTATCAATGTACAAGCTTTGGAGCCTTTAGCCATTGATGCAATCATATTTGGGCACAAATAAATAATAACAACTTTATTTATTATTAATGTTTACAAATTACAAAAAAATAACCCATACTCTTGGGGCATATTCCTAACAATCTCCAATTTGCCCTTAGAATAAATGTGACATATTTGCACATCTTCACCCTGCTTGATCTCTTGTATGAGGTGGTACTTTCGCTCTATATGTTTTATCATTTTATGTTTCTAGGTTCCTTAGAATTAGCCATTGCCTCACTATTATCACCATGAAGTGTAATGGTTTTGTTTCATTTGGAACAACTTCCAAATCTATAAGGAACTTCTAGAGCCATACTGCCTCCATTTTAGAGTTAGTAATGCAAGATTGCTTGATACTCCTCCATACTATGGCTTCTCCATCGAAATTGAAAACAGATATGTGGATGACTTTCTAAAGTTTGGATCTAACTAAAAAATTTGAATTCGTATATTCAACCGAAGTCAAATCATTTCCAGAATATACAAGCATATATCCCTTCGTCCTATAAAAACACTTTAATATATGCTTTTCTACAACCTAATGCTCACAACTAGGATTTTATTGGTACTCATTAATAACTCACTACATATCATATATCTAGCCCAGTACTTTGCATTGCATATAAGAGACTCCTAATAGTGGAGGTATATAAGAGTCGTCTCATCTAGGGGTGTTCACGGGTCGGGTCGGGTCGGGTTTTAGCGAATCCGATTCAACCCGACCTGTCATCGGGTTTTACATTTATACCCCGACATCGGGTTTTTAACATACCAACCCGCTCTCAACCCGTTACCCTCGGATCGGATCGGGTCGATCGGGTTTGACGGGTTTTTACACATTTTTTTTTTCTCTTTTGCACTAACCATGTCTTCTAATGAAAATCATGAAAACCAACGATTTAAGAATTTTTAACTAAGTACAAAAAATACATGCAAGGAAAATCTTAGACACGTTCCTTGCATTTAAATGTTACAAAACTATACATGTTAAGCCCAAGCCTTGTGTTTGTTACATGCCATACAAATTCAAAACTGAATGAGAATTTAGTAAGAAACTACAATCCCAAGTCAGTAAAATAAAAAATATAATTTTTAATAAATTTCTACTAGATGTTGCTATCACCGTTGTCGATCTTGCTCTCATTATTGCTGGTGGTCAAGCTGTTGCTGGCGCATCAGGTTGATGGCAAAGAAGGTGGACGAATGGCTGGTGATCAGTGGGCTGGTGGAGTGATGAGCCATGGAAAGGAATAAAGATGAGGAGAGAAAGAAGATGAAGAGGGATGAGAGAGGCGGGGTAGAGGCTTGAAGAAAGAATGCGGCTAGGGCTTCTCAAGAAGTGAGAAAAGTTAAATATATACTAAGTAATCTAGTGTAGCCAAGTGTACAATATAATTGTACATCCTTCAAATAAAACACTGACATGTGACAATTTAGTTTATTTTTTAATTTAATTTCGGGTCGGGTTATTAATCGGGTTTTATATTTAAACCCGAACTTAACCCGATACTTGTCGGGTTTTACAATTTATACCCGATTTCGGGTTTTTAAAAGAAAGGATCCGATCACAACCCGATCAACCCGACTAAACCCGATCGGATCGGATCGGGTCGGATTTTTTTGAACACCCCTAGTCTCATCTCTTTCTCTTATTGAGGAGTCCAAAGAAACTATTCTCGATAAAGCATAACTCCATACTTAACAAGTAACAATCCTTTCTTGGAGTTTTGAATTGCAAATATAGGCAGAATCTTCTGTTTATACGAAGCCTAAGACAATGCTAGTTTCCTATTCTTCCAATCCTTTATGAACTGGATCCTGGGAACATAACTAGCCTCTCCCAAATCTTTCATTTGGATTTGCTTAGCCAGCCAAACTTTTACTAATGATAGTACCCCTATGTCATTCCGAATGTGTAGAATATCATCAATGTAAAGAATGAGAAACATAAGCTTTTGGTCTTGTATTCTCTTGTAGACATATGGTTTGTCTACATTTTGAATAAAACCATGGGCTTTGATCGTTTGATCGAACCTTATGTTCCAAGACCAAGATGCTTGTTAAAGACCATAAATTGATCTCATCAATTTGCAAACCTTTTATTCTCGGCCTTTCTCTATGAAACACTCCAACTGCATCACATGGATGCTTTTGTCAAGAATGCTATCTTGACACCCATTTGCTATATCTAATAATCAAAATGAGTGGCAATGGATAAGAGAATCAGGATTGATTTTAGCATGGCCATTGGCGAGAAGGTCTTGTCATAGCCGATCCTTTCCTTTTAGGTGTAACCCTTAGCTAATAGCCTTGCCTTGAAGGTCCCTATCTTTCCATCAACTCGTCTCTTTCTCTTGTAGACCCACTTGCACCCAGTAGATTTTATCCCTTCAGGTTCATCTACAAGTTCCTATAGAGAATTAGAATTCATCTGTTATATTTTTGAATCCATAGCTTTTTGCCAACTATTACTATCAACACCTTTCACTGCTTTTTCTTAAGTAGCAAGATCAAATTCATTTCCTTCAATATCTTATGATACTCCTATGAATCTATCCGGTTGTCCTAAATTCCTCCCACTGCATCGAGGCACCATCAGAGTTTGTCTAACAATCCTCCCACTACGTCGAGGTCCTATAAGAGCTTTTGTAACTGGATCTTATATTTGTTTTGTCTTAGAAGTAGATGCCAAACCATTGAAACTAGCATCACTTATCAGATCAGTGTTAGTTTCTTTCTATGTTGCTTTTAGGCTTATAGTTCTTTATATAGTTGACATTTAAGTAATTTGTAGTCATGTTACTAATTCTTTAACACTAGATTAACTATAAAAGCACTATCCTCTTGTACCTTTTATAGTTTCCTAAAAACAAGTTGATAATTTCGAATAACTTGCATAGATCAAACCACGTCTAAAAGAGTTCTATTTTTTCTCTTTACTACTCTAGTGAGTTAGAATAGTATTTCATTGTCATGAGAGGTATTCACAACTACGATTTGATTGTAGTTATTTGACATATTTACCCAAATGTTTTCAACCTTTATCTTTTACTTTTTGAACTCTTTAAAAGTTCTAGATTTATGACGAACTAGGTAAATAGACTCATATTTTGAGTAATCATCTTATGAAATGCTCATATGTGCCTCTTCAACACTAATTGGTGCATAAACATTTTATGTACCATATCAGTACAATCTTTAGCTTTATTTCCTTTAAGCTTAAAATGGCTTATAGGAAAATTTCTCCTTGGGCTTGATTCATAAGTTCATATAGGTACATCATCGAATGAACTTAGTGTTCATCCTTAACCATCCTTTGAATCCCTTTTTATAAAATTGGCCTAGTCAGAAGTGCCAAAGATAAGTCTGATTAGTGTCGACAATCTAACTATTTCTTTACCGAGCTTATGTCATTTATGGATTCCATTTTAGTTTTATACAAATTGTTATGTCCATAAACCAAGCTCACCTTCATTTAGAAGTTGAGCCATATTTAGCCTTTTATAAAAAACTACATACTTGGTTAATATCCATAATTCAATAATTAATGGAATATTCTGCAAAGGATGATTCTAGAAAAGATATTACTTAAACAAGCTTTAAATGCTATGCAATCTCTTTTCAAAAAATGCCCTTTATCACCACAATAGAAACTTTTTCCAATTGGTTGGGCTTCAATCTTTATCTCCTATGTTATTTGTTCTTGTAGACCTTACTGTTAAGGTTTTAAACTATAAGAACATTAGAATTTGGTTTTAATATCCTTTGTAGCCTCCTTCATTTTGACTTTTGGGATAAATTGTAATTCTCTAAATAAAGAACATGATAGAGAATTCAGTGTCATATTGATTTTGCCTCATTTAAGAAGTTTTGCAAGTGAAAAAAGATATCTTTTATATTAGCCATATATATAAACTTCAATACCAACATTTGGTTCAAGGAAGAAAATATATAACTTGGCTATTGCATTTGTTTTCTCTCACTTTGCATATATTCTTCATTCTTTAGGATCAAATACTCATTAGAAGTTGAAGGTATGCTTGCTTCAAGGACCCACTTATGACATTAAACTTGTTGTAGAGTGCCAAGACTTTATTTTCAATTTACATAACTTTGACCATTACATGGTCAACGTAGCTATCCACATGTCATGGTCTACATAGCTATCACCATCTTATAGTCTTCATATCTAGTTAAAATCTCATTCATCATAACCTTTATTTGGAGCATATGATCGTTAAACACAAAAGTAACCAAAGTCGTAAAAATAATCAGACACTTATCAATGACTATACAAACTTTTGAATATTACGGCATGATGTATGAGATACAAAAATGTAGAGATAGTTACCCAAAATAATCTGCAATATATTCTATGGTGCTTTAATCAAATAATTACCTCTTTTCTTTAGGAAAATGTAGTAACTCTACCTGATTAAATTAGAACTCTTTCTAATTATTATTATTTTCAAAATAACTCATATTTCAATAATAATAACCACCATATTTAATGAAATCATTCCTTTAGCAAATATCTTTTCAAAAATTAAGTTGAGTGTATGACCATTATTTTAATTAATTCCAAGATTGCATTAATGTGAAGTTTCTTTAGAAATGGTTTGTTTGGAATAATTTTATCCGTGTAGAGATCCAATTTTGAAAGACAACTACCACATGCCCTTATTTAGGGAGCATGACCTTAAGACAGGCTAAGACGAGGCTCATAAATAGCCCATCCAAAGGGACCAACAATGGAGGCTTTAGGTTTAAATTCTCTCACTCAAACAATTAAAAGATTTAGGATTTTGTTTTAAAATATGCTTGATATAACTTTTTCAAACTATTTGAAACTTTTTTATCCATATTTTACTACTTAATTAATCTCATTAGTTAAGTCTATTATTTATATTCCATTTATCAAACTTTTTGATAAATATATAAATCATTTTATTTTGATTAATACAATTGATTAAAATATTTTGGTTTACTTACGTCATTAATCAAATACTTTGATTAACTATATATAAGTCAATGCATGGATGCATGAAGATGTTATAATGCATGATGGGGCATTTTCTTTTTTCTATATGGCATGTGACATGTCTTTATATCATTTAACACTTAGATAAAATAAACATACATAAAGCATACATGTTGGTATAAACATATGGCCTTTTTCATAAAAATATTACAATAATATTTTCTTGAGTTCTTGTATCTTCTTATGTCTTGTTGGCATGTCCCTTGTGTTTAAATATGTCTATTAGCTCTAAGAAAATTTTCAAAATTCATGAAATTGCAAATTTTGAGTGTTTAGTAAACTATTTAAACACTATCAAGAAACTATGAAAATTTTCATAAACACCCCTATAGATCTGGAACGTTTTCAGATTTGCAGTTCACCTACAGATTGCAACTTTGATTTTATGGGACCTGAAATTAGTGCAGAAAAGGATAAATGGTTGCCAAATTTACCCAATAAATCAATTGCACTCACATGAGCCCAAGTTTTAGGCTATAAAACGACAAAAACAACATGGACAAGATGAAAATACCGAATAAATCAATTGCACTCACATGAGCCCAAGTTTCAAAATAAAGTAAACCTATTAGGTGAAACAACTTGGTACTAACTTGGGTTTAGGTTTGAGTGAACCTAAGAAGCGTAACACCATGGCTTTGTTTACTGCCTAGTAGCTATTAGGCAGCATAAAATACTCCATTGGACCCAACTTTAGTGATGAACCACTAGGCTGGGCCCATAGATAAAAGCCTAATAGTCCAACAGGCCTTGAAACGCAAAAACCATGCACCTTGTATTAGGGCTCACCACGCCTAGGCTTGGGTCAATTTGATTAGGCTTGGGGCTTTCCTAATACCCTTTGGCCCATTTGCGCAAGCTATAGCTTTAGACCGTAGGCTTCACATTTCAATGGCTTTTAGGCCTAATACATGAGGCCTACCACGCAACCCTCACACCTAAGCCTAATCATGACTTAAACCATGCTCATGATTCGGGGCCTTGGGCTCGGGCATTAAGCAAAACATAATTTTATAATGTAGCTTGATGTTTGATCAAGCAAGATTATCACTACAACAAACGATTAATTATCACAATAGAAAAAAATAAAATACACCTATACCCTATTATGTTTAATGTTGCTTTGCAATTAGTGCAAAAAAGGATAAATGGTTGCCAAATTTACTTCATTAAGTCAACCTTCACTTGTATCCAATTTGCCTCAAAAAGCCTAGTAAAGAAGACCCGTGCTAAGTTTTCCTGCTTTTGGAAAGACTCTATTGTGTAGTACCATCAACAAATATCTTCAGTCAAAATAGCTCAACTGAAATGGCCATCAGAACTTCTAGATTTGACATCTTGTGTAGAAGACGTTGTTAACAGCTATTAACATAAGATGTAAGCTTACTTTACAGGCAAGAACCATACAAGTAGAGAGATCCTCAAATGTCAGGATAATATTCCATAGAATGGTAGGAGCTTGAAGAGCAAGATGTTGTCCTAGAATTCAAATCCCTCCCTGACCATTGTCCTTGCTCACATCAGATTAGAAAGAGAGCAGGGCAAGAGCTGGTAGCTTATTAACTCCAAAAGCAAATAAACTTTGCTTTACAGGTCATAGTTATGAATCATCCAACTCAACAAATTGTGCCTTCTTCTTAGTAGCTTTCTTCTTGACAAAGATGCCCCATCGGACAGTTGCCTTGAGCTTTAGCCAACTAACTACAACTTTGCCTAATGCATGAAATCGATCATCATCAAAGTTATAGTTCTGAGATGGGTTGCCCATAAGGGTACACATCTTCTATTCCATTAAAGGATGCACGTTCATGTGAAACCCTAGGGCTAGGGTTTTTCGCACACAACCCTTGTGCCTGAAACCCTGGCCACCATGCTCTGTTGATTCGGCCTCCATGCTCCTCTAATCTCCATCGAAATTCATGATTTTCTTTTATCAATAATACATCACATGTAGATCTAATTACATACTAACATGTAGAAAAAATCAGAAAAATAAATCAACATAAATAATAAGCAAAACATGAAGGGTAATTATATTAATATAGGTGTAGACACTTGATTTTTGAGCTCGATGATGAAACACGGATGACTGTTGAACAATATGAAATGCTTGAAGAGAGCCTTTGAATAGAAAAAAGTATGAAAAGCCAAAGAACTAAAAACCTAAAAAGCAAACAACGAAATTCAAAAAATTACAAAAAACAAAATCTACAAAGAGCCAGACAACAAGTGCCATTGCGAAGCTCCAGATGTCTAGTTTTTGTAGAAATTTGCGGATTATAAATCAGAGTTCTATACAAAAAGTTATGATCGATTGAACATGGCCGAGTAAAAATACACTGTTCACTGAAGGCAATGTTCACCATTGGTCGACACTATTCACCATAATGTTCATTCGAATCCCACGTTAATTTTTTTACAAATTTTTCACGCAAGGAAAGACTATATAAGCACACTTTTGGCACACTTCTCAAGGAATCCAAAAATCTCCTCTTTCTCTTCCTCTAGGACACACTTATGAGAATTTCAAGGAGTTCTTTCTAGCCTGATATTTTTTGGACGTTTCATATTGCTCTAAATCCAAAAAGAGTACGTCTTGAGAGTAGTTTTCTCTTCTTTATTTTTCTTGCTTAAAAGTAAGCATGTTTAGGTTTATTTTATGCGTAGAATAAGCATGTTTAGGATTTATTTTAGTGCTCAGGAGCATGTTTAGGGTTATTATCAATTGTGTGTCAAGATAAGTCATCTTTCGCTCCTTTAGTAGAAACATGTTTAGGAGTTTATTTTCTTTATGAATACTTAGAATCATGCTAGGAAGACTTATGATTTTTTAAACATGTTAGAAAATAGCATAGGTAAGAATTACCATGTTTACCCTTGAGTGCTTGAATTGGGCTAGAATAGCTATAATTGATATTGATTGATTGAATTAGACTAGAAATGCCATGATCCACTGTGATTACTATGACTAGGCTAGAATTCCTATGCTTAGATAGAATTACCATGATAAAAAAATATCAAATCTAGGTAGAAGTGCCATGATTCTAGATTATAGCTTTGTATTGAATTATAATTAATTTATTGATTTTATTTTAAATAATTGCCATGTTTAGACGCATAATTGAATGATTATGATTCTATGATGCCATGAAGTGGTGGTGGACTCACATTGATGATGAGTGACCATCACCTAGAATGAATGATTAAACAAATGTAAGAACATGAATGAATGCTTGAAGAGGCTTGATAAACATTGAATAGACTCACATATAATGGTGAGAAATTCATTATTTATCAAGTCTCAAATTGAATGTTTATATTGAATTTATGCATGAATATGTAATGAATGCTATGAATGGTATGAATGTAATATTTTGAAGAGTTTTACTTTATTAATTTGTTGAATAACAAATTGATGTAATCCTATCCCCTATCCCCCATGTTTGAAAGGAAATGTAATTCTATTCTCCGCCCTCTTTCTTTGTATAAATATACAACTACTTTGATTGAATATCACCTCACATGCTTAAAGAAGATAAAATTAGAAATGTGTGCATAAAACGAACCACTTAAACGGACTATATAATAATATGAGCTATTTTTATTTGGTATAACCTAATGGAGGCTGGATTTTGATCCGGGCGAGGTGAATGACTCGTACCTAACTTCTCAAACCCATCTCTAAAGGGATGAAGATAGTTTAGGTCCTGAAGCGAGGGATTGGATTGCCCTCATTCATTCCCAATTGAATAATTGGATGGCGACTCCATTATCTAGACGTGGCCATGGCTCGTTTGCGTTCTCTTAAGTCTCAAAAGACACTTTGACATAGTGCTATGGTCGCAAACACTCTGGCAGGATGAAAGCTCCATTCACAATAGGCCACCCCTCAAAGATTACGTACCTTTGAACAAAAGATACAAATAAAATTCTAAGCCCAAGGTTTTACCAAATACAACACCATATCACATATTACATCAACAGTCATCACATGAATCACATGTAATTAATTGAGAAAATAGCACCACGTCAAGAATAACATGTTACTTGCATAGAAAGCAATAAAATTTGTACCTTTATCACTCATTAGTGGAGGAACCAAAGCTCTGATACTAACTGTAGGAACCTGGTGCCAAATCTAAACATTTCAGGACTGCGGATTTTGATTTGCTTTATCGCCACTTTAGCTTCTTGGTATATCTGAAAATAACCTAAATGAGACATCTAGGCATCTTAAAACCATTGGATTATGTTGATGAATAGTGTCAGATGAACAGTAACAGATGAGCAGTGTTTCATGAACAATATCTAATGAGCAGTACCAACTGGGCTGTACTCTATGAATAGTAACTAAAGAACAGTACCATGTGAATATTACCTATGAACAATGATTACTTTTTTCTTTCCTTCACTTCAACTCTCACAGCCCTAACTTAATTTATCTTTGTACGTCTCTGTTAATCCCTATCCAATGTTGACTAGTAACCCTAACCTTATTAGGCTTAGTCTAACTAATTTTTTTTGGATTCTTAGACTTAATCTCATTAAGTCTTTAATTGGGCTTTTAACACTCAATTAGGTCCAACACAATTTTGTGTAGGCTTTTAATTAATCACATTAATCACAAGCGTATTAATCTAATTAATTAATTTGCCCCAAATACTCTATTATTTAATTAATCAAATTAATCAAATAATGAGCCCATTTACTGGTCAAATATATTTAATTTAATACATAGACTTTATTTTGTAATAAATAAATTAAATAATTAATTTCTCAAGTTCAATCCTTGTTCATACAATTTATACTAGCTACCTAAGGACCTTGATGGACATATTTAATTACAAGTTTTAATAAGTTTGATATAGTATCTTGTTATCTAATAACTGTAATAGACCCTACCTATTAACTTTTTTTCATTCCATTATAGGTCCAAAGTTGCGCTCTTGAATTAAATACTATTTACAAAAAGCTTAATAATTTAATCTCATTAAATTATTTCTTTAAGCCCTATCCATTGAGCATTAGGTTTACATAACTACCCTTCATGGAATACCAATAATTGAAGCTAAGTATGATTTACCATGTTATCCCTCCAATTACATCTTGAGCCCTTGATACCAGTTCTACACTATTTAAATAAGTTGAGATTTATTTTAATAAATCCAGTTTAATGAACAATTTTAGTCAAACACGCAGCAAAAATTCTCTTAAATAAAACCTTGTAAAACTATCAAGGTGGTATTATTCAATCCTTTAGGAGTCATGAATTCTATATCTATGGTACATTGTCTACTAGCATACAGATCTTTCAATCCCAACTAGCTAAGGTATTCCCTACTGTCTTAGATCTCACTTTTTATTCTAATCAAAGACCATGACCTATATACTAGAGGTACATTACGCACTCAGGATTAAGGTAGGAATGCCTTTAGTGATTGGGCATAGAAATTCACGTTCGGTTATGGTATTTCCATCAAATGAATAATTATTACATGGTCCATGTTCAATGCATTCATAATGCACAAGTGTCTTTGTCTTGAAGTCTCCACTTCAAATGGTTAGAGACTTACCATTTCTCCGTGGAAGACAAATAACACAACAACCTTGTCCAAACAAAGTACTCAGCTTTTGTTTATAGGTTTTGAACTAGTTTTAGCTATATTAAAGTTCTATGTCTCATATATATCTCATATATACAAAACTTTATTAATATACAACCTCTGGAGCCTTTAGTTATCAACATACTCATATTAAGGCGCAAATAAATAGTAACAACTTTATTTATTATTAATTTTTACAAATTATAGAAAAATATCCACACTCTTAGGGCATATTCCTAACATATTGGTGATGAATAGTGTCAATTGGTTGTACGAACAATGCCTATCGACGATGAACAGTACCACATGCAGTGAACATTGCTAGGTAAATAGTGCACTCTGAGTCACCTATTTTGATTGACCATAACTTTTTATAGACAACTCTAATTTACAACCTGTAAATTTTTGCAAAAATTAGACATCCTAACTAATTGTATATGATAGTTGTCTGGTTCTTTGTAGATTATTTTCTGTAATTTTTTTAATTTGGTTATTGGTTTTCTAGGTTTTCAGTTCTTTAGCTTTACACACTTTTCTTTCCATCCAAAAGTCAATTCAGACATTTTGTGTTACTTAACGTACGTCCATGTATCATCATTGGGCTTAAAAACCATGAGCAAAATTCAAATGCTCATAGATTGCCCCCTACTTTGGGAGGGGTTTGTGTGACATAAACATCGACAAAGTATACATATCTTGACTTGCCTATTCCAGGCATGATGTTTGCTTCCACAACTGCACTCTACTGAGCGCCATGTAGAAAAATGTAGGCCCACTTAAGGGCTTGAACGCACTTTTCTAGTGCATGAAAATGCATTATTCTAAGGCATGGAACACACATTTCTATTATAGGAAAATTCATTCTTCTAATGCATGAAATGCATCCTTCGAATGGATGAAGCACTCTTCTAGAGTACCTACTTCTTAGGGTTTGAACACTCCTCTAGTGCACCTACTTCTTAGGGTTTGAACACTCTAGTACACCTACGTCTTAGGGTTTGAACACTCTTCTAATGCACCTACTTCTTAGGGTTTGAACACTATTCTAGTGCACCTACTTCTTAGGGTTTAAACACTCTTCTAGTGGACCTACTTCTTAGGGTTTGAACACTCTTCCAGTGCACCTACTTCTTAGGGTTTGTATTTATGCATGTCTACCGGGGAAAATGATATGCAATACTTCTTGATCTCTTTAGATTTGACATTCACATTGAGTTTCATGCTCTAATTGGGGATTGTCACAATTTTGCAACAAAAATGTCAAACAACTCTTGATTAGATTCCTTATGATGATCAATTCTAAGTTTACTATGTTTGAGTCATTCCTTTAACAAGCTGTTGTAGGCATTAGATTTTTGTCTATGATTTGAGGCTCAAGGATTATCCATGGTACCATGTCAAAGGTATTTGTCTCTCAGCCAAAGCTTATGAACTTCTAAAAAATTGTATAAAAAACCAAAAAATAAGTAAAAACTAGAAAAAGCAGTCCAAAGGTTAGGGAGAGGTCAAGTAGGGATAAGAATAGGTAGAATAGGTACTCTTATACGGGCTGGGAACTCTCACCTTGGAAGATTCTAGACATTTCAAGAACCACCCAAAAACCCTAAATGCCACCTAGACTAGGTGTGGCACCTACACAACAAGGCGAATGCCTGTATGCTAAGTAGGTGCACGCTTACTCTCAGGATGCCACATTAGAAAAATAAACTTCTTGCACTATTACAATTCACCTATATAAACATTTATGACTTTCGGTATTAAGCATGGAAGACATACGATGAATTGGTGGAGTACACTAAAAAATTAATTCATAAACACTTTGTCTTAGTCAAGGTTTTCTCTAAAAACCTTGACAATCAAGTTTTCTTCAAGTTCAAGCTTTAAAGTGAGGTAATTACCCTTGAAAAGGGTATAGAATTAAGGGCGTAGTCCCTTAATTCCTTTCTTAGTTTTCTTAATATTTTTTTAGTATCATTATAAGCACTAGAATTTTGCTTACAGTTTTTTACACCTAATGATGATAACCAGAGACATTAAAATTAGAGGATTACTCTCAATTGTAGGAATGACACCAAAAAGGGTAGAAAAGCCAAGTAGGCTCGGTATCGATGGGGGAGTGATTAAGACCCAGCAATGCAAAACAGTCAATGAACCTTGGAATAGGGTTGGTGCCTATAGGCTAGGTGTTACACCCTTGATACTTGCACATGCTTGGCATAGCTTGCCTTGCGCTATGCCAAGGCTTGGAAGGGGCAGTGGCAGTGCATGCCAATGAGAAGCGCATGGGTGAGCGGTTAAGCAAGGTGTAAAGACGTTGCGTGGCGTGAATAGAGGCATTGATGCGTGAGGCTAACTGTAAGGCAATGTGAATGCTAACACAGGGGGATGTGTAGCGTAACGAAGCAATTTCCACACATGGATAGTGGGCATAATGTGGCGCGCACATGGAGATGGGAGTGGCATAGTGGGATAACATGCACGTACGGGTTGCGGGTATGATGTGTGGAGCACACACGGGAGTTGGGCGTGACACAACGATGCAATGCGTACGTTGGGGCAACGTAGCACAACAACGCTAGCACATGCATGCATGCAGGCTGGGGCGCTTGCGAGGCAGCAGGCACACGCACAGGTAGCGCGCAACAATGCAGCAACATGGCGCATGGCATCGGGCGACATGGCGTGCAACAGCGGTTCATGGTGCAAATGGGTGGTGTTAGTGGGCATCAATCATGGCACATATCCAGGAGGATGGTGGCTCCTAAAATTAAGGAGGTAGTGGGTAAGTGGGTGACACATCCGAAAAAGGATTATCTCCCAAGTATAGGAGTGTCGAAGTAATAAAACCCAGTGAGACCGGGGTCGATCCACGAGGAAGGGAATTTAAGCGTTACAAATTATAAGCTAAACAAATGTGATATGGATGATTCAAAGAGGTGACATGATAATATCAACAAGTATGTTAGATGGTAGGCGGTATTACCAACCATTCAAATATAAAACAAAAAGCAAGAGGAGGTAAAACCATCCATGGAAATAGGTGGTATAACCAGCCATAGTAAATTAAAGAACAATTTCATAAGGTGGTAGAACCTACCATAGTAAATAAAATAAAAAGTTCATAAACAATAGATAATTAAAATACAAGAGGAATTAACACAATAACAATGAAGGCTAAGGTTAGGGGATCCGCCCTTGATATTTCAAATAAGGATAATTAACCCATTTAAGTTATATGAATTATATTTGTTTCATCACCAATATTTATACCACTTCTTGTAAATGGGTTCAAGCATCCAATGTGCCAATCACCATATGTCTACAACAAATCAAGGTTCCTAATAGATTCGTGTCGGTAAGGAAGAACCATACATCATCTAGAAAGGATCCAAGCATTTGATGTGCCAAGGTTTGTCGACAATGGATCAAGACCTCCACTTTACGAGTGGTGTCAAGATTGATTAAGAAATTAAATATAAATCATATTGTATAAACATTATAAGATTAAGATTATTAAGCACATATTAAGGGTTAGAGAATCCTTATTCTCATATCAAGGGTTTCACCCTTTAACCTTAGCAAAAGAGAAATTAGAAGAACATTATAATAGAAATAAAATAAAATGCAAGAAAAAGGAAATTCATTAATAACATAAACACACAAAACACAATACAAGATCCTAGCCAAAGCGAAAATGTTCCAGCCAAGGCCAAGATGCCCTAATGGGTCACAAGGCACCTCTATTTATAGATACATCCAGGGGCAAACTTGTCAAATTACAAGGGCATAATTGTCAAATATTAGTTGTAAATATCTTTGACACTTGGGATCATTAGGCACCGACTTTGACCATCAATTTTGACATCGAAATGTTGTGAATTTTAATCACATGTCTTCATGAAAGTTGTAGATATTTCTCTCAGCTTTCTAGAACATATTGATTTGCACAATTGGATACGTATTTTGAGAGATACGGTCCAAATACTGAGGTCTGGTCAGACTGGGTCGAGACTGTAGATGGGTTCACTTCAAGCCCAATTTTGGTCCACTAAGAGCCCGAATTTGATTATGCTTGTGAATGCAATCTTGTAGACAATTGAATCAGCTTTCCAAAACATTAAGAATTGCACCATTCTGATCTATAAATAGAGAGTTATGCCCATTTTACCGAACCTGTCACAAAACCAAAATTAAGAGGAAGTTAATTCCAAAGATGCAAAGACTACAAATATGCTTAAGTTAAGGAATTTAATGACACTATTAATGCAATATGATGAACTAAACTCTTATTAAATATGCTTATTTAAGTGTTCATCACACCCCCCCAACTAGCTTATTGCTAGTCCCTAGCAATTAAAGCGTTATTATTTAGAAGTGATTTATAGAATTTTACATCCAATGTTGTCATTATTGCACTCTCCTTGATTTTATCCAAATAAACAAACTCTCAACTGATTTTTTTTAAATGACTCATGTACTCTTCAGTCAAGATATCCACAAACCTTCTTTTGTGCTCAGTTGACACATGACTATGGGCTTATTAGAAATAAGCCATATCGGTTCTAGTATTTGTTAAGGCTAACAACCTTAGGTAAGGGATATTCATTCATTTTATACATTTTTTTTCTTTTTTTTTCTCTTTTTTTTTTTTTGAAAGAATGCATCTTTAACCCATGTAGCGAGCCTTAGCTAATGACTCCCAGACCAGTTGGCCTTAGGGCACTAGGTGTTAAGACACCCCTATGAGCTTAACGACTCGGGTTGCGGATGCTTTATTTTTACTTAGAACTTGTGGATAGTGCAATGTTCGATCCCATTAAGCTTTCTGCCTTAATCCATGTAGCGAGCTTTTGGGCCAATAGCTCCCAAACCAGTTGGGTATTAGGGTACTTTAGGTCGTTGAGGCCACCCCCTCGGGCTTAATTGGCTCGGAAGTAAGGAGGCTACAAGGACCAAACCTTACTCCACCCATTGCTTTCTCTTCCTTTTTTTTTCTTTTTTTTTTTCACTTTTTTTTTTGCTTTTTTTTTTTAACTTTCCCCTTCCTTTGTGTTGTTATCCTAAATAAAACAAAAGAACTCAATATTACAACATTTCATTTTGCCATCCACAATCATGCATCAAGGTATGTGTGTGTGTGTGTGTGAAGAAAGATTTATGAATACTTGCTTAATGAGTACATAAGCAAAAATTTTTAAAATGATAAGGTTGTGAGAGTTCATAGATTTGAATGATTCAAAGTGAAATGAATAAGACCTCCTTGTTATAAAATTCCAAAATCAAGACTAAATAATATCAAATAAGTCTTAAAAAATGCAAGAATAAAATGACAAATTGGTTAGAATGGGTTTCAAGAGCTCAAATTGGTCCTCCCTACTCTGCCATTCCTGACCCAGAATGCGTCTCAAGAGGATTTGAAATCCTTACACCGCACTCTGAATCTAATTACTAACTCGCTTTTTTTTTTTTTTGCAAGAAAAATAAAATTTCAAGACACACTTATGTCTACTATCCTTCCCCCCCAACCAAATGAAACATTGTCCTCAATGTTTAAATGTAGAGAGATAAAGTATAGGAGACATTACCTGAAGCTTCTGTTATTCAAGAGAGATGACCTGAACGACTCATAAAATAACATGCTAAAAAATAAATAAAATAAAGGACAAGAAGAAAAAATTACAAACGGGAGATTCAAATCCAATTTGCACTTTTGTTTTGCCCTCCTGCCCAATTAATTGAGATACTAGCTGGGTCAGGTTCATACGCAATTTCTGTTAATTGTAAGTAGCTCACCAGCAGACAGTGGCAAGAAATACGGATCTTCTCTCGCTGAATGAGGGATAAAATTCTCTTTTTTTTTTTTTATGTTCCACAGCCGCATCAACAAAACTTATCAAAGGATCAAAGAAATTTTTTACCAGTCGACCCAAACCTATGGGCTTTTGATAGAGATTCAGTTGGGCCAAGAGGCAATTTGAAAAATTTCTTTAAGATTACCAAAGTCACTGGTAAAGTAATAAAGGCATCTGAATTGATAAGCATATGTGCCATGCGTTCATGCATAGAGGAGACCTGTAACTCCTTCCCAACCGTTTTGCCAACAATACTTTCTACAGCCAAAGCTTTAGGAATAACTCCTAAAACTTGAGTACCTCCTACATATGCAGCTGTTGACACACAACCCATTAACCGAGGCTACCTCCCCCATAAACCACATGAATCTTTCTTTCAGCCAGTAGCCTACCAAGATAATTTGCTACTTCTATAAACTCCTCACTTTTACCTGGTCGAGATCCATAGAATACACATATCCTTTGGATTCGACGTTTTGAAGTTCCCTTCCATGTCTATGTAACTTTCCAACTATGTGTGAAGAAGAGAGAACAAGACATGTGGTATTTATGGAGTGCAAAAAGGTATGCTAGATGATGTATCTATCTAGGTAAGCTCGATGGTTTGTTGAAAAAGTTGAACAATTAATGCAACAAAAATTCAAAAGATGATGAAATAAGACACCATAAGTCAAAACAAAAAGATACAAATTCAAATGACAGCAATGAGGTATTAAAAATTCAAAAATGATGGCACGCATGTATATGTACAGGTAGTTGTGACTGTGGCTCACATCTTCCTCTGGTTTTACGTCCAGAAACGGCTTAAACACCTTCTATGAGGTTGGGGATATGCTTCCCATCCAGTTTTCTTATAAACTGGCAAACAGGGCCGTTTTGAGTCAGATTCCCAAGACTATAGCGTTCCTGCTCATCTCGGAATTGTGTCCACAAATTAAAAATTTCACGCTGCACAAGTCCACAAGAATGCTGTCTCTTATACAAGAGTCGTTCGGATATCATCCAAAGAACTTCCTTACTCAGTCCATTCTTGATGAACTGTAGTTTATCCTCTCGATTGTTAGACAAATATCCCAAGGAGCGGCAACGCTGGTTACAAGTCCTTCTTGCACATCTTGGACAAACTTGTAACTTTTTCGCTCTTTGCTTCTTGGCATAAGAGCTTTTTCCCAAACCTGGCATATGGGAAACAAGATTATCTGAAAACTCACAAGAGAATCGAACCTTGGCTTCAATTAACCATCTTAAATCAGCAGAAATACCCTTACGCATCAATAACCTTAGTCTTTCTGCACGAGCTTTATAAATTTTAAGCAAATCATTTTGAGGAAGAGAGGGAAAATGTTGTTAGCCCTAAGGCTACATGATAATTTTGATGATAACAATACACATTGATTAATTGAGATTTACTAACATGTTTATTTATGTGCAAGAGTAAGATAATTTAAATAATTTTAAAATCAAGAAGAGGCTTATTAAAATGAAGTGTTGAAGCTAAGGAGAAGACTACATTTTAAAGGCACCAAAGTTTAAGAACAAGGTTTGATTCAAGGAATGTGACACATGACTAATGTTCAATCAATTGGTCATATATTTCTCTACAAATGTCTAAATGATGTGATTATTGAGCCTTTGGAAAGCTTACTCAATTTATAAAATTTCATATGTTTTAAAGAAATTCAAATTTCAAGTGCAAGGTTGTCCAAATCATCATGCAATTTGAAAGACAAATGGCAGCAGCTGACATGAGCACCGAATACTCCTTTGGACATATCTTGAGCTAGAAAAATCAAAAATGACTTGATTCTTACGGCATTGGAAAGATGAATTAATGAAGAACATTTTATATGTTTTGAAAAAATTCAAATTTCAAACAGAAGGTCGGCATAATTGACATGCAATTCGGTGGACTGACACAGAGAAGAAAAATCAACTCACATAAGCACCGAATGGTGTTTAGGCCATATCTTAAGATAGAGATATCCAATTGCTTTGATT
>SNVD02010872.1:0-50786 GCA_013180625.2 Boswellia sacra | reverse complement strand
ATTGGCTCGGAACAGCTCTGCGGGCGCGGCACGCGAGCTGGAGGGCCGCCGTCGGTCCAGTCCGGATTATGCGGGCGAGAGCGGGGAGCTGTACGAACAACACGCACCCTTGGCGCTGAACAGATCGATTGTGTACGAACGCGAGGATATCTCGCCGACGATCGTCGGGCCGCACGCACGGAAGCGGAGGCCGAAACTGAAGAGCAAATTTCGTCTCCAGAAGCGACCTCACTATGTCGTGAGCAATGAGCACGACCAGGGCGTCCACACTAACGAGCATTTGCACGAGGAACCGGATGAAGAGGAGGAGGGCGGCGAGGGCGACGAGGACGAGCACAGTGCCGTGGGTGGCGTGCACGATCAGCACGACTCGAATCTGAGTGGACGGCCGCCCTCCTCCCCGCCTCCCCCCCCCCCCATCCCCGCCCAAGGCGAGCAGCAGCAGCTCGACGAGCACGACGCGCGCGCCCGAGCTGAAGCGCAACGAGCTGCGCCTCAAGCTGGAGCTCGACCTGGGCAAGACTTCGGGCACGACAATTAGTGCCAAACATTCGTCGAATGGCACCTCGAGCACCTCGAGCAGCTCGAGCACCGAAGCCACCGGTCCCTCGATCCTCACCAACAGTTTGGGCCATCACATCGGCGCCAATGGCCTGCAGAAGCAGCCCAAGCGCGCCCACCACTACGCCGAGCCGAGTCCGCGTGAACTCAAGTCGAGCACAGTGTCAAACACTTGGCCTTCATCATCTTCGGCGCCCAACAGAAACAACAATCACAACGACCACAACAAAAACAACATCAGTTTGGATCAAAAACTCAAGCGCGCCGAGCACAAGAATGTGGCGAGACCACCAGATCAGCAACAACCGATCAGCAGCGACAACAACAACAACAACAACAGCAACAATAACAAGGGCTGGCTGCCCCGCCTCCAGGCCGCCAACGGGTCGGCGCTCGCGCGAGTGCTGCCCAATCGGCCGATCTTCGTGAAACACTTGCAGATGAATGGCGGCATTGTGCTGGGCAGCCCGGCCGACAACAACAACAACAACAGCTCGCGCCTGCCTTTCGCCACCAACTACTACGGCCAGCACCACGGACTCCACCCGCTCGACATGCACCACCCTGGCGCTTTGCATCTAGGCGACGATCTCACCGTGGAGACGGCCGCTCTCGCGCCCCACCTGGAACTCGAGCCGCCCCCGCCGCCCCCGCCCCCACCGCCGGCGCCCGCCACGCGAGAGTTCATGCTGATGCTGGGCGCCGAGGGGCGCGGCCCGCACGCGCTCGAGCCCGACGGCGAGGGCTCAGTGCAGCGGAGTCGCTTCCACGCGCTCGGCCCGCACTCGCCGCCGGAACTCGAGCCCGACGCGCTGGCCGCCGACCTGGCCACCGAGACGCGCGAGCCCAATGTGATCTTCGAGGCGGCCGCCTCGACGCTGCACGACGAGCTCGCGCGCCTGCCCGTCGACTCGTCGGCGCCACACTTCTCAGATCCGCAAGCCTTCCAGATGGCCGCAAGCGAGCCCGCCCACTTCGCGCACGACCACGCCCAGCTCGGCCTGGCCGACGACTCGGCCGGCGAGCCCGACGAGTCCGCCGACCAGCCCGACGGGCGCCTCTTCTTCATGGACGGCGACCCCAGTCAGCTGGTCTCCTTCCACCCGGATGCGGGCCGCCCACGCAACCACCGGCCGCCACCTGGCGCCCACCTGATGGCCGCGCGACACCCGCAACAGCTCCGGACCGAGGCCTATGTGGCCCCGCTGAGCGCACTCAGCTCGCTGGCCTCGCAGCCGCGGCCGGTGATTGCGCATCTGCGCGAGCACATGAACCTGTTGCCCAGCATCAGTCTGCTGCGCGCCGCCTCGATGAGCTATGCGCAGCAGCACTTTAACTCGCTGCCCCTCGAGCACACCTCAGGCCTCCGGATGGGCCCGCAGATGTTGGCGCCCACGCACTCGTTGTCAGCCCTCAGCTCGTCGTCGCCAGGACGACCGCCGTCCTCGTCGTCGTCGCTGTCGCCGACCCACACGTTGCCGGCGAGCGTGCCCTTCAGCAGGTGGCTCCGACTGCCGCGCGTCATCGAGAGTCAGCTGCAGCAGCAGCGCTTCCGGCGCCACAGACACCAGCACCAGGCGCACCAGGCGCAGCAGGAGCAGCAGCAGTCTCAGCAGCATCCGCTCGTGACGGGCGGCGAGCTCGCGACCTCAGCCATGCAGCCGGCCAGCGCGAGTGCAATGCACTGGGAAGTGACGCCTCCCAGGCGCGAGCCCGTGTTCGCGACGCCCGTGGAGCCGGCGCGCACCCAACTACCTCTGGATTATAATCAGCTTATCGCGACGGCCAACAAGATTGTGCAACAAGCGGCCAACGGCGCCAACGCTGATCCCATGCAATTCGAGTTCACCAGCCACAAAGTGTTGCACGCGGCCAGAGACGCGCCGTTGGTGTCGGCCTCGTCGTCTTCATCGTCGTCGTCATCGTCGTCGTCGTCATCGTCGTCGCCGTCGGCGTTGTCGTCGCCTCAGTGGCCTTCAACTCTCAAGTTCAATCTCACAAGCGCGCCCACTCGAGTGAGACAATCGCTCAAGGGATCGGCCGAGGCCAACAACGACAACGCCAAGATCAACAGCGGCCACCACTACCACAACGCTCACTACAAAGCGGCGCCACACTTAAGCCGAAACAGAGCGGCTAATCTGCTCGATAATCAGCTCAGACGCGCACGAAAGGCCACCGCCTTCTCCTCGGGCGCAGTCACGCCCGCGGGCCGGCCGCAACTCGTTGATGACAACTCTCAATCGTCGCCGAGACACCACCGACAGCTCGATCTCGAGCAGCACTCTCGCAACACGAAGCGCGCCTACAGGGCTCCGATCTCGCTCCAGCCGGCCAACGGGCGGCCGGGCCCACTGGCCAGAGGCCTGGACCAGTGGGCGAGCATCGAGTCTCTAATGAGAGCTGCATACCAGCCCAGCTTGGTGGCCAGCTCGATTCAGGCCAGCCTGACGACCACCAATTCTACTCAATTAGCCCATCGGCCACACCAGCCGCGCCTCTCAAACTCGCAGATCTCCACAATCGCGAGCCTCCGCCAGCTCTGGCCACTGCGCAGTCACAGGCGACCCGCAACGAGGCGCACGAGCGCCACACTTCCTCTGTCAGTTGCGCACTGAACACACGACAGGTGTCCTGTGCCGCGATTGAGTCGGGCGTCAGATTGCGACTGGCAAGGTAATCGCAGATCTGATCGCACAGATCTAGGCTGCTGCTGCTGCGCGCTAATCCGCCGCCACAGTGTAATTAGTGATCACTCTCTCGACGCCAATAAATCCGCCCATTGTATTAGCTTCTCGGCGCCCGCATATCTATCTATCTCTCATCGTAGCCCTACGGATCTTCCTATTGGCTTCGATCCGGATATCCTCCGATCTCGAGATGAACCCCATTTTGCAGCTCTCTTTGCTGACACTCGTCGGCCTGGTTGCGCTAAGGGCGATGTCGGCGGCCGTGTCGGGTCCAGACATCGAGTCTGTGGTCGATGGACACCAGAACGGGTCCACCTCGAGTCCAGCCTATTGGCTGAGTCGGCGCCGACTCTTCCACAAAGCCACCCCGCTTCAATCTGACCGACGCGAATCTGCGCCTCATCGGCCGAAAGCGCACCCGATTCGAGATCGAGTCCACGCTGCCCGCCGGCCATGCCCTTCTGGTTCGACTACGAGCTCTTCAAGGCGGTGTTCGGCAAGCCTCCGAAGGCCAACACCTCCGAGGAGCTCGAGCGCCACCACCTGTACATCAGCAGCTGCGTGCGCGTGCTCAAGTTGCGCACTCTCTATCGCATGCTGGCCGGCACTGAGGACGCCCAGATCACAGAGGACGCCGACAAGGTGAGCGGCCCAAAAGAGTCACACGGCGCGCCGCCCCGCCAATGTTCGCCACACTGCAACTGCCTAACACACTCCACTCCACTTGACTCCACTCGCCTCCACTCGCGCTCGCCCCTTTGCGAGCTTCAGTTCCACTGGGAAAAGTTCGGCGCCCTGCCGCAGACGCGCCCACTCGGCGAGGACGAGATCGCGTTGACTGTCAACTTCAATTACGTGCCCGGCGCCTCGGACGACGAGGCGCCGCTGGTGCGAGCAGTTCGATTGGTTAGCGAGGAAATGGCTCGCGTCGAGAGTCCCAATCAAGTGGAGACCTACCTCAGAGCTTTCCGGGTGAGTTAAAGTGGCTCATGTGGCCATCGATGACACCTAAGACATGCGCCATGTCCGCATAGAGCCGTTCACTAATCCCCCAGCCCGCGCGGACCCGCCCCCACATCCGCCCACACGCCCGCGCGCGAGCCAGGAGTCCGATGGCACCGCTATCGCGGGCAAATTGCCTTATCAATGAGTGGGCGGCGCCACTGTGATTAGCAGTGATCGCGGGAACACCAAATCAGATTATAAACTAGCGCCGCCACTGCGATCAATGTTGCACACATATGAGCCACTCGTCGTCGGGCTTTTAACTTTGGCCAACTGCTGGTGGTGCTGCTGCTGTGACCGGCCACAAGTCGATGAGAGTCGCAGCTGTCGCGACCAAACGACAACGACGATCACGATCACCACGATGACGACTCCGCTTATAATAGGCCGGAGAGCGTCTTAATTGGTATTGATAAAACTACAATGTTTGTAAGCAGCGCCGATCGTTTATCTGCTCTGCCGCCTCGTGAGCTCGCCGGACGGCGGCTGTTTTTCATTCCAGCGAGAAAGGGCTGTCTCATAAATGTCTTATATGAGAACATCCATCCATCGATCCATCCATCCATCGAGCCACCCACACAAATGCTCGCTGAATGACTAACTAACAAGCTCGCGCTAAGGCGCAACACGCGGCGGATGTCACTGGATAGCTCGCTGATCACAGAACCAACACCAGCGATAAGTTATCAGGGCGGGCGGTGGCGCCTGGGTGGCCCTTGCATCGGCGGCCTGTGTGTGTGTGTGTGAGTGTGTGCGCGCAGGCGCCTGCGAAATCCAGATGTTGGGTCGGCGATGATCGACTGCTCGTTGCAATTAAAGATTGATCGGTCGCTTAACAGTGGTGGCGTAGATTAGCGCGCCTGAGCGCCATACACAAAGGACGCGTGGCGGTGGTGCCTGCTGCTAATCGGCGAGATGATTTTTAGTCAAGTTATGTTTTTTTTTATTTTACGTCAATTGTGAGTGTGAAGGCAGTGTGGGCTCTTGATTGGTGCCCGCACAACCTCGAACACCCTCGACAATCGGAGATCAATATAATACTTGCTTGAGCTGTACCGCGGCGCTTCATGAATATTCCAGCGTCCTCATCATCTGTATCGGCTCCACCGCGGCCAGTTTAGCTGGAGCTGCTCTCGTTACCAATGTTGTCATATATCCGAGCTTATGTTATCGTCTCGTCGGCGAGATACACTTTTGGCGCCACGCGCTCTCGGTGTGCACAAAAATCCAACACTGACACCAGCGTCGAGCTTTCTAGCAAACTTCTTTGACATGAAATGACTCCCTAATAAGCGCCTCTCCTCGCCGCTCCCATTTTAATCTCTCAATTAGCCGCCCCACTCTCGCTTCACTCTCTTGACACGCCCCGCCGCTGCTCGACAGATTGCCGACAAGTTTGCCGTGAAGCGCTCAACGCCCACCGTTTGAGCCGCTTAAACAGCTTCTTGGCGTTGCGCGTGTCTATTATCGAGTATTTGGGATAGCTGTTCTCGGTCTGGCTTGAGCGTCGTCAGTTTGGTTTGCTCGGCCAGCGGCGAGGAGGATGAGGAGGAGGGGTCTTGCTGGACCACAAGCTGACCCACGCTGAATGCCACACTCTTCTTTCGCGACTGCTCACTCACACTCGCCTGTCTGCGAGTGGCATCCAGAGCCAGGCCGTCCGCCATTGAGCTCATGTCAACGGCGCCCGGCCCGAAACCATCGCCACTGGCGCCCAAAGCTACATTATCATTCCCGAGACCACAATCAACATCGTTTTCGTCCTCAGGACGATCGTCGCCATCAGTGAGGCCCTCGCGCTGCGACGACCGGCTCACAAGCTGGCGCTCGCCACCAGCAGCACACGAGCGCTCATTAGCCGACGCCCGCTGCATGGCGCCCGCCTCGACATCGATGTCCTGTCTGGACGTCGCCATCTCATCTCCTCTCGTGCGCCTGGCCGACGATGACGACGAGCTACCTGGGCCGCTGTTCGAGACCACGAGCGTCGCCGCGCCGCTGTCGGCGCCAGACTCGTGGTTGGTGAGCAAATTGTGGCCGCTGCCATTGCGGTGGTTCTGCGCCGTCGCCGCCGCCGACTGTCGATCGGTGGCCAGGATGTCGGCCAGCTGGCAGGGACTAGTGACCAGGCGCACCGCCTCGTTCATGATCACCGTCTGACGCGACTCCGCCCGCGCGCTGTTCGCCTCCGACTGCTCGTAGAGTGTGGTGGCCATCGTGAGCGGCGTGTCCGTTGTGGCCGACCGGCCGCACCATTTCACTGAGTATATAGACCTAAATACATCTGAGCATCTTCGTTTGAAGTTATCACTTAGGAATGCGTACAATATCGGATTAAGGGCCGAGTTTGTGTAGGACAAACAGGTGGCAATCAACAGGAATGGATAGAAGCCCGGGATGGGCGAGCGCTCCAGTGTGGTGAAGCTGATACAGAGCTGAGTGATCCAATAGGGGAGCCAGCAGACGATGTAGGTGCAGATGATGCCAATGACCAGGTGCTCGATGCGCCTGTTGGCCGTCTCGCGGGTGCGTGAGCGCCGCGAGGATCTTATGTTGATGGAGCCGCTGGCGGCGATGCGCAGCTTCCTGATGACGCAAGTGTAGAAAGCGGCAATGAGCAAGAGGGGCACGGCGAATCCTATGGCGAACGAGTAGAGAGTGAAGGCGATTTCGCAGTTGAAGCTCTTGTACCTGCCAGATAAGCATCGAAATGCGAACGCGAGAAGGTGAGGTGGTCTTTGGCGGTTAGTATGGGGGCGGGGGGGGGGGGGGGGCCTTCTGCGTGGACCTGGGCCTAGCTCGACTCGCGAACAGACGGCCGCGCGACAGATAAGATTTCGTCAGCACAGCAAGTGATTTCCCCCCAGGGACATGGGCTCTTGCGCCGCCAAGATTGATCCCTGAAAACGGGCGGCCTTCGCGTGTGTCTGTGTCTGGCAACTTACTCGGGCCAAAAGATAGCGCACGTCAGGTCCTTGTTCGTCTTGGCGAACGCAAACTGATGTTAGGACGCCAGTGTGCGCGCCGATTGGCGCGTGCGACAAGGTTCGAGTTAGTTCGGAGACGTGCTAGCTTCTGTGTGGGCCCCTAGGCGACCGGAAGTCTGCTAGAGGCCCACATCTCGGCCTCGACCTCGAGTGAACACTTACTATGGGCGTCATCAGGACCAGGCATACGATCCACATGCACAGGCAGATCACTTTGGCTCGCTTGAGTCGGCGGAACCTTTGTGCATAGATTGGGTGACACACGGCCAGGAATCTGTCGAAGCTCATCACAACCAGTAACAGACTTGAGGCAAACTGATTTAAGGAGGTTGAGGCCATGTAAAGCTGGACCGTGGCGACGAGTGTGAGTAGCTCTTTGTATATCAGTATATACTCTGCGAAAGATGAAGAAATACACACACACACACACACACACAAAGTCATTCTTACCTTGCACATGAGGTTGCCAAAAATCCAGTGATCTATGAACATGGTTATGATGAGAAATATCAAGCCGAAGAGGAACATGAAGTCGGCGAGGGCCAAGTTTAGGATGTAGATGTCTGTGACCGTTTCGATGCGGGTGAACTTGAGGATGACCAGGATGACCAGCGAGTTGCCGCAGAAGCCGATGACGAAGATGACGATGTTGGCGGTGATTATGCTGCTAATCAGCGACCGGTCGTCGTCCTCGGCCTGGTTGCTCTGTTGCACCAGCGTCGAGTTGGCGCCCACGAGCAGCTCCAGGCCGGCAGTACCATTCTTGAGGCTGGTTCGATTATCACTGGCCGCCATCAGGGTCGAGGTGGAGTCGGACAAGAAGGACAGGTCTCGCCAGAGCAGGTCGAGCTCTTCGTGGAGCGAGGCGCGATCGGCGACCAGCGGACTTGTAGTGAGAGTTGAGCTAAGCGAATTAGACGCCATCGTCATTGTTGGTGTGGCTGATGCCGCCGCCGCCGCCGCCGCCGCCGCTCCCACTGGACTAGTCGCTTTCGAGGAGCTCGATTCGGATGCCGCTGGACTGGCTCTGGCTGCGGCTGCGAGCGTGCCTGTGGTTGGGATTTCGGCAACAGCGGCACTGGCGACGGTGATCAAATTCACAAGTTCAAGGCCACACAGGATCGGTATAGCTTGTGCGAGCATTATTACGATGGGAATGTGCAGGTGGGAGCCTAGGGGCGGTGCTCTGGGGCGGGCGCGCCCGCGAGCTTGCCGCGGAGGCCGCGACTTTCGGAGGCCGAGTTCCGAGTGTGTGATGAGTCCCATGGGTCTGGTTTGACTGGAGCTGCTGGCCACTCGTTGTGTTGTCTTTGCTGGAGTTAACAAGGGCCACATGGCACACAATGAGACATATCGGCGGTTAGTTGAGATCTCGATCGAGAGGTGTCGCGCAGGCAACAATCCCGAGAAGGCTCGGTGACGTCAGCTGGCCGGTGGACATGCCAGCCGAGTGAAGGTATTCGCACGCAGTTCGACTGGAGGCTATTTACAAGCCTGCTCGGATCTCCGCCTTGGCGGTCAACAAGGACCTGGAAGGGCTCGAGATAACCAAGTGTGAGTATGAGAATGTGTGTGGGTGCGTGTGTGTGTGTGCTCGCGATCGATGCTTTACGCACTTGAGCACACATCTGGCCGGCTTGCAGATGGCGAGCTGCTTGATAGATTGGCGATCGATTATGTGCCGAGGATCCAGGTAGAGGGAATCCGACGCCTGTCCCACACTCAATGGCTGGTGTCGGGCGCTTTGTTCTCGCCGCTCAGGGACCTAATGCGCGACTTGGAACCAACGGATGCGGAGGCGGCGAGATAATTTACTCGCTCGCGCTCGGGGCCTCTTGTCATGCGCCCCTGCGGACGCAATGCGAGTGGACGATCAATCAAACTGGACTTAACTAGGCGGGCGCCCGAGCCTCCGTCTGCGCCAATCTCGGCCTGATATTTATGATGATCACTCAAACGATTGTCATTGCGCCTCGCAATTGGGTGGCCTACTTGGCGGACGCGCAAGACTGAGCGCGCCATCGACAGCTTCGGTCCAACGCGTTCGGCACATCCTTGGAATCATCTGCACCCAATTCAATCATAGCCACACTGAGGCGCACTCTCCCCTCTCTCTAGCTCTCCCTCTCTCTCTCTCTCTCTCTCTCTCTCTCTAAATCCGCCTGAGGTGAACCAATGACGGACGCGCAAACAGTGTCGACGGACGCGGACTTCTATCCGGATCGAGTGTTTGGGGCCGGCCAAGCGGGCGCCATGTCGAGTGGGGCGGCGTGCGCCCCTCAAAGCCACTCGACATGGCACAATGTTTGTTCCGAGCCGGGCGCACTGTTACGCCCGCCTCTCTCAGACAATCCGACGACCGCGCCGCCTCGACGCTCTGCTGCCATTGCTGACCACTCGATCGGCTGATGAATGAGTGGGCGCCGCCGACAATCGGCGCCAAGGCACCCGGGATAAAGAGGATAAATTTATGTATGTGTGCGTGTGCGTGTGTATGTGTGTGCGTGTGTGTGTTGGACTGCGCAAGCGCGCACGCGAGCTTGCCGAGGGGCGACACCGGACGCCGAGGCGGATGGCTAAGGGGCTCTTCTTACACGCAATCTGCGCTGACCGAAGGCAAATAGAGGGCTTGTGGGCGCGTCTCGTCGTCGACGGGCCGAATAAATTGAATTGCCTGGCCCCACTTGGCCCATGTGTATGTGTGTGTGTATGTGTGTGTGTGTGTGTGGGTGTGGGTGGGTGTGTGCGGGTTGGTGGGTGTGGGCATGTGGGTGTGTGTCTGTGTGTCTGCGTAACTGTATGCAGGGCTGTTTGCTATGGCCGGCAGCTTAGTCAGTCGTCTGGGTGCGCATGGCAAACGTAAGTCGGCTCCGAGCTGACAGCGGACGTGGCGGCGGCGGCGGTGAGAGTGAAGAAGAGTCGAGGACTCGGCTGGCTTGCGGCGAGCTCCGCTCGTGGTAACGCCCCGCTGTCGCCTGCTCGGCGGGCCAGCTCGCTTCCGATGGGCCAAATCTCGGCCGCCAATTGATTAGCAGCCAGTCAAGGCGAAGGCACGCGCACATTTCGCGCGGGCTCGTCCGAATACAAATGCTCGCGCCCGGTCAGTCGGCTTGGCCCATCAAAGCGGATAGCAGGCGGCCCTCGGCTGAGTCGACCTAATGCCATCGAGGCGCCAGTTTGCCACGAGCGTGGGGCCAATTTTGTTCGTTAGGCGCTCGCTGGCGCCGCAGAGGCACGTGCGCATTTGCCTTCGCCTCTGTCTGAGAGGCTTCAGTTACTGCTCGGCCATACGCCTTTCTGGCCGACGGCAGACGCGCCGAGCCAGTCGTAGCCACCCCAGCCGATCCTCTGGCATTATCGGCAGCCACCCACTCGGAGCGCTTGTCTGATTAATTCAGTTCGAGTGGCGGCGCCGGCCAGCCAGAGTGGGCGTATGGGACCAGCAGGCGCTCTGTGTGTCTCGCTGGCCGGCCTCCAGATGCATTATCTCGGCCGGCACACAGGCGCGAGACGCCGGCTGCGGTTGGCGCGCCGCCACCAAAGACAGTCGAGACCACACAAAGACACTCCTCATCCGGTTGGATATTTGATGTCCCGCTAGCGCGAGCCACTGTTTTGCACCCCCTGTTCTTCTTTAACAGCATCTCTTGTGCTTAATCGATAACTGCCGGCCGCGCTTGGACACATTCGGCAAGGAACTGGAAATGAGCACGAGCCAGAGACTAGTTCGCGCGCCCATTTGTAACCATCAGCTCGCCTCGCTGCACCCTCGCCATCGTATATCTCATGTATTAGGCCTCAACGATCTTTAGCAATCGCTTCGAGGAGGAGGCCTGATCAATTCGCATGCATCCATAGAGTGCAAGCTCGCATGACGCCCCCACTCTCATTCTCTCGCTCTGTCTGGACACCACTACTTGAGCTCCTCTCGGTGGCAAAGTCACGCCTCGGGCGCATCCTCATCGCTAGCCCGAGCCAAGATGCTGGAGCTCGCAATGGGCCGCACTTTCGATCGAGCGAGCAGCCAAAGTTCGATGCTCGATCGTCATGATGTCAGCCATAGAGAATGGTCAAATGAAAGGTTAAAACAAACGCGTTTTTTCGTCCGAGACTCGGTTGGCGTCGTTTTCGGGCAGGATAAGCGCCCGATGGCGGCGGCCTGTGCTTTTGAATCCCAGTTTTCGCGCACCGCCGCGCCCAAGATGAGCACACGGAGTTCCCTCGAGGCTTTGTGTGGCTTACTCGCGAAAAAAGTGAGTCGCGCTAGGTCTCGAAGTCTGCTGCAACACACGACGGTGGTGACTTCTTGGGCGCATAGAGGGTAGCATCTCACTGGTGCCTCCCATTCGAGGCCGCCCAGACGCGGGCAGAAGAGCGGGGCATGATTTTCTCTGTACGGGCGAGCCGCTTGCCCGGAAACAGTCTCAACATGAACTTTTCGCTTGATCATCCTGTGGAGCGTCGGGCTCGCTCGAGTGAGTCTCACAGACGCCATCACACGTTTTCTCGCCATCCTAACCACCTGAAAGTTTGACTCTGTGACTCAGTGTCTGTGTCAACGAGAGGTGAGATGTCTTAAATCAACATTGATCCGCTTAGTCGAGATTGAGATAAATAACGGCGCACTCCGTGGCGTGAGCCGTTATTTATTCTTGAGAGCCGACATGTCCAGGACGGAGTTTCGTCAGGCGGCGGCATATATATATATATATGGGTGCCCATTCGGTCAAAACGGCCCAGAAATTGGTTTGCCCGTTAACTTGTGAGCGCTTCCCCAAGCATCCCAAGAGTACAAGCATCAAGCCATCCAAGATTAGTCGAATACTCGCCTCGAGGGATGCCTGTGGTGAGCCATAAGCAATCGGCTGACACCATTTATCATCAAATAGTGTACTTAAAATTATTGCCTAACTTATGGCGGTAAGAGTTTGCACCAGGGACCGGAGAAAATTGTTTGCGAGTCGGGGGCGGAAAATGTTGTGAAAACTGTGAATCTCGGGGCCCGGTATTGTTATGAATGTTCGGGGGCGGAGGGGAAGAACGCACTATACTATAGAATAATGCATAGAGTTGGAACTTTCGCCCCCGCCCCCGGCCAGGTCTGGAGCATCTCACCCACGGGGGCCGTCACTCGTCGGCTTTTCTCTGGGTCTGCCTTCTACTAGCCAAAAAGGTGGCACAAGTGGCCCGCTGCCCGAAGAATCTTCGCACCGAGACCTGATAGTGTGGCTAGACGGCGATCAGGGTTTTCCGCCCACTTACATTGCTCGAGGGGCAAGGCCGAGGGCCCGAGTCGGCTGATAAACGGCCCTAGCAGGAGCATAGAGGCAGAAATTGTGCATTCTCCCGGAATGGGTGGCGAATGGTGTTTTAGGCTGTTTTGCCGGAAAATTGTCGTGAAATGTGGGAAGAAGAAGAGAGTCTGGTCCCTGGTTTGCGCCACAACACAACCAGACGCAGGCCGACATTGTTTATACAGCTGCCTCTGAAAATCGCCACTCGGTGCGCTGAAGATTGAAATAATCCGCCCTAATCGTCGTGGCGCAATAGAACGTGACGTTATCACTTCAACTGCCACCTTATCCCGGAACCAGCGGAAGTCCATCACCAAGTCTCGTGGCCCGAGAGTCGAGTGGGGCACGCAAGCTTAGGGTCGAGCTTATAAGCAGCGGGGCCATCATTAATGATCTAGGACGCGTAGAGGATGGTAACGGTGTCGTTCCGCGCAAGAAGGGCTCATATAAACCATACGACATCAATTTGCGCGAGATCCTTTCCCACGAAGCGCGTGCGCGTGAGAGCACAGGCGCGAGCTTTACTCGGGCAGGCTCGTTGGTCGCCTGGTTTAGGCACAGGTAGCGCGCCAAGAGCCCATAGAGCGCGAGAGCGGATTTGTTCGAGCACATGGAGTTTGATTAAAATCAATGACTCCGCTCCACCTCTCTGGCCTCTCTTTTCTCCCGCCCATCGACTCCCCGCCTCGCCTCAGAATCATTTTGTTGCTCTGGCGCGCCAACACGGGCGCGTCTGCCCCAATAACCCCCTCACAAAAGGCCCATACACACAAACACAGACTGACACACGCCAGGGCGTGACTAGAGCACTGAAAGCCCGTTGCTCTAGCCAAGCACTCGAGGGCGCTTGTCGGCCGACACGTCGCTGGCTCGCCGGGTTTCGAGCTGATCTGACATCTGACGCCCACACGTCGCAAGCTCCGGGGGCGCCACGAGCTCTCACAAGCAGCACACTCCATGAGGCAGACTTTGTATTTGTATCGTCAAGCTCCTGCAAGCGGCGTTACAAAAACTCTAACGCTGTGGCGTACCACTGAGGAATTAGAGCGAACGCGATGACCTCGAGCGAGAGACTTCGAGTCTGGCAACGAGTGGACTCTGTGACTACTCTACCGGAAGTTAGGCACCAGATCGGCCAGGCGTGATCTTGATGCTCCTGCGCGGCGAGGCTTAATTGCCGACACATTGGACTGCTAATTCAGGGCAGCGAAATTGCACCGAATCACCGGCAGAACACTCGAACAACATGACTAGCGCTAGGGTCATGGGCTGGTCGTCAGAAGCTGGTATCTCCTGAGGTGAAAAATAGCGCATAGTCTGGGCAGTCTAAGGGCCAGCTCAGTTGGGGCCTTGCACTGCAATCTGGTGTGTGACAAGTTGACATCGACAGGCGAGCACGAAGAAGCCGGCGTCATGATTGACGAGACGATGCAGCCAAGTTCGGAGAAAGTGCCCGAGTGATTTCAGCAATTTTCGGATTAAATTAATTAAAAATTGGCTCAGCGAGCGAGTCGACAATGTGGGCGTGTCGAAGCCCGTCAAGTGTTGGCTGTGAACTCCAGAGGCCTTGAGACAAGCCAGCGGCGGACAGGCTTAGCAGGCAAGGAGATTCGTGCAGATGGGAGCCAAGGGTTGGATCGATTGCGAGAGCAACTCAGAGAGAGTGAGAGAGAGAGAGAGAGGGGCGCTCATGAGCGCCGAGGACAGCCAATCGATCGTCGGGGCGCAATTAGCGGGGCGCGCGAGCATCGTCACGCCCGCACTACGTGACATGCTGAGTGTACCAAAGCAGTGTTATGATAGGACCCGCACGCTGGTTGAACACTGTTTCAGCCTACGACATCTCGACTAATTCATAGCACGTCTATGGTCAGCTACATGGAGGCTTACCATACCGCCAACGAGACACTCTGGGGACCGGGTTCAAAGTGGAAACGGTTCCAACGAATCGGTTGGCTGGCGAGGAACAAGGACCTAGCGACTGGTGTATAGCTCCGCCAGGTCGGTGGCGGCGGGGCGGGTACGCACGCGCCGCCAGCTCACATTATCATCGTTACAGCTCTGGAAGCACGTTTTTTGCGACGCAAACGACTAGAGAACGAGTCCAGCATAACGGCAACCGCGGGCCGCGACCACGGAATTGATCCGTTTGTACGGTTGGCAAGCCAATGACAATCGGACAGGCGCTGACCATTTGCGCGCGGTGTTGGATTCGATCATTTGCGCTTTTCATTTCCATGCCAGTAAGTTATTTGCGAACAATCGTGCATCAAACGCTCAGATCGGTAGCGAGAAAATCTTCAGCCCTGGCTTGAAGATTGAGCTCAATTGTCCATGATCATCGCTTGGCCGCACACGGCCGACCCCAGTGGCGACTCGCGAGTGCAAACACCGTGACACACGCGCACCAACAAACACATTGGGGCGCATATCACGGCCCACGGACACACACGGACACACACACACACACACACACTCACACTCACACAATTTCCACACCGAGCGCGACGGGCAGTCGGCTGATTTATTTACCGCGCTTTCGAGGTCGACTTTCGGTCTGGCTGGCCGCCACCAACTGCGCGAGAGTGAAAATTCCCACCCCCAGAGCCGGCGGTTTCCATTTCCGCTCCCGTCGATCTCGGTCGGTGGCTGGCCGCTCGAGCTCGCCGCCCGGGGCAAAACACTCTCGCCGCTCGTCGGACAACATTCATCGAGGCCGGAGAGTGTTCGAAGTGAGTCTCGCGGATCCAAGTCGACCTGGACGTGTGACAGACGGCCGTCGAGCACAAGTCAGGGCGACGGCGGCGCCCAAGTCGAAAGAGCTGTTGGCCTGGCTTACACAAAATAGAATGCCAACACTGGCGGTGTGACTTACCTGTCTGAAGGTGGTCGGGGTGGAGCCTCGATGAGGGCAAGCGTGTGCGAGCGCACGCGGGCTCGCGCCTCCTAGCGGCAGGCTGACCCGGCCACTGCTTGTGGCCGTGGCTCGAACTCGACATGTGCCCAGGTGCTAAGTGCCGACGAGCACGGCGGCCGTCCACTCAGTCGGCGACTCTAGAGACAGGCAGCCCGTGCGAGGGCTGTCACGGGCGGCAAAGTAGGGGCTGAGTCACGTCGACTGGCGAGTGTGTGTGTGTGTGTGTGTGTGTGTGTGTGTGTGTGTGTGTGGGCGCAATCTCGACTGGCGCTCAACACACAACAGAGCGGCCGCGCCGCCGGCCTACGTGGAATGGGGCCTATGCTCTTGCGTGTAATTGTGTTGAGCCTTGAAAGCAGTCCGGACAAGTTGGGCGTGTCGCGCACTGGCAAGCGAGCGAGCGAGCGAGCGAGTGAGTGAGTGAGTGAGCACGCCTAGGGCTCTATGCGCACGAGCCAGACGTCAAAAGTGTGGTTACTTCAAGCGACTGCTACTGTGGCCACCGCGAGCACGCCACTGACGCTCGATGATGCTTGCATCTTGTCGCGCCCCCAACTGGCCTGGGCACTCGGGAGACTAGCTCATCGAGGCCGTTTCCTGAATCAATTATGTCTAATTGAATCAACGCGTTGCGCACAATTTGTTGCCAGCGGCCGAGAGCGTGAGTGTTTGTGTATGTGCCAGGGTCGCATTAGTGCTTGCGTGAGCGTGGGTGTGGGTCTGCGTGTGCGTGTCCGCTCGTCTAGGCGAATGCCTCTGCCAGTGTGTCTGTGTGTTTGTGTTTTTTCTGTGTGTGTGTTGGCGTCAATGGTGTGGGTCTGGAAGCGCGTGCCGGTGCGGGCGCTGCTGCGGATTGGATTTGACTGGCTTGCGGCCGCCGAGTGGCTGGCACCCCGGGACGCAGGCGCAAGAGCTTTCAGGGGGTTAGCTAATCGTTTCCGGCGGCTCGGCGCGCCAACGACGATCCGCGCGGTGTCACGCCTTTCTCTCGATTCGCCGGCCCCGCGTGCTACACTGGGTCCTCAAGTAAGCCGGCGGCGGGCCGGATAGCTGTGTGGCCGAGAGCGACTGGCGAGTGCGGAGCGGACACGATAATGCTTGAATATGCGTATGGCAGCCGTGTTGACGCCGACTATTCCGATGACGACTACAATGGGCCACCTCGTTGGCGGCCACGACGGGACCTAGAGACTTGCGCGACCGGTTGCTAGGTGGAAACGCATCTTCTCGTGAGCCGAACGGGTCGCGCGCTAATGATGCGGCCGTATGCGCGCGCGCGGGCGCTGATACGGTAGATGTGGTGGCGGGTGGCTGCTGGGCGGCCGAGTGTGCTGCTTGTTTGTATTGGAAGTCATCAAACGAGTTTGAATTTAACGTCGCGGCTCGCAGTCGGCCGGGGGCGCCCACTTTTCGTTGCCACCCCGCTGGCTTGTTGGCTGCCCTCCACTAGCGCCTGGCTCTGACGCGCTTACATATACACTTGCAGTCGAGCTGGCACCGGCTCGAATGCATTCGAGCCAACGGACAGGCACACACGCGGGCGCACACACTTACACACACTCTCTCTCTATCTCCCTCTCTCTTTCTCTGTCTGTCTCTCTCTCTCTCTCTCTCTCACACTCACACGCACACACTCAGACAGAGACCAACTCGCTCACGAACAGACACTCGCCCAGGCTCTTGGTCTACACCGCACTGCACCAACACTGTCGACGGCGGGACCTCAGTCTCGTCGACAACCAACGCGTCGCTCAAATTCACAGTAATTCGCGCTCGCTAGATACCCCGATGACGACTCTGATAGCTCGAACGCTGACAACGGCGACAGAGAGCGACGACTACGACGGCGACGGCGACGACGATCACGACGACGACGACGACAGCGACTCGCTCGAGTGTAAGCTAAGCGATTTGAACGAGCATCGCGCCAGAAGGATTGGCCGCGCTCGTGTCGTCTGGTCGGCAGCGAACCTGAGGCCGGCGCCTAGCGGCGTTGGCGCGCACTGCGCGCGCGCAATCACCCGAGACAGAGGGCCCGCGAGAGTTTAGCCAGCGGCGAGTCGAGCGCGTGCGCCGCGCACACAGACAAAACAACAACCACGACCACTCGGCCGGCCCCTTGGCGGAGACTTTTCAGCCTTGTCGACGCACTTTCGAGCCGAGCGGCGCCTGTCGGGCTGGGCACGAGCGCCACCCACTCCGGGCCAATTATCCGCCCGGAGCGCTTGCGTAGGGCCGTGGCCAGATTGGCGCAGTCAGATGGCTCTGTCGCGCTTGTCAAGACCCGCGTTGATTGTGTGAGTGTGTGGGGCGCTCTCTGAGGCTTGTCGAGCGAGTGTTTGCGGACATGCAGACACACAAACTGAGAGCACCAGCCCTTGAGGCAGACACGCCGGCCGCTCACCTGTGCGCCCGTGTAGGTGCGCGCACACACACACGCACACACACACACCGGTCGTGGGCGACGAGCTGGCGGCCGCCAACTTTGTTTGCTCGCCACACACGACACAGGGCCGGCGTATCCACATGCAGGCCGACAGCAATGACGACAGCGAGCGGGCACAACATGTCGAGCTCGCTTGATGGCGACGATAATTTTGCCCGCACACAATCACCCACTCACGGGCTTGGGAGCAGGAGGATCTGTGTGGGACAGCCGGGGCGCCCTCTCGAGTCAGTTAAGGGAAGTTTGCTCGCCATCGATTAGTGAGCTCGGGCTCAATAATGTGGTGTACCGGTCTGAGTGCAGATCAAAACCCGCAGCTGGAGCTCAATCTTGGTGTTGCATTTTATTTACACACAGTCTTTCTCTCTCTTTCCACCCTTTCTCTCTCTCTCTCTTCCTCCACCTCTTCAACCTACCTCTTTGACCTCTCGACTCAATGGGGCGACGCATTGCTATCCGCGCCCGTTAAGAAGACACCTGGGCGTTCGAAGATGCGCCGCAAGTATTCTTTTCTTTCAAGATGTTCCGCAACTCAGACTTGTGAAATTGTACGTATGCGCCAGAGCTCAGTCTTGGAGTGGCCGCAAGCTTGTCATAGATCTGCGTCGATCCATTGAACGGATCCGGGCCGACGGTGCGCACTGCAGTGCGCAATTGCTCGCACGAAGAGGGAGGGCGTCCAGCTGCTCGCTCGGCGGTGGACTTGATATCGGCGCGATGTGGACTTCTCATTCGCCATCATCGGAATCGTTGGCTCGCTCCAGGTCTCTGATGCGAACCTCGTGTTTCAGCACGATGGCCTTCATCTTGTGCAACTCGTCGCTCACTTCGCGCAGACGCGCCGACAGCTCGTCGTTCGACTTTTGCACGCGCTTCACCTCCTCCTGGGCCTTCTCGAGCTCGGCGGCGCCCACCGAGGGGCCCACTTGTTGCTGTTGCCGCGTCGTCGCCGTCGTCGTCGTGGTAGACGCGGCCGAGGTGGGAGTGTTGGCTGATGATGAGGTGAGGCTTGTTGAATGATTGTTGCTTGCCGCCTGGCCGCCGCGCGCGCCGCTCGTGTTGAGGCCCCGCTTGGCGCCGGCGCCCGACGAGGCGCCCAGGCCGCGCCCGTTGCTCGAGCCCGCCGCGGCGGTGGTGCGCTTCTTGAGGCCCGTGGCGAGGCCCTTGCCGCCCTCGGTGAGGTTCTTGGCCTTGTAGCCCTCGCGCAGCGACAACATCACTGGCTGGCGCGTCTCGCCCGCGATCCACTCGTCGGCCGTGAGGGCGGGCGTGTCCGACAGGGTGTCCGGGTAGATGTCGTCCTGGAAGAGGTCCGACTTGCGGGGCACCGTGAACGAGATCACCTCGCACAGGCCCTTCGTGTGCAGCTTGTAGAAGCGCGCAATCTCACAGCTCAATAGATCACAGCCTCGCTTCGGCATCCAGCCCATGCCGCGCTGGGGCTCGCTTGATTGGTAGGTGTTGATGTAGTGGATGAAGGGCGGCTCGTCGGTGATCTCGAAGTAGCGCATGTTCGAGTCGCCCTTGGCGCAAATGTACAGCAAATTGACGTCCGGGTCGTAGAAGGGGAACAGAACTCCGTTGCTGGTGTCGAGCACCTCGAGCACAATCGTCTCGCTGAGACTCGACTCGCTCCTCAGGGCGTACTGGCGCTCGCTCATGCGCGAGAAGCCGGTGGTTAGTATGAGGTCGTTCTTAAGATATACAACTCGTTGAGGCTTGGCGCCCTCGTGGCCCTCGCCCTCGCTCTCGCACTCGCCAGTGCGCGCGTCATAGATGCGAATCTTCTTATCCTTGCAGGTGGTCGCCAGCCGGCTGCCGTCCCAGTTGAAGGCACAGTGGAAGGCCAGGTCGGGGTGCTCGATGATGGTGACCGCCTCGGCGGTGCCCACGTCCCAGATGATGATGCGATTGTCCGAGCCCGAGCTGAGCAATATGTTCTCGGCCGTGGGGTGCCACAAGACCATGCCGACGCGGCGCTGGTGGCCCACCAACTCGGCCGCGGGCTCGGTCAGGGTGCGCACCAGGCCGCCGTCGGGTATGCACCAGACGCGCACCAGGCCATCGTCGGAGGCGCTGGCGATGATGTTGTCATCGAAGGGACTCCACTGGATGTCGAGCACGGCGCCCTTGTGGCCAGCCACCAGGGGCGCGTTGGGGTCCACTTTGCCGGTCTGGCGCAGCGTCAGCACCAGGAAGGCGCCGCCGCCGGCCGCCTCGGTGACGATGGCCAGAAACTTGGGGTTGACCGCGCAAAAGTTGCTATCCCAGGCGTTCTTGGTGATGCGGATGTTGTCATAACAAGACTCTTTCCTCAGCGCCTGGCCGAATATGTGCCTGAATTTGGAGTTTCGTACGATCGCCCTGAACGACATGACTCTGTTGATCTGGTTTCTATTTGTCTTATTGTTGCTTCTTGTCGATGTTTATGCGTTGCCGTTGCGCGCGCTTCACAATATATCTATCATCTACTCTCTCCCTCGCTTGCGTGCGCGCCTCTTTGTTGTATCAACAATAACTGGTGAACCGCTCCTTGGCCGGGCCGACTTCTCAACAAGTATACTGGACACTTGCCGTAATTAAAACAAATATTCTCTCTGTCAAAATATTAATAACAACACTCGAGAGCTCGGTGTGTGTGTGTGTGTGTGTGTCCTAATAAAGGGCTTGGTGATTTTGTGGCTAAAACTGCTAAAACTGGCCCTAGGCGGAGGGAACAGAAACAACAACAACAATATTGGGGGCCGGAGACGACTTACTGCTCAACAGTGTGTGTCAAGTGGTCGCCACGGTGTCCCGATGTCACTCTCACTAGCGCCTTTCGCTCGGTTAGAACAATAACATGTCAACGAGATGTCAAATCAGATAATGTACGAGTGTCTTCGGGTGATGCAACACATCGGTTGTTCCATCACTCGATCGAGCTGGTGCCAGTTGTTGGGGTGCGCGCGTTCTTTTTTCCACTCATTTGCTTGCTCGTTCACTCTCTCACTCACTCTCTCGCTCACTCGCTCACACGCTCGCTCACTCGTTGCCCCCTCTCTTTATCAAACGCGACGCTCGCTGGTCTGCTCGTTCGCGTCTCGTCTACTCGCCAGCATCGCGAGGAGGTTACCTCGATGACGAGATAATGACGAAGACGGCGCGAATGTGCTCGCTAGCCCCGCGCCTGAGTTGGCGCACAATCGCAGCCGAGAGCGAGCGCATAGGGGCGCACAACGTGCGCTCGCTGTGGCGACCACACGTTGTGCGCGCAGGCCCGAGGCGGTCGAGCCTCAACGCTTGCTCTCGGTGGCGCAAACGAGAGCAGCGACTGGAGAGACTAATCCATGACTAAATGATGATTTTGTACAACCAACGAGAACAACAACAGCCTCAATGCTGCCGCCGTCGACTGGATCCGAAATCACAGGCGCCCGCACGGCTTCGGCGAGACTGGAGACGGGCGCTCTCTGTTAATGACGAGCGAGCGCCCATGTGGCACATGCGAGCTCGCTAGCGTAGATGCGCACGCACGCACGCAGACTGGGCCAGGAAACATAGTTGAGGCCAGCCGAGGCGGCGGCGGCCTCGCTAGCGTTGTCGTCAGCCGTCCAAGCCAGCAACAGTATCGTTCTACTTAAATGGCCAGCTCTCACCCAGCCCAGACCTACTCTCTGAGTGGCTCGTCGGCGTCGCCACAAGCCGCCGCCCACGACGCATCAGCTGAGGCTCGCTCGCCTGCGAGAGGACAACGGCTAGGCGGCCACGGGGGAGGCGATCCTGAGAGACAGCGAGGGCCCCATCGATCAGGTCTGTGGAGGTGTGTCGTCGTCGGAGGCCAATCGAGTGCGACTCGCGCGCAATCAGCACTGGGCCTCATTTCGCGCCCAGCTGTGCGCCCCCAGAGGCGTGCAGATTTTCAAGAAACTTGTCCGCTCAGATCAATAGGAAGCCGCGACTCCAATGGCGCGCATATATGTGCGACAACAGCTCTAGGACGATGAATTGGGGGCGTGTGCGAGTGGTATAGAGGCCAAGTTCGTTCGCTTGTCGGCGTCACTGTGTGACTCAGACTCGCACCTTGGCCGAGTCTTGAAATGATCCCATCCTCGACAAGGTGAAGAGCCTTCACCCGAAACCCGGACTGAGTGCATGTACTGAGTTAGTGTGTCTGTATGTGAAACAACACAATCACGGGGAGTATATTGAGCTTTGCAGTTGGAGATGCCAAATTTTGCTCGCGTGGATGGCACGCTTGAGTGTCTGTGTGTTTGTGCGTGCGATATGAAAGACCGGCGCAAGTGATACTCTCGCCTAGTTGTTAGGTCTATGTGGCCATCCCGCAAGTTGAGTCTCAGAGGTATTCGTGCGTTGCGGCTAAATAAAAGCTCGTCGAGAAAGACTTTGACTCTATGGGTGCCCCCATCGAGCCCCTTGGCGGCCTTTCAAAGCCGACACTCGAAAGGGGGAAGGGGTGCTCAAAGTTTTGACCAATTATCCCCTACCAGTCTACTCGACAATAAGGGCCGCCAACGGGAACGCCGTAGGCCGGGCTCCTTGAGTCGATTGAGTATCCAATAAACCTGTCAAATATCTCGAAGGGCGGAGTGGGTTTCGAGTTTGTGTAACTAGGTGTGATGTGTTCAATGATGCACCCACAAGCACTGCCCAACAATTTCATATCTTATAACACTCTAGGTGTGTTTTGGTATCCGGAATAGCCCCTCGAAATATTGGCTCAGGCGCCGCCAGTCTCTTTTTTGTCGCTCTAAGTCGCGGTGTCTAATTCAAAATCAAGATTTCGAGCTGGCTCGCATCGAGTGGAATCTTGGTCAAATACTCGACCTGACAGATGGAGATTTCGTTCGTCTATTAGTACCAGTGCGTCGCTAGGGACACAAACTCGAAATGGCGAAGGAGAAATTCAAAGTCGTCGACACTAAATCTTGTGGGTTGTTTATTATTTACACTACTGGTCGACTTTGTGATCAGCCTAATGAGCATGAAGCTTCTGCTTCTAACTCTTCAGAGAGTGAATGTCTATACTGATAAACCGCCGTCCAGCGGCCGCTTTGCTCGACGCCAACTAGAGCTATGCTCTAGCACTATCGATCTCACGCAATATGACTCTTGGATGCTTACCATTGTGCAGGCCACAAATTTGTCCGAATATGATCAACCGATGGTCTCTTGCTCATCTGTCGATGGAGTAAACAGGCCAGCGGGTGAGTTTCCAGTTCTTGGACGAAACTCCGCCGACTACTGTGGGTACACTACGCACGCAGACCAACACCCCGATCCATCTTGGTGAGTCAACGAATGGTGTGGGCAACTGTGGGGTGTTGGGGGGGGTCTGTAGTAGCCCCACAGGTATTGTGTCACATTTGAACGAGGCAGTTCGGGTGTTGGTGATAGGTGCGTGGGACACATAATCGTTGTGATTACCCCGCCGCTTAAGCTTTCCAATCTTCGTCATTGGAGTCGTTCAATCGCTCGAGATCTCTTATTCGGACCTCGTGTTTCAGCACGATTGCTTTCATCTTGTGCAACTCGTCGCTGAGCTCCCGTATACGGCTAGAAAGCTCGCCGTTTGTCTTCTGCACACTCCTCAGTTCCTCTTGGGCTTTTTCAAGTTCCGCGGAAGTTGCAGATGGGACGGCCTCTGGTTGCTGTTGTTGCGTGTGCTGCCGCGTCGTCGTATTGGTGGCGGTGGGAGTGTTGGCTTGAGATGAGGTGAGAGCTGAGGAATGATTGTTGGTGTCTGGTATCTGGTTTGCTCGCGAGCCACTTGTGGTCAGGCTACGTCTTGGGCCACTGGAGCCCGATGTCATGCCGCGACCGTTACTTGAAGCTGTCACAGCAGCGGCGCGGTTTTTGAGACCCGTAGACAACCCCTTGCCGCCTTCAATCGGATTCTTGACTTTGTGGCCCTCGCGGAGCGACAACATCACCGGGGGCCGGGTCGCGCCCGCAATCCAGTCGTCTGCGGTCAACGCGGGAGTATCAGAGAGTGTGTCGGGGTAAATATCATCTTGAAATAGGTCTGACTTGCGGGGTACCGTAAAAGAGATTACCTCGCACAGTCCCCTGGGATGCAGCTTGTAGAAGCGCGCAATCTCACAGCTCAATAGATCACAGCCTCGCTTTGGCATTAGTCCCATGCCGCGTTGAGGCTCGCTTGACTGGTAGGTGTTGATATAGTGTATGAATGGTGCTTCTTCTGTAATCTCGAAGTAACGCATGTTCGAGTCGCCCTTGGCGCAGATATACAGCAGGTTGACGTCCGGGTCGTAGAAGGGGAAGAGCACTCCGTTGCTCGTGTCGAGCACCTCTAGCACAATCGTCTCGCTCAATTTAGACTCGCTTCTTAACGCGTACTGACGTTCGCTCATGCGCGAGAAGCCGGTGGTTAGTATGAGGTCGTTCTTAAGATATACAACTCGTTGAGGCTTGGCGCCCTCGTGGCCCTCGCCCTCGCTCTCGCACTCGCCAGTGCGCGCGTCATAGATGCGAATCTTCTTATCCTTGCAGGTGGTCGCCAGCCGGCTGCCGTCCCAGTTGAAAGCGCAGTGGAAGGCCAGGTCCGGATGCTCGATAACTGTCACTGCTTCAGCAGTGCCAACATTCCAGATGATAATGCGATTGTCCGAGCCTGAGCTGAGCAATATGTTCTCGGCTGTTGGGTGCCACAAGACCATACCGACACGTCTCTGGTGACCAACCAGTTCTGCGGCTGGCTCAGTCAAGGTCTGTACTAATCCACCATCGGGTATGCACCAGACGCGCACCAGGCCATCGTCGGAGGCGCTGGCGATGATGTTGTCATCGAAGGGACTCCACTGGATGTCGAGCACGGCACCCTTGTGGCCAGCGACGAGTGGCGCATTTGCATCGATTTTGCCTGTTTGACGCAGATTCAGCACCAGAAAAGCACCGCCACCTGCAGCCTCAGTGACAATAGCGAGGAACTTGGGATTGACAGCGCAAAAATTACTGTCCCATGCATTTTTCGTGATTGAGATGTTGTCATAACAAGACTCTTTCCTCAGTGCCTGGCCGAATACATGCCTGAACTTTGAGTTTCTTACTATCGTTCTAAACGACATCTTTATTGTAGCTTGTGCTCATTTGTTGCTTTTGTTGCTTTGCGTCATGGAGTTTCCTTCTGGTTGCGTGATTGTTAATCTTGTGTCCTTGCAATTATAAATAGAAGCACTAAAGAGTGTTTGTCCACTTTCTCGACCCCCTTGGCCGTTCGATCAACACGTCAAAATCCATCAGCTCCCCTCTGCTGTCATGCGCGCGCGAAACTTCAAATCTGTGCGCGCCGGTGGTTGCCGGTATTTTCGACCCCCCCTCTTCACTGCGAATCACTGCTTCGCCATTCGCCCTCGACGCCTTGCTAAGCCTTTTCGCCCAAGCTCATTTGTGTTGCGCAACTCATCCAGGTTGACAAGCGAGCGGCTCGAGGGTCGGAGCTCATCAGGTGAGACTTTATGATAATCGGGGGCACTCAACGAGTACTTCATCAAAGCAGCCGATGCCGACAACTCTCTGATGGCCAGAGATTGTGTTGTCGATCGCTCTTCGACGCTCAGGGTAACCTTAGTCGGTCTATCTGATGCTCAGCGGTCCACTCTTGATGGAGTTTTCACGATCTAACTTACACCTCGACAGGCGGCACGGCCGCTGCCAACCCTCCCCTAAACATCACTGCAAGTGAGAGGTAGTATTTCTGCATCATCTGCGTCAAGACCCTGAAACTACACATCTGGATATACATTCGGGAGAAATGGATTGTTTTAGAGAGCGACAAATTGCCAGCCGGATAGTTTCAGATGCTATCTTGTCTAACATTACAGGTGAATGTGTATGGAATACGATTCGTGAACACCATCGATTCTGCATGACGCAACACTTACGATGTCTGTCCACCTGACCAGATCGCGTTGAGTCAGCGCCGACTCGCTCTCTTACCGCTTCGCTGTTGCACAGCCTACGGTTCCAGTGATGTTACAATCGAACGCACGGACTGTGCAGATCCGACTCCTGTTGAGTCATCTGGCTAGACTGGACTTGGATCTGAATTAGTTGTGGGTTGCAGACTCGAGCGCGAGTATACTAAGCTTGTAATTACATTTAAATAGTGCATTGGACTGCTCCTCCGTAAGGCGGCCTGTTGGTCTAGTAGAATGATTCATGATTCGGATTCATGAGGTCCCGGGTTCAATTCCCGGACAGGCCCGATGTTTTTTTCACCCGTTACCTGCATAGTTATACCTGGCTCGACATCATTACGTCAATTTCTTCTTAACTTCATTCTTAAGCCAATCTGGATTGATTATATAGAAGTTTGGATCTAGTCTTGAACTCATGATAGTCATAATCATTTGGCGGACAAAATCAAGGAACAGATCTTTCAGACTTGCGCGCAGAGCAAAGTTCCATGAGTTTTGCACAGCGCCCGCACGTTCTAAATCAGTGTTTACAAATAGCGACCTTATTCATCTCCGGTATTAGCTCGCCCTGTGACTCGTCACTCGAACATTTATGGATCGTTTCTTGAATTCACTAGGATAATATTCTGACAATCGGAATCATGAAGTCAGCAAGCAGCATCATCAGGCCCCTTCGTAGCGTCAAGTGGAAGGCTTCTGGCACAAGCATCACTTCTGCCAGGCATTCAGCCAGTGTACCAAGTGGAGCACCCAAACCAAATGTCGCCGAGCTTTGGATCGATGACAAACGAGTTGAGGTGGAACCCGGTACAACAATACTAGAGGCCGCAGCAAAGGTGGGCGTGGAAATCCCACGATTCTGTTACCATGAGAGACTATCAGTAGCTGGAAACTGTCGTATGTGTCTCGTTGAGGTTGAGAAGAGCGTGAAACCAGTCGCCTCATGTGCTATGCCTGTGATGAACGGGATGAAGGTTCATACTCAGTCGGAGAAGGCTAGAAAGGCCCGAGAGGGAGTTATGGAGTTCCTACTCCAAAACCATCCTCTCGACTGTCCCATCTGCGATCAAGGAGGAGAATGCGACCTTCAAGATCAGGCCATGACATTTGGCTCAGACAAATCACGCTTACAAATATGCCATGACCACAAGCGTGCAGTTGAAGACAAGAATGTCGGCCCTCTCATCAAAACAATAATGACTCGATGTATACAGTGCACTAGGTGCGTTAGGTTCATGAACGAGATTGCCGGTATACCAGACCTTGGCACATATAATCGTGGCAACGACTTGCAAATCGGTACTTATCTCTCAAACACTCTACTCAAAACAGAGTTGAGCGGTAACATTGTGGATATTTGCCCTGTTGGAGCGCTAACTGCTAAACCTTACGCCTTCGTTGCGAGACCTTGGGAACTACGCAGATTCGACTCAATCGATGTGTTTGATGCTGTCGGATCAAACATATCTATATGCCAACGGGCAAATGATCTGTTAAGAATCCTGCCCAGACCCAATGATGAGATAAACGAAGAGTGGTTAGCCGACAAAAGCAGACATGCAGCAGTTGATGGGCTCAAAACTCAGCGATTAACTACACCAATGGTTCGCCGGACCAAAGATTCTAATCTCGAGATTTCAGGTTGGGAAGATGCTCTAGTCACTTTAGGAGATTACTTCACTCGCACTGCACGAAATCCGGACAATATGGAGGTCATTGTTGGTCCCATGGTGGATCTTGAAACCATGGTTGCTGTTAAGGATTTGATGAACAGTATGAACTGTGATAACCTCTATGTACATTATGGTGCAGAACTTGATCCCAGCGTAGTGCCCACACAATCAGACTTGGACTTTAGAAGCAACTATCTGTTCAATACAACCATCGCAGGCCTTGAATTCGGTGAGATTGATTACCTTCTCATCGTGGGCTCAAATCCAAGATTTGAGGCGCCCCTCGTGAACGCTCGAATAAGAAAGGCGTGGCGTAACCATCAGCTCGATCGTATAGCAGTGATTGGATCTAAAGAGATGGACCTCCTTTACGAATTTGAGCATTTGGGTGACTCAGTCGAGACGGTCCAAAAGATGATGGACGGAAAGCATCCTGCTTCCAAGATTTTGGCTTCATCCAAGAATCCAGCAATCATATTTGGACAGCAGCTCAAGAGTGGATCTCTAGGAACTCCTGGGTCTATGTATCGCCTGGTACGTGGTCTAGCTGACAAGTACAAGGCTCAGTTCAATGTGCTGACAGGTTCGGCCTCCCACAATGCTGCTTTCGATATTGGTTTCATACCCTCAACGGAGCGTAAAATCAACACCTCATCTAGTCCTCGGCTGACATGGTTGATTGGTGTCGATGATGAAAACCTTGAGGTGGCAAAGAATTCATACGTTGTATATCAAGGTCACAACGGCGACATAAGCGCTGAGATGGCGGATCTTATATTGCCCGGTCTGGCATACACCGAAAAGCAATCCACGTTCGTCAACATGGAGGGTCGAGTGCAGCAAACATTGGCAGCAGTTTCACCTGCCGAAACAAAGGCCCGTGAGGACTGGAAAATAGTGAGAGCAGTTTCGGAACTTGTAGACAAAACTCTACCGTATGATTCGCTATCGGAATTGCGCGAGCGCATACGAGATATAGCCCCACACTTAGTTCGTCACTCATACCTCAGGATCGAACCAAGCACATTATTGGATCCCAGAAGGTTAGAGAATACAAATGTCAATTTGAATAGCAAAGCCAAGCTGGAGCCAAAACTGAATAACATGGCACAGTACTACCAGACGGATGCAATTTCAAGGAACTCTAAGACGATGGCGAAGTGTGTTGATGCAGTTGTTAATGGAATCTAGACACGTTTTTAGGTCTGTGTAAGTTGCGCCCTGTCTAGCCGATATATGTGCTAACCCAAGTTAATAAAAGAGTGGAAATATCTCTTAGATGTCTCAACATTGAACTCAGCCTTAATTCCAAGCCCGAATCTTCACCTGCTGAGTTAGCAAGTTTTTATCTCAGTTGAGACGTGCCCACAGTCTATCCAACTAGAAACAAGTAACACTTTCGACTTTCATGTGCGTCCGGATGAGAAGACTCACCGCCAGGTAATGACGAACAAGTGCAACAGGCGGTTCGCTCACGTCTGCTACGCCATAAGACGTCGCACATTTGAGATTTAATATCTCAAGAACGATTTTCCTCGCCATCAGAAAAACCCAAGATGGCCAGCCAGGAATTCAATATCGAAGAGATATTCGATTCAGCCGTCGCAATTGTTAGAAATTTACCCAAGGAAGGCCCAATCAAGCCTAGTGATTCATTGAAATTGAAATTGTACGCCCTATTCAAGCAGGCAACACACGGTCCCAATGACACGCCAAAGCCCAAGTTTTATCAGTTCGTTGAGTCCTACAAATGGGATGCTTGGCAGAAGCTGGGTGATATGCGGAAGGAAGACGCCATGGCGGAGTATATCGAGATACTCAAGCAAATTATGGATACAATCCCTCAAGAACAAGCGAACACGGAAGACACGAAGCACTTTGAGGAAATTCTAGGTAAAAAATTCTACGAATATTGTAAGTCTACAGTAAGTTATGACTCTATTGTCTACATCTATGCAATTCAGCCTTGTTTCAACGGTAAATAACAATCTTTTTTCTAATTGATTATTGACTATCTTCACAGGGTTCAACGAGTGGAGGCGGAAATCTCAAGAAAATGATAAAAGACAGAACACATTAGCAGCGGATTCATGGCAATCAGTCGAGGCTGACGGGTACAAGACTCCAATAACCCTAGAGGACTGGACCATCACAAATGACATGGACCAGTTTTCTTCAGCGGTCCTGCGCCTACAACAGGGTCTAGACGACACCAATAGGCGCCTCGCCAAAGTAGAGGTCCAAGTTTCGCGGTTACCCGAGCGGATCAAGGCACTCGAAAATCAAAAGTTGTCCCATGTAACGACCGCAGTTGTTTCCTCACTAGCCGGAGCTGCATTCTATTGTCTCCTAAGAGATATCATAATATCTCGTCGGGCCAAAGAAAAGTGATATCATCAAGCATTAAACGGAAACATGGTTGCGGTGCAAGGGTTGTTTTAAAATCGAACATCTGTTGTAATAGGGTGCTCCTTCATGAATTTACGTAAAGAAGCCCATAATGTCATGATGAGTTCCTGAAATCTCTGGACCAGTTTGCGCGAACGAGCGTGCGAGCATCAGCTTCGTGTTGTTGCGAGAGAAAAGGGAAGAGCGATAAGACTTATCGCATGCCCATAATCTCGCTCCTCGGACAAGTTGTTTGTCTCAACTCATCGAAGAATTATTGGTAACAAACTTTTTCTCAAACAACCAGCCATTTCCGACATCCATTCCATACTTTTGTATCAAAAATATTATAGTGTGGTCTCAATACCATGGCCTGTCTCACCCGCGGTGTCTTCATCGTAGGTGCCAAACGGACACCATTCGGCTCGTTCGGAGGTCGCCTCAAGGACGTCGACTCTATTGAACTAGGTCGTATAGCTTCGGTGGCAGCCTTGGAACAGGCTAAGATCAGTCCCGATCAAGTTGATTCCGTTATTTGCGGCAATATCAACCAGCTAAGCTCAAAGAATGGACCATATATTTCCAGACACGTCGGACTGAGAACTGGTGTTAGACTTGAGACGCCCTGTCTCACTATCAATCGGCTTTGTGGAAGCGGCTTTCAATCGATAGTGACGGGCAGCCAAGAGATATGCCTTGACGATGCAGATATCGTTCTCGCCCTCGGCGCCGAGAACATGTCTCAAAGTCCATTCATTCAAAGAGACTGCAGATTCGGTGTCAAATTTACTCAAACTCCCACGGTTGAATGTTCACTCTGGACAACACTCACTGACTGGAATATCAACACTCCTATGGGAGTGACAGCGGAGAATTTGGCTCGAAAGTACAGTCTATCTAGAAAGGAAGTTGACGAGTATGCTCTCATGTCACAAACTAGATGGAAAGCCGCCCACAATGCGGGCAAGTTCAAGGATGAGATTGCCCCCGTGAAACTCATCGAGCGTAGGAAAGAGGTAATCATGGACGTTGATGAGGATCCTAAAGATACTACCATGGAGTCCTTGAGTAAGCTGCGGCCTTCTTTTGAGAAGGAAGGAGTTTCGACTGCCGGAAACTCATCGGGAATTGGTGACGGTGCAGGTGCAATCGTTTTAGCGAGCGAGGAGTCCACCACCAAACACAAGCTTACCCCGTTGGCGAGGGTGGCTGGCTACAGTATTGTCGGGTGCGATCCACACATCATGGGTATCGGACCAGTACACGCTATAAGGAGAGTCTGCGACGCCAATGGACTCAATCTTGAAAAGGACATCGGTCTTGTCGACGTTAATGAAGCTTTCTCGGCACAATTCCTATCCGTCGCCAAGGAACTCAAACTTGACATGAACAAAACAAATGTAAATGGCGGAGGAATTGCTCTGACACATCCGGTGGGAGCGTCTGGCTCGAGAATCATCGCAAATCTAGTCTACGAGATGCAGCGACAAAAAGTTAAACACGCCATCGGTGCTGCGTGCATCGGTGGAGGTCAGGGTATCGCTGTTTTACTCGAGAGATTGTCGTAATAAATACGTTGGGCACCTTTCAATCAGTGAACTGTTACCAATCCATTGAATCAATTCTGATACTACTCTCAGCTGTTTGCGAATTTTCATTTTATACGTCTACTGAGAGAGTCTTGTACATCTGAACCGGAATTAAGTACTCCTAAAGTACAAAAGCCGGACTCATACGAAAGCGAGTTACGGCATATCTAGTTTTTGCACTCAGCCTCGCTGATAATCTGATTGAGAGGTGACGAGTTTTGAAATGAAGATCGTATTCAGAACTAGGCGAGCTAAGGTGGCAGCCATAATCGGTAAAAGAGGAAATTGCGTGCACAGCAGGCGCACACAAAGGGGGTCTATGAGAACGAAAGGACTGCTGTAAATGAGTTTTGTGAATGCCGAGAGGACCGATGGTTAGGCCTAGAATAGGCCGATATTGGTAAATTGTTGTAGAAATTATGCTTCCCAGTCAAGAATCTTGGCTTTTCGATATGCTTTCTCACCTGGTTCGATTAACGAGAGATTCTAGTGGGGGAAGCGAGACTGCACAACTGAACAAGCTGTTGAGTCGGCCGGAAGCCAACGAGATCGCACACAGAATCAGATAGTGACTGTCAGACGATGCACTTCGGTTAGGCGATTAGTTGGTCAACAAACCCGCCACAACGAGCCCGAAGACGTTACACATAAAGAGTGTCGTAGTATTACTCGGGAAAAGAGTTGGAACTATAGCATTGAATAGAGGTGAGTTACGTGGAGTCAGCTGTTAGACCTCTGGCTGCCGTATCTCGTATTCTATGGGACCAGTTTTAACTCGTCCAGTAAGATCAAGGAGCTTGAGTTAGTTAGATTAACCCTAGCAACAGCTAAACTCGACAGACTAAGCAACGAAAGCAGGTACTTTTCATATCTCGAAGAGCTAGGCGCTCTATGCAGCATTCAAGTGTTCCTGGGAACCCAGTGCTATCTGGCGCTGATCAGCCTCAACACGGCTGTCCCCGAAGACTTCTTAAACGAACACAATAATAACTCTCAGTATCCGGTGGGTTGGTACCACTCGTCCTGACCAGACGTCTCAGAATGACGTCAATGACTTCACTGTATCCAGTTTTTGTGTGCGGTGCGATTAGACTGCGAACGCAGACGCCAGTCAACGCCATGGTTATCGGCCGCTTTGCGCATTTCTATCATCCCATACGTTTGTACAATCCACCTGTTGTATTGTGAGAAACATATCCTCATTGGCTTTCAGAGTTAAGGCTCGATCTCTTTCGAGGTAGTTTAGCAGCCCGCTATATTGAACTTGTTCCAACTCATGACGAACCTAACACACCTTACCACCCAGGTATCGATGTAGTCAAACAGATTAAGTGCCAACTCGCAGAGTATAGCGGCTCGAAGGACTGCCGATGAGAATGATTGAAGTTGTGTTCGAAACAAAAAATATCCAATCAGTTGCTGCCACCTGAGGTTGTGAAAAACATAGAGCGCCTAAGCCGAGCGATCTTATAATCTAATTTTCATCCTGTATTCTCTATATCAATTGGTTCCCCAAACAGAGGAGTTTCATGAAGCGGAAATAAGGGCCGGCTGAGAGTGGTCGAGAGAACTATGCGCCTTGTCAGGTGTCGGATAGGCACTCTGCGCACGGTGCAATCTACCGGTCCCACATGAGACTTTTTAACAAAATGCAAACAAGTCAACCTTCATGCTGCAACAGACTGCGAGGGCATTATTTACCAGACGATCGACTCAGCCAACGCGTAAAATATTGATATATGTCACAGCTATTCACTAGCACCGACAAGAACACGTCCGAAGACAATGAGCCTAGAGACAATGATGGCAGGCTCGTGCATGAGGACGACCAAACCAATACCAATGACGACTCGGCCGGTGGGTTGCGGTCAACAGAGAGCAACGAGGCGGCTCGAGAGCGCAAAGATATAATAGCACAGGTGATGGAGAAAAGTAATTGGAAAGTGAAAACAGATCCGTCTCGTCATCTGAGCGAGTCGGCGAAAGTTTGCTCTATTTGTTTAGAGGACACCTATGAGCAGGAGTCTAGGGACACAGCTGGAGTCCTGATCACGGCTTGCCTGTGCACTGGCTACCGCTCGCATACGCACAAACGGTGCTTAGAGGAATGGATTGAGATGTCGGGTGCAAAAAGCTGTCCTTTCTGTTTGGTGAACTACGAGTATACTCTTGAAAGTAAGAGCTTCTGGAGTTACATAAGAGAGAGTGAACTGCAAAGCGAGTTTCAGATGGGCTTCGGAGTGTTCGCTTACGCGGTCTACCTCTTCATTCTGGGCATAGCCATCTGCCGTAGGCACTTCTTTTCCCAGAATGACTGCGACCTTGAAGCAATCGGGCCGCGCGAGGTAGATCTGAATGACGTCAGGTTGGTGAGAGGTCGAGATTGGTCAACAATCGAGAAGTTAGTGGATTGTAGGCGCTCTATCGCCAAGTTCAAGGATTCTCACAGCTGGCCGTCCGTAATCTTGTTCTGCATGACCTGCATAGGAACTATTTTGTTGTTCATGAGCATCGTATCGGTATGCCTCAACATGTTCTTCCAGCACTATCTCAAGTACAAATTGTGGGCTAGAACAAATTCTAAGGTCAATGTCAAACCATATAAGCTCAATGGTAGGACTAGCCAAGACGCATCCGGTAGTGGCGCACTATCGGCACAAAATGTAGATTCTCAAGATCTGCAGCCTAATAGATGATACATAGTGTTAGTGAACTCAGACGATGAAAAGATCAAATCTACTAGATCTAAACTTATAAAAATTTTAAATCGAGAGTGCTTGATAGTTGAAGTATTGTATCGGTTAGCTTCGAGCTCTGTGTAAGCGCTCAGCAACATCCTTCCAATTTACAACCTTCCAGATGGCTTTCAGGTAATCCGGTCGGACATTCTTGTATTGCAGATAGTAGGCGTGCTCCCAAACATCAATACCGAGGAGTGGTATCAATCCTGTTGTGGTCTCCAGTGGATCCTGATTAGGTGTAGTCGCTACCTGCAACTTATGAGTTTTCTTACAGTATCCCAGCCAGGCCCAACCCGAACCTTGAACACCCACAGCAGCTGCAGTCATAGATTGTTTGAAAGCCTCAATGTCTTTGAAAGAGTTTTGTAGTAGAGTTGCTAGCTCGCCACTTGGCTCCCCTCCACCTGAGGGCGAAAGGTTTTGCCAGAATATCGAGTGGTTAATGTGACCTCCTCCGTTGAACCTGATGGCATTCTGCAATTGTACAACAGCAGTTATATCCTTCTTGTTTAAAGCGTCTGCTAACTTCTCTTCAGCAATGTTCAGATTGTTGACATAAGTAGCGTGGTGCTTGGTGTGGTGTAATTTCATAATCTCAGCAGATATAGCCGGTTCAAGTGCATTGTAGTCGTAAGGTAAATCTGGCAGTGTATGTTTGGCTCGAGAGGCAGCGCTTTGGAAGCGAAACTTGGGTATCAATCTCACCGAATGGTTCAAAATCATGGTGGCCATAGTTATTCAAGTGTTTCTTGAAGTTTAATAGGACACAATTCCTGATAAGGGAGTTGTTGTATTGCCGAGTGATGTGTGCCTCAGGACCCAAATAAAAAACAATCGCGCATGACTGGAGCTGTCACTGTGCGCAGAGAAAGTGACTTCATCGAGAAAACTTCATGCATATTTTATCACAATCATGGAGTCTTGAGTGTCTCAATCACTTTATTGATCACCGGTTGACTATTATCTAGAGAGTATCTCTGTCTTGTTTTGAAGACTGGACACTACTCGAGGGATCAGTTTCGTAACAATCCTCCTGGACCAACTAACATAATGATCACATAAAGCTCTATCTTGTTAGGCAACGTAGTTATATTCATTGGGTGTATCTTGACTCCTAAATAGATAGTCACGTTCTATGAGACTCTCTATCCTCACTTTGAGATCATGTGCTCGGACTGAAAACTTCAAATGATTGAAAACTTCAGACACCAAGTTGTTGTGAGTCATCTTCTTGCGTGTCTTCATGATTCTAACGATTGCAGCATCAATTTGGTATTGACGGTCTTGGAATATACGCTCCTCTGTCATTGACTGTTCTTCTTGTGTCTCTTTCAGTTGTACTTGATTGATCCTGATCTTGTAAAGTTGGCATTTAAATGTTGAATTGAATGTGAAACTATCCTCGTCATTGACATCTTTACCTTTCGGCTCTTTTAGTATGAGCCTATGCGTCTGCTTGCAACAGGCGAGTGATTGGAGTGTTCTCTTGAGCTCGACATCATCCATCTTAGTGGCTTCTTGTATTTCTTTGTAATTGTACTCATCTTTGTCATTGAATAAGAGGAGTACTAAAGCTTGATAAGTTGAGACCACTACTTCATGAGGTGTTGGGGAGCTCTGGAATGATGCAATCAGTGTACAGTTACCCAGACTATGTTGCCACTGTAGTTTTCTTCCGCTATGCTTGGAGTTATAAAACTTGAGGAAGATATCTTGGTGTTTGCTCAAGATTTCTGGCAAGATAACCTCTAGCGGCTGATAAGTTGGCCAGAATCCCATCGTCAAAACATTAACATTCATATCGATCTGAGGTTTGAATTTTTGAGCTTGCATAAAATTCTTGAAATGTATCATGGTATCTTTGCTTATCTCTATATCTCGGAACATACCTTCAAGTTTACTGGTAAATGCTGCTCCGCACTCTTGCTTCAGTTTCGACAACATAGACTTTTCTGCATCAACGGAAGCAGATTTATTGACTAGAAGTCTCTTAGCAAGGTCTTTCTTGTAGAACGCTTCGAAGACATCTTTACCGTGAATGAACCTGAAGAGGACAAGTATGCGATCGAGTGTTTTCTCAAGCTCATCTTCTGATGCTTCTTTGTTGCCAGATTTGAGCTTTGTGTCGATATATTTCGCTATAAGTTCGGCAGGTTTGTTGGGTCGTTGATTAATAAAATTTTCAAATGCTTCTTTGAGTGAATAAACAAACTTCTCTTGCTTTTGGAAGCATTCATTCACAACTCTATCCATCCTCTCTTTGAACTCTAGAAGGTCTTGGACCATAGTTCTATCTCGATCGACATTTGTAACAATCAGTAGGCCACGTTTCTTGATGTGCTTATTAAAATATGAGCAGAGCTCAGTTGATCCATCTTTGACTCGACTACATAGACTATGCAGTAAGATCAGATCTTCCACTCGCATGTCGTCAAGGATCTGATCGAGTCCTTTAGTCAACACTGTTGTCAGATGATTGGCAATGAGTTCTTGTTCAATTGTCTGAATCAGAGGAACATGAGTGAGAGTCTCGAGATAATGACACGATCTTGTGCTCTCGTCTTGTATGATCCGCTTCACATATTTGAGATATTCGGGAACATCACGCTCATTCACCAGGCGCAAACTATCGGCTCTGTAAAGGCTACAGGTATCTTCAAGAAATTTCGGTTCGAATATAAATCTGTACAGAGACAAGCTAGAAATCATACTAAGTAGATCCTTAATAAGTGCTCGATCAACCAGAACTCCACGTCTTTCTTGCTCAATCAGGTTCAAGATTTCATTAATTGTTCGCTTTTGGACTATGATATTGTTTGAAAAGTAATGTCTAAATTTTTCTATACCCAGGTCCCAGATAGAGCTGACAGATGAGTCCGAGAGTACATATTTACGATCGAGGAAGAGATAAATACCTTTGATCATGCACAATTGACGACAATAGTTTCGCCAGCAGTGGTTCATCTGGTGGAGGAAGTGCATGGGTTCGAAATCTTCCAGATTGAATCGCTCCAATACGCTCCTCGTGTGGGCGTCGATCAAGACATCGAGTTTCTGGCATAGATCCTTGGCGAAATTTGTATCCAATAGATCCGAGATGCTGTTATAGAGTGATTCGAACGATGTGTCTACTGGTTGATCATTCTGAACCGACACAGTGGCCCTCTCAAGTAACATGTTGGCGCCATCTCTATCCTTAGTTGGCTGCATGGCCCGTTCAAAATTCTTGACTCTTAGGCTTCGCCTCATTGTTTCTGCTCTGAGGAAGCTGATAGTATCTTAATGAGGGCTGATCAATATAATCTTAACAAGATGCTGGTCATGTCATAGAGCTGGAGAAACAAGAAGAGAATATAACAGCTAAGATCACGGTAATTCATAGAATTGTTATGAGTGCGTGTGAAATCATTGAGGTTCGAAAGAGAAAATCGGCAACGTGTGTGCGACAGTGCGTGTGTAACAAACAGTTTCTCGGCAAAGTGTGGCACGCGGCCAGCACACGCTCAGAGGTTTGGGCGCGAAGCCATTACGGACATGCTGTCATAATCAGACCCATATTAGATATTGTCTGCATCACAAGTCGTGGCATCCATCTAGACTGGATTTATTGATGTGGCCATCTCTCTGTCTCGCTACAGTAACTCGTGCATGTTCCCAGATGACTGGATTGAGACACTGATTGAGTTATGCATGTGGCGCTCACGACATCATCGGTGATGACGAGGTCCCACTGGTGGACGAGTCATCTGTAACTTTTTGCTTATTAGTTATTTGAGCCAATGTTTCCTCCAATCTCTCCTTGGCTGTGGTCGCCAGAATTAGTTTCTCGTTCAATGTTAAACAATGGAACTGCAGCTCTTCAACATTTTGTGGCAGGTTTATTTCCGCGCTCTGAAGTTCCCTGGCTTTGCTTAGGTACTTGCCGAGGAGATAGTCGTAGTCTTTCCTGAGTTGTAGAAGTTGATGAGTCATTAGATCTCGCTTTGTGGTAAACTTTTCAATCATTGCGGATGATTCACGGATATAGAGCTCGAATCTCAACTGCAGCTCTTTCACCTTTGCTTCATCTCGGTCAGATTCTCGTAACAAATGCGCTATCGCATGTGCCGCTCGCTTCGCCTCCTCGGTGAACCTCTGCTCGAGGCCAACTCGCTTCTGTACTTCCCTCTCAAGTTCAACCTTACTCGAATCGAGCCCAGCCTGAAGATTTCTGACTGTCAGCTCCAGCTCGGTTTTTTCGACCTTCAGCTTTTCTACTTCAGCCTGTAGCCTCTCGCACTTGGTTTTGTCGTCGATATCCTCCAACTGGACCGAGGCTATATCGGACGAGAGAGGGTCGTTCGATTTATCCCCGTTTCCAGTGGTGTCAGTAAGTGAAGTGATTGTCTTTGAGACTGAAGCTGTCTGTGAGACCTCATTGGTAGTGGATACAGCTGGTGGTACAGAGTTTACGCTGGGTTGTTCGGCAGAAGCGTCTGTCAAAAAGTCAATATCTATAAGATTTGCACCATCAGTCGGCTTGCCGCCGCTAACTTCGTCGAGAGTGCGATTAGGATTTGTTGCTTCGGTCATGTCTTTATCCATATGGTCGATATTCTGTTGTTGTAATGCCAAATTCTAATTCAACTTGCTGCACTTTGCTTCCATCGGAAAGCCGGAGTTGCTAGAGAAGACCAAACAATTCTAGTGTAGTTGGAGTTGTCATATTGATTCGCGACTTATTTGTGGAAGACGCGAGTGGAAAAGGCGTCAGCAAGGTCGAGCTAACAGAGTTGTGGTAAACAAAACTTTCGCCTTTGCGTGCGCAAATTCGCGGACTGCCGCAACTTTGTGCCGTTCAAATACTGGAGCCGTGCACCTGCTTGTCCGTTATGTCTTTGATCATCGAACGAGGATATCATTTCTGCTCGCCCAGACGTTAATCGATCTCTAATGGCCACAGATATCTGGTTTGTCCGGCGGCCGTATCAACGGTCTAAGCTACTTTTCTTGTTGAATCTGGAACTGTGCCTCACACTCCATGGAAACCATCCCAGACCCGAGCACTGACAACTCTTCAAGATGCAAAATCCAGCTGGCGACAAGCATAAATTCCTTCCTAACTCGGACAACAACTATGGCTCTTTTTTGCATTGAGATAAATCTATTTAGATCAGCATCAGTTGTGGAAAAAATGGAGCTCCCGCATAGTATCTGAAGGTTACTGGTGACTACTTTTGAAAATATTTCCTGATCCACTTCCTGCAGACTCAATTTGTGCTTGCTGATCAGCACAAGGGTACCAGAAAACAGCCAAACTATCTCAGGATTGATTATGACATAGGGACCTCATAATAGCTTTATGAAAAACATTAAACTCATTCAGCAAGAGGGTGCATCGAATGACGTGAAGAGTAAGCTAACAGAGATATAGAGCAATTTCGTGTGGATTCGTCCCTCTCAATAGTCGCAAAAGTTTGGCTGTATTTTGCCTGAACTATCACATGAATCGAGTTGCACTGTTCTCAGGCGACCTTCCTTCATGAGCGTCCAATCAATGCACCCTGTAAGTGGTCTCGGTGCCTGGCAGATGTATCCACTCCTGACGTCCGGTCTCTCTCTCTCACTGAAGCGAGTCGTTGCCGATCTGCCAGTTGTCGGCGGCCACAAGAATGAGCGTAATCACCAATACTCACACAGAGATTTAGTCCATCTGGATTAAGTTGAAGGTGAGTGGCTACTCAATCTACGGGCAATAGTCAGGCAGCTTACGCCTTCGCAACAAGTCACGCTGGCGGTTTGGCTCTCTCGAGGTCGCCAGAAGTGCGGGAGTCGTGTGTGTGTGTGTGTCGCTGCTGTTGATGCTGAATGTCAAGCGACTCTGCTAACAAATCGACTGGGCGCCATGGAGACTTTGTTCGATGTGAGTTATGAGCAGAGTTGCCAGTGGTCCCGTTAGTGTGCGACTGGAGTGATGGGGTGTCAACATGCAGACGCAATGTTATTTTTAACGACGACGTCGACGACGACGACCAGAGAGCAGATGAGTCACCACATGCAACTGGCGCGCGGCCATTGTGGTTTGAGGCTGGCCGTCGATGATCGATTGTTGCGCAACTCGCCGTCCATCGAGTTTTGTTTGCGCGCGCCCCTCGCCTTCTGGCGCGCGCGCAAACAAGGGCGCAGCCAATCAGCTGCCAGGTAGCAATTACAAGTATCGACGCGCGTTAATTGCAGGCATACCGTTCGAGAGAGACCGCATCCTCGTGTCGGCCCGATTGAGGGCCGTTCGATTCACACTCGAGTGCGAGGGCGCCTGTGTGAGGCGCGTTGTTTATCTGGAACACTTTTGATATTCTCTCCGCTCACCCCGTCGGCGCTCACGCATTTGGCTGCGCAGCTCCCGGATGCATAGAGACACACATTTGGAGGCAGACAGAGAGACAGACACAGACAGCAGTTGGCCCACAGTCTTGCCGACGCACACCTGTCGCCCGCACAGTCGGCATTGTTTGTTTTCCGGCCGCCAGCACCGCATTTGCGCCCAACTAAAGCAACCAAGCAGATCCAGGCCATCGATACGGGCGCTCGAATCTATTGCCAATGTCCAGCGCCAAACGAGAGCCACGAAGGGCACACCTCAAAATGGGCCTCCGACTGGTGCTGATGCTCCTTGTGGCCGGCTGCTCGAGGGCAGTGGGCGCTGTGGGCGAGCGCCAACACCAGACATTGGCCGAGACGGAGCACGAGCTCGAGATGGGCGCCTCGGCGGACTTTTACGTGCAGCAACAGTTGACGAGCGCCACCAGTCACTTGGTGCAGGCGTCGGGCTGGCCGCGCACCTCGCCCATGTGGCCCTCCATCCAGACCGAGGCGGGCCCGGACTCGAACTCAAACTCAAACCCAAACTCAAACTCAAACTCAAACTCGCTCGAACGCTTCGAGCCCTTCATCTATGCCGACAAACCCAACGAGCTCGACTACAGTCTGCTCTTCTCGCCCAACCGCACGCTCGTGGACGCGCTCAAGGGCGCCCTCAGGCCGCCCCTTCGCGTGGAGCTCAGCTTCGAGTACTACTTCAACCAGGCCGACGGCGTCTCAAGCTCGCCCAACATCAAGATCGAGATCGACCGCGCCGAGAGCCACTACGTGCGCGCCAGCAGCGACCGGCTGCGCCTGTGGGTGCGCCACGTGCAGCGCCTCCGACTTGCCGACGACCTCGGCCAGCTGGACAAGCCCGACTGGCTCAAGGTGTCGCTGGTGAACCGCGAGTCGCCCTCGCTGGTGGCCATCCGCCGCCTCCGAGTGCTCTTCGGCCCGGACGAGGCGCCGGGCTCGCAAGCTCCGCCTCAGCCTCAGCCACTGCCAACTGCAGCGCCGCCGACTCCAGCGCCGCCGCCACCCGAAGCTACTCCGGCCCCGCCCCTCCAGTCGCCGCTCGACCCAGGCTCGGCCACGCCCCTCTCCATTCCGACTCCCGCCACGGCCGCGCCCACGAGTCGGCCGCGGGCACTGGCGCCGACGGCCCCGGTGGCCCCGCCCAGCCAGTCGGGGGCGCCCGCGGAGCCGTACGTGCCCGCGCCCGAGGTGGAGCAGCCCGAGGGCTACGAGCCTGTGGGCGGCGGGGGCGGTCCGAGCAGCGGCCCGGACGAGCAGCTGCCGGCGGCGAGCAACGCCATCACCAGCACCATCAAGCCCGTGCAGCCGAAGCGGCGCGGCTGGGGCAGTATTTTGGGCCGCCGGAAGCGCCAGACGGAGGCGCAGGCGAATAACTCGAGCGCGCGGCTAATCACCTGCTTCAGTGCGGACGCCTGCGACAGCTGGAAGGCGGACAACTCGGCGGGCCAGATCCAGTGGTCGCTGGCGCGCATGCCGCCCTCGACCAGCGCCGTGAAGAGCGGCTACTACTACGCGAGCAACCGCCAGAACTACGGCGACGCGCGCCGACTGTTGCGCGTCTGGCTCAACCAGACCGAGACGGCCACCATCGCCGACCAAAACTCGGACCACTGCCTCGAGCTGGCGCTCTACGTCACCGAGCGCGCGCGTCTCCGAGTGTACAAGCTCGTGCGCCGCAACGACTCCACGCTGCTCGCCACCACGAGCGCCACAGGTGTCAGGCCCGACACCAGCCAGGACAACAACAGCAACCTCGTTCAAAGCAACAATCAGCTCGATCAGGACGACGACAACCTCTGGATTCGAGGAAGTCTCCTGATGAGCTGGGCGCCCACAGTGAGCGCCAGTCAGTGGGCGCGACCCAGGCCCGAGCCGGGCGACTCCTTCCTCACGAGCGTCCAAATGGAGGCGAGGCCGCACTTGGCGGGCGCCCAACTGGCGGCGGCCAACCAGAGCGGCTGGACCCTCGAGACGCTCTGCTTCGGCGACCTCTTCTACGAAGTGCGCGACTGCAGCCAGGCGGGCCGCTGTGCGCTCGGCTTCGAGATGGACTCGGCCGGCCAGAGCGAGTCGATCTCGGGCCAGTCCAAGGACGACGCCGGCCCGCCGCCCCTCGAGGAGGCCCACTCGGACCAGCAGCGGGACGCCGCGGACTCGCCGACGGGGCCGAGCGAGCAGGTGGTGGGCGTGGCGGTGCTGCGCGACTACGCCATCAACGTGCCCAACCTGAAGCAGTTGCGGCCCGCGCGCTGGCTCGAGACGTGGCAGCGGCCGGAGGTGCGGCCCGACGACAACTGGCGCTTCTACCCGAAATTCGACTATCAGATCGACGACGACAACGTCACGCTGCTGAACCTCTACGACGGCGCCCACTACTCCATCCAAAGCGACTGGCTGCGCGCCAACGAGTCGCTCAACTTTGACGCCAGCTTCCTCATCGAGCTGCTCGACGCCGAGCCCCCGGCGCCCAGCGCGCTCGCCGACAACACCTCCCAGTGGGCCGACTCGGCCGCGGCCGCCATTGCCGCCGAGGCGCCCCTCTTCCGGGTGCACGTGAGGCGCCGCCTGGTGGACGTCCACTTCGAGCCCATCCACGAGCTCAACACCACTCTCGACTGGTACGCGCACTACGGCGCGTACCAGTCGCTCTTCGACATGAGTCTCGCCAGTCTCAGCGACCTCATGCGGGCGGCGCGCGGCAGCAAGCTCGTGCCGGAAGCCGCCGAGGCCGCCGAGCCCGTCGACCCGCGCACACTGTTCAAGGTGATCATTGAGCTGGAGCTCGACTGCCACGTCGCCGGGCCCGCGACATCTGGCGGCGGCCAGACGAGTGGCCGATTGCAAGGGCCGGCGTTCAGGCTGACGCTGGCCAATGTGTCGCTGGCCGAGCGCTGCTTCCCAAATCCGTGTCTCTTCGGAGCCTGTCAGCAGCTCGGCGTCGACCCCGACGACTGGCAGTGCAGCTGCGACGCCAGTCACCGCGGTCGCCGCTGCGAGTTCGGACGCTGGTGCAGTATCGCCCACGTGACGCCGCCCACGCTCCAACAGCACCAACAGAGCCAACAACAGCAACAGCAACAGCAACAGACACAGACACAGACACAGATTCAAGCGCAAACCAGCGGCCCTAGGCGCCAGGTGCTCGAGAACAGTCAGCTGGTGGTGCTCAGGACGGCGGCCCAAGCGACGGGCGCGGCTGCGGGCACGAGCGCAGCGGGCCAGTTGCAGCAGCGCCCGGGCGAGCGCTTCATTCACGATGCTGGTGCCCGCATCTCGGGCAAGGAGTTTTGTCAGCGCAAACTGGGCGCCGGCTCCAAGTGCGCCGAGCTCGACCGGCCGCTCGACGAGCTGCTGTACACGGACGAGGACAAGACGTTCGTGTGCTCGTGTCAGGACGACTTTTACCTCAGCGACGACGGCAAGTGTCGCCAGGCGCACCAGTGCAACTCGATCGTGTGCCCGCACATCGGCCAGGTGTGCGACGAGTCGCGCCCCTTCAACCGCTCGCAGCCCTGCCACTGCAACGAGAAACAAGACTGGCACCCGGTGCCAGCCGATTCGATGGCGGCGGCGGCGGCGGCGGCGGCGGCGACCGGCGCGGACTCGACGAGCGCGACTGGCGGCGGGCCGCGTTGCCAGCGGCGCCAGTGTCACGACAAGCGGCGCGACTGCGGTTTCGAGGCGCACATCTGCCTGCCGACGGTGGCGGGCGAGCGGCCCATCTGCAAGTGCGGGCCCAAGTTCGCGCTCAAGACCCACGAGAGGACGGGCGCCAAGTTCTGCGCCTCGACCGCCTGCGCCCTGCCCACGCTCAACGACTGCGCCCATATCTGTTTGCCCGACGACGCCAACCTCGAGCGCCCCTACACCTGCGCCTGTCACGAGGGCTACGCGCTCGACCCGCACGACGGGCGCTCGTGTCGGCCGGTGCGCGACTCGGCGCCCCGCTGTCGGCCCGCCTGCGACGCGCGCACGCAGATCTGCACCGAGCGCGGCTGTCGCTGTCGCCAGGGCTTCGTGCCCGACGGCGAGCTGGTGGTGCAGGCGAGCGCGCACGCCAGCACCGGAAACACCACCACCACCATCGCCACCAGTAGCCTCGTGGACTACGTCAAGTCGGTGCGCTGTCTGAACATTTGCGCGCTCAGCTACGCCGAGAACAAGGCCGAGTTTGAGCGCGTCGAGTCGGTGTGCCCGCTGGGCCTGTGCGAGCCGGCCACCTTCAACTGTCGCTGCTTCGACCCGCACGGCTCGGGCGCACTCGTCCACTCCAAGTACGAGCCCATCTGGGCCCACAATGCCACCACCGCCCGCATGTCGACCAGTGACTCTGAGGACGAGCAAGCAACAGGTGACGAGCGCCGCGAGCGCGCCTCGCCCCTGTGCCACCTGAAGCGCGTGTGCGAGCCCGACTCGGCGGGCTACGCGCTGTGCCGAGCCCGGGGCGCCATCTGCGTGCCCGACTACACGCGCGCCGCCATGTTCGACTGCGTCTGTCCGGCGGGCGCCGAGAAGCGACTCGTGGCCGGCGGCGCCCAGGGCGACTTCAACTGCGAGCCGCGCTGCAGCTCCGTGCGCCAGGAGTGCCTCAAGAAGCAGGCCGTCTGCAGGCCCATCGAGCGCGACCAGGTGCGCTGCGACTGTCTGCCCGGCATGATCCTCGACCTACACGACCAGAAGTGCTACCTGGCCAGGTACAGCTACGCCATCAACCTGCTCATCGTCAACAAGTACTACGAGCCCGAGTGGCGCTTCCACCGGAAGCTGGCCGTGTCGATGGGCGGGGGCAGGGCCGGTGGCGGCTCGGTAGCGAACGAGTCGTCATCATGGTCATCGTGGCCGTCGTCGTCGTCGTCGTCGTCGTCGTCGTCGTCGTCGTCGTCGTCGTCGTCGTCGTCGTCGTCGTCGTCGTCGTCTGAGCCGACCAGACTGCAGGAAGAGCACTTCCACGAGCAGGAAATCGTGCCCGAGTTCCAGCGGACGGCGGCCGGGCGAGCGCAGCGCCGCCTGGAGGCGCGACAGCGCTCGGTCTTCATCGCCGACTACAACCAGTGCAACCTCACTCAGCTCCTACCTCGGGCCCTCCTCGAGGACCCCTACGAGCACGACCCGGCCACCTTCCTGCAGTACATCGACCAGTGCAACGAGAAGCTCCACCAGAGCTCGCGCACCCACAGCCTCAACTCGCGCCTCAGCGAGGACCTGCGCCAGTCGCTGCGCCAGCACCTGCGCGACTTCACCGTCACCACCAACAACAGTCTGTGCGTCGAGCTGACCAGCCCGACCGCTCCCAACTCGGGCCAGCTCGAGCTGGGAGCGCAGCTCCACCCGGACGTCACCTACCTGAACTGCACCGTCTTCCTGCAGGCCATGGAGCCCATCGAGCGCGCCCTCGTGGAGCGCGTCTTCGTCGGCAACTGCGACAAGCACGCCGCCGACGATCGCTTCTGCTGGGTCAAGCCCCGCCTCCTGCTCGCCAAGCGGCCCCTCGCGCCCGCCCTGACCCCCTCCTCTTCCGGTCAGTGGGCGAACGTGTCCGGCGCGAATCCGCTCCACTTCCGCCAGATTGTCGCCTGCCAGGAGCTCGAGGGCTTCTGCGGCGAGGACGCGCAGAGTGTGCGCCACGACGAGCGCACGTCGCTGTGCTCGTGCAGGTGTCCGGCCGACATCGAGATGGTGGACCTGAAGGAGCTGGAGCCGCGCGGGCGCGCCCTCGTGGTGCCCACGGCCCCGCCCGAGGGCTCGACGCGGGCCGCCCACTCGTGGCCCGAGCGGCCCAGGTTGCTGACGATGCTCTTGAGTGGAGGCGACTCGCCGGACTCGGCGGCGGCCGGCCAGCAGGCCCACTTCGAGCGGGGCGCCGTGAGGGAGGTGTGCGCGCCCCGCAACCACTGCGGCGCCAACTCCACCTACTGCCAGTTCAAGACGGGCAGCGTGTGCCAGTACGACGTGCGCACGGGCGCGCGCTGCAACTGTCTCTACCCCGCCTACGAGGACCAGCTGGGCCGCTGCGTCGAGGTGGCCTTCAGTCAGCTGGACAACACGCTCATCGTGGTCATCATCATGCTGGGCACCTGTCTGCTCGTCTCCATCGCGCTCAACCTGTACGCACTGGCGCGCTCCAAGCGCGGCCTCTTTGGCGTCAGCAAGCAGTATCCCCTGAGCGAGTTCTCGCCGGTCAGTGGTGGTGGTGGTGGCGGCGGGGGCGGCGCCGGCGGGGGCGGCGCACGCGCCAACGAGCGCCACAGGGGCGCGCGCCAAAACTCCTCGGGGGCGCGCCTCAATCGGTCCACCGGAATGCCCAATTTGGCCTTCGACCCCAACGACTGACTCGAGATCGAGCTCGACTCGGCGCTAGACACACTCCAAGTGACGCACACCCACCACGCGAACAGTCGGCGCGACCGTGGCGACGGCGCGCGCGTCCACGTGCACTCGCCCGTCGCTCGCTACCAACTGTGGCTGGCCAGCGTGCTCGGCGCCGTCAGCGCCGACCCGCTCCAGCCGCGAGTGCGCGACCTCGACGCGGTGACCAAACTCTAGAGCACTCTCGACTCGCCCTCGACCCGCCCTCATAAAGTAGCCATGGGCGCGCCTCTAGGTCGCGCGCGCGCGCCCCTATGTGCGCAGTCGCGGTGTCGACTGCGGTCGCGCACTGCGCGGCCACAGTCGACGCTCACTACACGAACACTCAGCACAGAGACAGTAGAATAGAGTCGGCACTTAGTCTTAGTCGAATGAATTCCTCTGGCCAGTCAAGGCCTTCGCTACGATCGATTCGCTCTTGATCTGGCTCGCGTGTGCTCAATTCACTGCCGCCCAACGCGTCGGTTGAGAAAACTCCATCGAAAAAACTCCACTTGTCAACCCGAAGACTCTGTCTCAATCGGGCGCCTCCATACAGTCGACTCGTCGCAAACTCGAAACCCAATCTACACAAGGACACCATCGACACGAGCCCCCGGGCCTCGCGCAAACAACAAGACTGACAAGTGCCTCATCGTAAGTACATTTTCTCGGCCAAACTCAGCCGATCAACTCTCGACACACATCTCTAGCGCCAGCTCCGCATCGACGCACCCAGTGTTTCTGCTCCCCACTTCCGGTCTGGCCGGCCTTGCACGAGCGTTGGGTTTCGTAACGCTCCCACAGCGCGCTCATCAATATTCACGCACAGATGGGGCGCGCGCGAGTCGCGAGGCGCCCGTCGAGCGGGCGCCCAGTGAGCCGGAGAATCTGGGCGCCGATGCGGGCGAGCCGCCCCCGCGACGAGTCGAGTTGATGAGCGGATGAGGCGAGCGTATGTGTGCACTATGCGTGCGAGTCAACAGGGCATTTTCAAAGGGCCGAGGCGGGCGCCTGTCGCCGGCTCGCCGGCGGGGGATATTTGCTTAAGCCTGGCTCAAAAGGTGTGAGCGAGTGTTAGTGAGTGTGTAGGTGGGAGTGTGAGTTGAGTTTGCCTGTCATGAGCGAGCACCAACATTGTGTGTGTGTGTATGTGGGCTCTCGGCTAGGGCCCTAGTGGGCTCTAATCGAGTGGCGAGCCCGAGCCAAGAATCAATTTTGAAATTCGTGTCTCGCGAGCAGCCAGAGTTCAAGCGCCCGCATACAAAAGCCAGTGTCAAAGAGGTCTGCCAGAGCTCTCGGCGGCGTTCACCCTTCGCTCTCTCGTCCGCTCACTGTGCATCCGATCACCAGGACTTGATTAGATTAGCCGCGCGCCGGGGTCATTGTAACCTGACTCATGCGCCAATCAGACTGCGGCCAGCCTCTCGAGTGGGGCGCATAGCGCGCGCGCGCCGTGACCTCGCAGCTGATTGTTGACCAGTGCTGAACTTGATATTGGCCATCAATATTCAGATGAACAAACGTGCAGTGAACTCGCTCCATTAAGAGTTCGAGGCGGCCTCTCGAGCCGGCGCCCTCGTCGGACTGGCCCGCTCGCTAACGAAAAGGTCGAGCCAGCGCGTGCCCAGGGTCGCGCGCACATCCGGCCGACACTTGATTGTCACTATTGATTGTAGTCACAGTGCACGAGCGGCGACTTGTCTCCTGGGGCCGGCCACTAATACATCTGGTGGCGTGCGCGACATCGCGGGACATTTAGTAGTGGCCTGGCTTCAGTAGTCTGGGCTGGCCCCCAAAGACTCGACTCGGCACGTCCGGCCGCACAAACACGCGCACTCTCTCTCTCTCCCTTCAAGTGGCGCCCTGTGATCGCGCAAGAGCGAGCCCCTCTACTCCGATCGACCATCACGCCAGGTAGATTAAATCTCATCTGCGAACACTCACATCTCCCGCAGCAGATCAGATACTCGAGACGTCTGGCCGACACTGACCTTCAATGCGGCGCGACTTATTGATTTGTCGCGCCCTATTTGTCCAGGGCGTTGTGTGCGTGTCTGTGTCTTTCTGTGTGTGTGTGTGCAAGTGTTTGTGTCCACTCTGGCACTCGGTCAATACCAACTGGACCCATAATCGAGACAGACGAGTGCTCAAAGGTTCGCGCGCTGTCACCAGCACCAGTCCAGAACGCGCCAGATCTCGTGCGTGCCCAGTGTTGCGTCACGCGAGCACCTGAGCGGTTTTTCATTTGATTTCGGCCCAAGTCAAAGGCTCGCACACAAAATCGCGGCCGCGTCTCGTTTGACAACACCCACAAAGCGGCACGCGACATGTTTACCCCTCGATCTGGCGATTTACTCTCTGTGGGCGCAGCTTTTTGGCTTTATTTAGTGGCCTCCTTAGTATTAGCAGAAGATTCCGCCGACTTCCATGGGCTCGGTAAACAAATCTCCTGCAGTGGCGACGATCAGACCCGAGCGAAACTTCGGGACGCAACACGCCCACGCAGGTCACAGTTGCAGCAAATTCCAGATTGTGTCTCGCCAGACCGCGACGGCGATCATTCTTTTTCGCTCGGAACACGAGACCAGTCCTGCGATTTAGCGAGCTCGCCGATTGTATCTCGCAATCAGCTTGCACTCGACTCCCACGCCCAAGGTCGTCGGCAGGTACTTTGCAGCTCTCGTTTATGGACTGGCAATCAATCGAGAGGCCGCGCAGAGTTGCGCGCAACACACAGACGGCCACTCGATTGTGTGGGCCACACCCCCCGTCAGTGAGCTCGCCGGGGGGCGCGGCCACGCGAGCGCAGCTCCCGAAGTCGCTCGATGTTCAATGGAGGCGAGGCGCAAAAACTCTTATCTAAACAACAACTTGGCCGACGACGACGTGCGAGCCGAGAACATTTCTCGTCTGTGGCTCGGCTCGTGTTTTTTCGCCCCCAAGCTAGACACTGGACTAGACGGCCCCCCCCCGCCTCATTGGATCACTTTTTGCGCGCCCACAGTCAGGGCGCCCGCTCAGCTTCGGCGCAGTCTGGCGCCCCTCGAGTTATAAACACTCGGCGCGTGACTCAAGAATTCAATGTCGCCCTGGGTGTTGGCACCACGGAGATCATGTGGGCCAGATCGAACTTAACCCGTGTGTCTTGCCGAATTTCAAATCACCGCCCGCCGAGGCGGCCCACTTCCGGCTACGCGCGTTCCAGCGGCGAGCGCGCACTGTGAGCGACGGCCACGAGAGGCCCGTTGCGCCCGCTCAACGCCAATGGAGCGGCCCCACGAAGGGCGCCAGGTAATCTTGACGGCGCCACGACTGTTCTCTGGGCGCCATTGCGCGTTTGCCAGAGCTCGTGCCAGAGCTGTGGCCTGGGCTGAGAAGCAAAAGTGTGCGGCAGAAACAACAAGGCACACTCGCGGCGCATTCCCCTGGCCGGAGGTTATTAGGCTGCACGCGCGCGCGTGACACATATGCGCGCCGTCTGATTTGATGCCAAATTAAGGCCGCGCCGGGACGGGCCAGCAGCTGCTGTTATTATCGGCCCGCTTGCTCCTGGTGGCCCAGTTGAGTCGAGTCGAGTCGGTGCGAGGGGCCCCCGTGTCGCGCTCGTGGCCTGGGCTTTGTTTCGGCCGCACGTCCGCTGCTCCAATCACAGAATCAGCAGCTCAATCGAGTCCACGCAGAGCTGTGTCTGCAATTCACACAGCCCCGTGCGCCTCCCCCTCCTCCTCCTCCTCCTACGGCGCCTGCCTGGCCACGCAGCCACACAGACACACACACACAGAGGCGCCTCCAGCCAGCCAGACAAACAGACAGGTGTAATCAAGGGCCA
>SNVD02010869.1:0-53039 GCA_013180625.2 Boswellia sacra | reverse complement strand
TGCATTTATAGCTTTGCCTAGTGGTTATGGTACATTAGAGGAGATATTTCAAATCACTCTTGGGCACAGCTAAACATCCATCGGAAACCCATTGGTTTGTTAAATGTTAATAATTTTTTTGATGGTTTGTTGTCCTTTCTTAATCAAGCTGTAGAAAAAAATTTCATCTCACTGTCAGCAAGGCAAATGCTGGTTACAGCTTCAACTGCAGGAGAGTTAATTGACAAACTACAAGAATTCGTCTATTCACCTGATCCAACAATGACTCGGATAAATTGGTTTGGAGAAGGTAACAAAAGGCGTCAACTGGATTTAACCCGCCATCTGTAATCTCTATATGATGGTTTGCTTCGTTTTTGTTTGCCTTCTTTTTGTTAAGTGTGTTTATTGAGATTTTTCATAGTCGTTCTTTTGAGCTTTTCAGGTTATTTCTTTCGTCCAGGTAATATTTCTAATCTCGGTTTTTTTTAGAGTGGTGGCTTAAAACAGTTCAAGTTCTCTTGAAACGCTATTATGGATCTTTCAATCCATAATGGCGAAATAAGGAGGCTAACTTCTAAACTTTTTAGACCTATTCTAACTTAATTGTTTTGTTTGCTGACTTGTTGGACTTTGTTATTTTATAAGTTTAGTTTTATGTAATTTAGAGTTGTTATGTGTTTTTGTCTTTATCAGTTTCGATTCAAAAAAAAATTTGTGGAAAAACCTGAGAATGGCAGAATATGGGGTTTCTTTAACCCTTGAAAAGCATTCTCTCTAAATAAATCTGTAGTTTGTTTATTTCATGTTGTTTGAAGTGTCTTGTTTCTTGTTTTGTTCTTTCATAATAAAGGTATATAGGCTGGAAACCTTAAGTCTGCGGGCTACTGGTCCTAAGGATTGTTGAAATATACAATATTGACTCAGGTGTAACAACGCCACGTACCTCTTCTCTTGCATTTTATGGGCTAATGATAAGGCAATGATTGAATTGAGAATAACTCTTGGAAAATGATAAATGATGCATAGATCTGTGTGCTTGAAATGTTACTTAGCTTTTGCTTTACCTTTGATTCCTTGCACAAAATTGAGCACCGAGCCATTATCACTGAGTTATTTGTTTACTTAGAGAAAGTTTAATATAATTTAAGTGTTCTCCAGATTTTCAATGAATTCTTAGGAACTTGTTTTGCTGTCACTCGAGGCGAAATCCTAGACTGTGCAACATTAGGGGAAAGGATTTAGGCCATCTTTGGACCGTTTGAGCCTTAAGAGCCAACCTTGATTAAAATTGATACCTAGTTACCCCTTTGAGCTCTGTAAACCTTTTTCTTGTTAAATCACTAAAAGATTCTAACCTTATTGAATTGTTCCAAAGTTTATCCCTTACCTGAGAATCGGTAAATCATTCGCAATTACATTTGAGCTATGTTCTGATTTTGGGAAGTTAGAGGAGGTTGGATTATGCCATGAGCAATGCAAGTGAGTTTTATTATGTTTGTTGAAAAAAAAAAGAGAAAAAAATATGTACTTATCTTCCACGTACTTAAACATCGAGGACAATGTATTATTTAAGTGTGGGGGAGTGGAATTGCAGTTAAAAAAAAAAGAAAAAAAAGAAAAAAAAGAGTTCTATACCCTTGGGCATTCTTAAAAAGAATGAAACAACAAAGTGTGGGGGTGTAGTTTCTTTTGCTTTCTACAAAAAAAAAAAAAAGAAGAAAAAAGGAAAAAAAGAAAAAAGAAAAAAAAGAGTTCGAGTGTTCTGAATAAGTTTGGGAGAGTCATTTGATGAATAGAATGAGTTTTTTATGTCATGGGCTTGAGCTCCACATAATATTGAATGATTTTATGTGTTTGTGGGTGATTTGAGCCTAATTATTATCCTGTATCATACCTTCACCCAAGCCAAACGTTACAAGCTTAATAAAGTCCTACTTGATCCTTGGTGTTGTGCATGTCTACATTAGTGGAGAGTGACTTGAAAAGCAAGCCTATGGAGTTCATTTATACACACATCTTCAATATTAATATGATTCATTTTTATGCATAAACTCATCCGGGTTACAAGTGATTAGGTGAGAATGGCTCTACACACACACACTTGAGGAATTGAAGTGAAGCGAAACTAATTTTTGAGATGAAATTCTTGATCAAGTGCATTATTTTGAAGTTTTCCTTGGGTTATAAATAAGTACAATCTTTGAGGCCTATTTGCAAGATAAAGCATTTGTGTGTTTTAATTTTTTTGTTGATTCTGTTTCGGTTTAGTTTTATTTCATATTGTCGTAGTTGCTCGAGGACTAGCAAAGTATAAGTGTGGGGGAATTTGATAAGTGTCTATTTATATATCATTTTCATATCAATTCGTCCATGTTTCTTTGCTATATTCCTTGGTATTTTTATGTTTTTGTGTGGTTTTTGATGTTTGTAGGCGTTTTGGAGGAACTTACACAAAATTGGAGTAAAACCCTTCATTTTCACCTCTGCTAGTCAACCAATTTCTTGGAGTTGATTGTATCGATATACAATTAACCGGATAACATGCTATATACCATTGAAAAGCTCTCGAAGTCTATTTTCTGGAGAAATTTACGTTTCATGAATTTATGTAGTGTACCGAAAGTTGTGATAAAAATGGTATGAGAAGTGTATATTTGTAATTCCATATATCACTGTAGCATGTTATTAAATACGGGGCACTGTAGCAAGTTACTGTAGCAGAGTATTTAAACACATTTTAGGGTTTTATTTTCATAACTTGAAGAGGGGAGAACGTGGTGGAGGCTGCAGCTCTGGAATTCTTTCATCTCTTGGAGTTCTTGAAGGAGAAAGGAAGCTTGGAAAGAGGAAGAACTACAATCCAAAGAGAATTACATCAAATTTGCTAAGTTTTTCCCTTCCCTTTCATTTTCTGGAATGTCTCCATGTTGTATTGTATTTACCACGTTCTTAAACATGTGTAACTGAATCTGAATTGGTTGAGGGTGATTTCAAAGCCCCTGATATGGTTTTTGTAAGTTGATTGTGTAAGGAATTGTTATCCAATTCTCTAATTGAAGTTGCTTGTATTCTCCCATATTTAATGCTTATGATTGCTTGCTGATTGTATTTGAGTGGCCAACTGAATATAATCTGGTTGTGATTTATTGCTAGACTAGAAATCTTGATCCGTAATTGTCTTGAATTTCTAATCATTAGTAGCAAAATTGTGATCAGAGATTACAATTGGAGAATATAACCTAAGTTAAATAATCCGAGCTTGTGTGTTTATTGCTTAGATCAACCTATCTTTCTTATCATAATGCATCCATTGAATTAAACTCAGAGAGCTTGTTCTAGGTTGTTTAATGGATAGAGATTAAATAAAGAGCTTGTTTTATTTAACAACAAAGTAAGGAAAGATTGGGGTAATAGAGCTTGTTATTATCTACGGTTGATAACTTCAATGCTGTAATTAGATGACAATTCTACAATTAATTCGCAAATCCATATCTTGTGGTAGAGAAGGATCCCTTAACCAGCTTTCTCCCATTGATTTTTCATTCAAATTTACTTTCTGTTTTGTTATTCTTTACTTGCATTCTTATTTCATTTAGTAAAGCATTCAACAAAAAATCCCCCCTGTTTAGTTTATTGTTGCTGGAAATAACAAATTCAATTAGAATCAATCCTCGTGGGAACGATATCTTACTTATCACTTTATTACTTGTGCGACTAGTATACTTGCTAGTTTCGAACGCATCACTGAATTAAAGCAGTTTTGTCGGTTATACTTTGAAAATATGATCTGCAGTTGCCAGTTACCAAGTTTTAACTAATGTATGTGAATTAAATTAAGGCACAAGCTGAATAAGGCTTTCTCACCTGCATGTCCCAAACGCATATGCCACAATCTCGTGATCTCTGAATCTGCATCATTATCAGAAACCATAGCAGTTGATCCAATAACCATATTACCATTATAGTAATACAAGTTATTCCTCCTAGTGCGTTTCAATACCACAAGAGCGCCTGAAGTGACCCTCAGAATACCATCTCGAATAGATATACCACAGCCTTTAAATTCTAAGGCTCCCAAAGAGATGAGATTCTTCTTCAACTTCGGTACATACCGAACATCTGTCAGAACTCTAGTCAGTCCATCATGATTCCTCAATCGGATCGAACCTATCCTAGCAGTATGGCAAATATCATTATTACCCATATACATAACTCCACAATCAAGCTCTTCAAACTGAAAGAACCAATCTCGATGTGGACACATATGATAAGTACAACCCGAATCCAGAATCCACTCATCAGAAGCAGAAGTGGATGGATGACCAATTAGACTTATATCAAAATCACTATCATCCTCACGCTCAATAACACATGCATCAGTAATAGCCTTGCCCTTATCTTTTTTTTTCAACTTAGGACAATCTTTCTTCCAATGCCCTTTCTCACGACAAAAGGCGCACTCATCTTTTCCTAATCTACCCCTCGACCAAGATTTTCCCCTTTTTCCTAGTTTCCTACTTTGACTACACCCTCTCACTGTCAATCCATCTATTTTTGCATTTATCACAGTCACTGTCTTCTTTGGTACAGTTGATGATGATGCCATAACTACCTCTCACAAATAAGCTCGATACACAAATCACCAATAACCAAGCTCCAAACAAACTATTATATTCAATAACTAGCAATCCAAAGTCAATAGCCCAGAACAGTACACTACAAGAAAAATAGGAATAGATGACAGAAACAAACGGTCATAAACAGGGGTGGATGATAGAAAATCAAAGAATCATCTATGTCACTGTCACTCATTCATGATAGAAAAAAAGTCTATCATCAACTTTGTGATAGTTTTTACATGTCATACGTCTATCACATTAGACAATTAATTTTATAATTTTATGATAGTTTTTACATGTCATACGTCCATCACACTAGGTAAATAATTATTTAATAATCCTTAAAAAATTTTGGCGGGAAATTATTTTTTATTTTTAATTTGAAATTTTTTGCGGGAAAAAATTTTTTTTTTTTGGATTCCAATTTAATTTTGGCAGAAAATTTTTGTGGGTAAATTATGTTGTTTGTGACAGAATTTATTATTAGTATTTTCTGTCACAATATTTAAATTTAGTTATGCAGAACTATATTTTTTTATTTTATTTATACATTCTTGTGTCTAAAATTCATTTACAAATTTAATATGAACTAAAAATTAAAGTGCACATCCAATTGAGTCCAAAAACTTTTTATAGTAATGACATCCACATAACAATATAGAAAAAAGTTGCATAGATCATGTATATTATTACTAATACATAAGCTATAGTAACTATCAACAACAAACTATGATTGTAATTCAAATCCAGAAGCAACAACAAATGATAGCCAACCAAATTAAATTTGGAGTTCACATAACAAATTTCAGAACCTATTAAGTAGGTCATTGACTAGTTAATATCAAAATCTTAATCTATTCCTCGTATCAATGGGTTATAGCTAGATTGAAAGAGCTTTGAAGGATAACAAAGAAGATGGCATCATACAATTTCTCCTGTTTTAGGGTCTTGCGACATAAGCAATCAAGCTAATAGCAGAGCTCCCCTTTCCACTGGTGTAAATGCCACGAGGAGCTAGCTTGTGCATGTATTGCAGCAACTGGGACTTACTGGTTCCAGGATCACTAACAAGAAGGATATTGATATCACCACGGAAGCTAGCAACCAGATGGCAACTTCAAATCTTTCCCGCCGAAAAGCTACATTGAGTCAGTAAACTAGCCATGAGCATCACAGCAGAATAATGATGTAAAGTCATATAGAAAATGGAAATATCAAGAAAGAAGTAATATACTGTTGAATATAAGTTTAATGCAGTATAGAAAAAGGGAATATCACAGTACTGTTGAATATACTGTTGAATGCAGAGAAAGATTGAATCTGCTGATACTCATTCAACACATTGACATCTGCATTCAATATGCATGGAATAAACTTTCCACATTGGTTGTAGCATCCAATTTTTACATTTCAAAGTGAAAAAAAAAGATTCTACATGAAATTTTTCCACATTCAATTTTCACTATGAGGCTATATTCAATTTTTGCAATTTAGTTTGTGCTGCTGTAACTTTGTATTTCTTTCTATAGTAAACACAGGTTCAATTTGAAGCAATGCACTTCAAAACAAGAACAACGCGGAATTCATTAACAAATTTTCAACCACCAGTAATGTTGTTTACATTATTTCTATTTCATAGCAATTTGGGGTCAATGTAGCCAGCCGTAAGAGAATTTTAAGACTAATCACAGCTGCAAAGAAATTTGCAGCTGTAAAGAAATTACATTATGTCTATAAAGATTTCCAAGACATAAGGCACAGAAATTTGAATGTATGTTTGCTTTTTGTAATGATCCTTTTAGAACAAAAGATAAAAGTTAAGAGATACAATTAAATCAAGAGGCATTATCAAAATTAAAGCACAGGAAAATAGCCTAACTGATGCCAATATCTATATCTATCATGCCCATGAGCATGGACAAATGCACAAGTGAGCATCCTACGGTAAAGGAGACTGCCCATTGAGCAAACTGGGCTAGTAGGAAAATAGATAAATTTGCCAAATAAAATAATAATTCTAAACTCATTGCAGTCCACATTTCACTAAAGCAGCATTACAATTCAATTAATTCTCAATAGCAAATCTATTAAACAACTATAATGACAACTCTTTCATACTTAATTGATCAGTAAAAGATATCCCAAAGATCGATCAATTTCAGCGAGAATGCATAAACAGTCAGTTTTGCCAAACAAGCAGATACTCAAATCATTTAAAAGATAGCTTAAGAACCACTTACAGAGGAGACTTAACACTGGTTCCAGAACCTGTATTGAAGGCCATACCTAACTGGGTTGAGATCCAACTGATGCAAGAGCAGCATCAGCAGTGTCCAATACAACAGTCACTGTCTTCTCAACTTTATCAGATGATGATTTTCTCTTCCACAGCCAACCTCGGTGGTCCATCTCAACCCATAAACAATAGATATGCAACAACAACAACTTGCTAACTAATCATTCCTGTAGACATCATCGTAAATTAAAAAATGCCAACAATGAATAAAAACATTGTGATTGAGGCTCCTATACCTAACCATCCATTCTTTTAAGTGAAATTGAAAAAATAATAATAAGCAGAGTTCAGTTCCCTAAGAATCTCTTGTTGTTCAGTCCATTCCATACTGGCACTAAGATAAGCAGCAAGTATATTTGCCTATTGTACAAATAAATGGAGAAAAGCACCCACTCTACTTATTATTATTTTTTGTTGATCAAGACTAAACAAGCTAATATACAGAGTTGTGAAAGTGATTCTGTGAAATCATTAAAAAAATTCCATCAGAGTCCTAAGGCTGAAAACAAAAAATACCAAAGAAGTCTGAGACCTAAATATGCAAGTACAAGATTGTTACCAACGACAAAGCTATAAAGCAAATTCTTCCAACCCCACTGTGAACAGAATTCAATCCTAATACCCTCTTCAATGCGCAAAATGGACCAACAAACTGAAATAATTAATATTCAACTGCATCACCAAGCTTATTAGTATTAATGCAATTCCAAATAAATGCTCAGCTATGAGATCCCAAGTTAATACAACTTAATGGAAGGACTACAATCTCATACCAATAGACAGCACTCAATTCTTTATTGAGCCTGGGGTGGAATCACCATCATTACACATTCATTGTAGGTTTGGCTACTAGTCTAGCAGACTCGGAGACAACTCCAGACCTGGAAAACAAAACCAGGACTTTCAGTTCAAATGGGCCATTCTGTCCGAATTGTTAGTCTTCTCAATGAAGTCATAGCACTACACATCTCTTTTAGAAAGAGACTCCTAATTAAACCATGTTTCTCAATTCAATGGTTTACAGAATAGTAATTGTTTTTGAATATATATATATATATCACAGGAGTCAAGCTATCCTTATAGGGTGATGCAGTACTACTAAGTAACTTTTTGTTATTTGCAATTATTACTAAATAACTCAATATACCATTATCAAAAAACTAGACAACTAAAATGTTTATTCAAAATAAAAGGACACCTAAATCTCAAATTTAAAATATACAACCCAATCACTATCAGAAGTTAGTAACTAGACCGGTTATCAGTTATTGGATGATACTTTACTAGGATCCATCATGTTTTTTACAAAATAAAAATAAGATTGAAAAGAAAAAAAAAAAAGAATGATGCACCTATTATACAAGTGGAATAAAATTTGACTGTTCACTATTAAGAGGGACTCATAGTAGATGAGTATCTAGAGAAGAGGGACTCACGGTAGATAGGCATCTGAAGAAGTTCAGGCCAATTCTTGAGAATTTAGACTACATTTTAGTACTAACACCTTGGCCATCAGCCAAGTGTTTGGATACCTAGTGCTCGGTGATGACTATCAAGATTTTCTAAATTCATTGAAAAAAATATATATAAAAATTACAGACAAAAAATATATAAATTACAGACAAAAAAATTCATCCCAAACTACAGAAATTCATTCATCAGAATTTAACGTCCTTTTACCCTTAAACTCTTTATCATTTGGTATTTGACCATGTAGAAAGATGAGTAAGTTGCTTTGCAGTAGTCGTTGATGGAAGCAATTTTTATACAAGCATTACAACATAATACACTATTTACGACGTACAGAAACCGCCGTAAATACCCTTTTACGGCGGTTATACGGCGGTTTATGTCCGCCGTAAAAGCAACCGCAGTAAAAGGTTTTACGGCAATTTCTGTCCGCTGTAAATAACTTTATACGGCGGTTTTAATGTTCGACGTAAAAAATACAACGAAATTGAGTTCGCATTTGGCACACCTTTTTACGGCGGTTCTTAACTGCCGTAAAAAGTTTTTTTGCGTCGAACATTGAAACCGCTGTAAAAAACCTTTTCGCGTCGAATATTAAAACCGCCGTAAAAAATTTTTTGGCGTCGAACATTATAACCGCCGTATAAATACTTTTTACGTCGAACATGAAAACCGACACAAAAAAATATTTTACGTCGAACATGTAACCGCCGTATATGTTTGCTACGATTTTTATTTGCGACGGTTCCGGAACCGCCGTAAAAAGCTTTTTTATTTTCAGCAACCATTTGTTTTATTTAATCCGCACCTACTGTTCACAAATTTAGTTCAGCTGCCTCAAAAAAATTATTTCACAACATTTCAATAATTATATACATTCAATATTAATATAAAGGGAATTCGAAATATAAAAGCATCTCATATGAGTGGTTTTAAACATATTGTAATAAACAAATCAAATATAATTGTATCATAATTCACATAGTTTAACACATGTAATAATAAGCAAATAGTTAAACATCTCTAAGAGTTCATCAAACTCCACATAAGTGCAAACCATAAAACTAAGAGTTCATCAACCTCCGCATAAGTGCAAACCACAAAACTTGAACTTACCTGCAAGAATAAATTTGTAACTTAGATAATATTCATTTAATAAGATTATTTAATTTTGAACAAATAAAATTGTTTATACGTACTCATGCCTCATCTGATGGGTCACGTGTGATATTATTTGTTCCATGACTATCAACGTGAAAACGTTTTGATGTCCACTTGAAGCATCTGGAACCTATTCAGAAAAAAGAATACCAAACACAAGTTAAAATATGAATCATCCGAAACTTTCAACTTTTATGGAAATATGTGAATACCGATCTGTTTGCTTGTCGCTGTGCAAATTCTGGAAACGTCTCCTGTAGAAAGGAAAGGACTTCAGCATGCGTCATCTTCAAGTTATTGTATTCTTCCTGCAAGTTGTTGTGAGCAGCATTTAAATTGTTGTGTGCTTGCTGTAAGGCACTAAACTGCTCCCTCAATTGATTATCAGATGAGCTGCTGCATCCGTGAATGTCAATCGGAGATGGACCATAACTGTATGTCCGAGCATAGCCACGATGATCAGGTCCCATTACGTTTCCAAATACCTCTTCTCTCACTTCTTGAGTTTGTTGCTCTTGTGTAAATTGAGACAAACCCTCATTAAATTGACTCTACAAAATTATCAAAACAAATAACAAGTTAAAGAAGATAAAACAATAAGCACACAATAATTCGTACATACTAGATGAATATAGGTTCAAAGAAATGTAGAACTTACTATTATTTCTGCACTTCACTATCACCTATTTCTCCATTACTTTTTGTTCTAGTTTTGATGAAAACACTAATACGATCAGTTTGTTCGCCCTTTCTTATCATCTAACCAAAAAAAGAAAAGAAAACAACTAATATAAAGCTTTATCGTGATGTACATGTACTTAAAAAGTGACACTACTTACCAAAAACATCATAAAAAATAAACACATCTCATTTCTTAGCAATGCAATGGTAACATAATAGAAAGACAACCACTTCCTTCATATCTCAATTGAAGTAGTATCTTCATAACTAATAAATAAATAGCATATAGATAAAGACATATACATAGTTATGCAAAACTTACCTCTTCTCGTTTCTGGGCAAATGACGTACGACTTGTCCGATGAAGTGCAACCTGTTGTGCACGGTTTACCTTATTCTTTTCTGCAACTCCCTATAATACAAACAATTTCAAAAGTTTACGTATTATAGAATTTATAACTACTTAAAAATAACTATTTTGGTATATATAGCATGTGTTGAGTTAGACATATACCTTAGCTTCTTCCGTCCCCCAATAAGCTACAAGAATAGGCCACTGGTCCGGGTTAACTCTAGGAGGAGTGAAAGCTAACCGATCCTCATCTGTATCAAATTTCTTGTAATACTCTCTCTTGACACGAGCTTTCCAATCCCTCCAAAGATTGCCAACTGCTTTTAGACAATGAACTCTATACTCATCAGGAACATCTGTATTATCCTACAACCAGAAATCATAATAGATTAATATAGATACAAAAAATGTGTTATAACCCAAGAATTTCATGTAAATTACTCACCTTTACTTCTTTCCAAATGTTATCTAACAGGTGCTGTGGCATGTTTTGCCATCGCGGACAAGTCAGCGGAGCCATGTTGCCATTCTTTGCTATGATTCCAAGTTGGGAGGTAAATTTATCTTTGTTTGCATTTATTGGTTGCCACTGAGAGTTAAACTCTACATGCAACCTTTGCCCTGTTCCCCACTCACGAATAGTGCAAGCTGATCCACGACCTTTTACAACCTTTGACGTACCACCATCATCTGGAAAACAAATAAACAAATGAGAAAACAACATTAAATATTAATTAATAAAGCCATCTTATTTATGTACATACCTTGCTCTCCGTTTATTTGTCTGAGTTTGGGAAGATGTCTACTGTCGTCGAGATTCTACTTCCCGTTGTATTATACTCTCCATTGAAATGTCTCGAAGTCTCTTTGGTGGCATAGCTACCTACAAGAAAACAAAAATAGATAACCATGTTAACATCATTTCGTACACATCATAATATGAAACATATGCATATAAAAAAAATCACAATATGTTTAAGAAAAACACAAAAGAACAAACTATATACGTCATTCATAAAAAATTATTGTTACACCCATTCGAGGGGGATATATAACAAATGCCCCGCAAAACCAAAATAAGATACAAAATGACAGAATAAAAAAAAAAAGGGCATACCCAAAAGAATAGTCAATCAATATCATCCATCCCATCATCATTGTCTTCTCTATTAATGATAATTGTTGTGCCTTCAACTCCTTGCCTAACCCATTGAACATCTTCCTCACGAAAATAACCTCTTTCATCAAATTCTTGTTGTGTATATAGCTCAACTTGTGGCACCATGTTTGCGGTAGATGAACTTTTGGAAGTGAAATCATATGTATCTCTCATTGTCATTTTAAGCACAACATGCCAATCTTCATCCATTGGATCTTGAATATAACAAACTTGCTCAGCTTGTTCTGCTAAAATGAAAGGTTCATCATCCACATGATTATCTTTATATAATAGATGATTAAAATTAACCAAGGTGAAGTCAAATTCATCATACTTCTTTCCAATCCGATTATCAACCCAATCACACTTGAACAACATAAAAGTCATGTCATTGACATAACGAATTTGAATTATATCTGTTAACACTCTAAGAAATGTGACATTGCCCGAAAGAGGATTTTTATCTCGTGCACTAGAATAGCTCATGGTAGCAGCCTTCAAAATAACACCACATTGCTGAGTTGTTTTGTGCTTATCGGTGTCTTTGATCTGAAATTTGAAGCCATTAACACTATAAGATTTATAATGATGTGCGCCCGATTTAGGCCCATTAGCTAAATTGATGATTTCCTTGGACAATGATACATTTGAGGTCTCTTGTAAGGAGTAAACCTATAGGAACACATAGTTAGATTTCAAAGTCAGTATAATGATAGCACTTCAATAGATAACTAAGACTTACATGACTTCGAAACCATTCATGGAAGGTTTTGTTATGCTCTTTATGGATTTCGTGAATTGTAGAATGAGGCCTTTGACGTTGAAGTTCATTTAGATGCTTCCTGTGTGAGAAGACATCAAAAGACATTACTAACAATGCGAGTCAAACTCAGTAAGTTGCTTAGAAAAAGAAATGATGATGCATATCTTACTCTCGAAAGGGATCAATAGAAGGTGTATTAACTAGCACATATCTATGTGCTTGAACCCAAGAGACATGATCAAGTTCAAAATGCTCTCCTTCACTAAAGGTACCATCCTTATTTTGAGGTCCTCGATTAATTTTAGTTTCAACCTCATCAAGATATCTTGAGCAAAAATTTATGCACTCTTCCAGTAGATATCCCTTAGCAATAGAAGCCTCCGGGTGTGCACGGTTGCGCACATATCTCTTTAGATTTAGTAAATACCTATAGAATCCGAAATCTTTCTAAGTAGATATTCATTGATAAGAATGGAAGTTAAAAGAACATTACGTAACAAGTGACTTAGTAATACCTTTCAACAGGATACATCCATCGAAATTGTATCGGTCCCGCTAAAGATGCCTCTTGAGCAAGATGAATGGGAAAATGCTCCATTATGTCAAAGAATGAAGGTGGAAAAATTTTCTCAAGATGGCACAGTGTAAGCACAACTCGATGTTGAATAGAGTTTAAGTCTTCTGCAGTATTCACTTTGGAGCACAGTTGCTTGAAAAAGTTTGCTAACTCAATCAAAGTAACAACAACATTTTTTGGCAAAGCCCTTCGAGCAGCAAGAGGAAGCAATTGTTGTATCAAAATATGATTATCATGACTTTTCAAACTTGAAATGCTCTGCTCTTTCATGTGAACACGCCGTCGAATATTTGATGCATAACCATCCGGTAACTTCACTTTCTTCAACACACTAAGAAAGACATCTTTATTATCTTTGTTCATTAAGAAGCATGCAGAAGGTAAATACAATTTGTTAGCACCTCGTTGTTGAGGATGCAGAGCTTTCCTTATTTTCATATCCCCCAAATCAAGTCGAGCCTTCAATGAATCTTTTGATTTCCTCGAATCTCCTAACAATGTCCAGAGTATATTATCACATACATTCTTCTCAATGTGCATGACGTCAAGATTATGTCTAATCAAGTTATGCTCCCAATATGGTAGTTCAAAGAAAATGCTTTTTTTCTTCCAACTGTTTGCTTGATTTGTCATTTCAGAATTATTCACTCTTCTCTGAAGGTCTTCCATCTTATACTCGGTAAGAACATTTTCTAATTGTCTTTTTACATCAACACCAGACAAGCAAGCTGGAGGTGGTCCCAATTCCGCTTTCCCATTAAACGATATCCTATCCCTTCGAAATCTATGAGTACTGGGCAAGTATCGCCAATGACCCATGTAACAAAACTTTCTACTATGAGACAACCATTTAGATACCGTATTTTTCATACAGCAAAGACATGCTTTCTCACCTTTAGTGCTCCAACCCGACAGATTAGCATATGCCGGAAAATCATTGATAGTCCACAATAATGCTGCATGTAGTTTGAACATTTGTCGACACGATGCATCATAGGTTAGCACACCTTCACTCCATAATTGTTTTAATTCATCAATCAGCGGCTGCATATAGACATCAATTTTATTTCTAGGACCTTTTGGACCATCAATTAGCACAGATAAAATGAAAAAAGTTTCCTTCATACACAACCAAGGAGGTAAGTTGTATGGCATCAACATAATAGGCTATGTACTGTGTGCTATGGACATAATCCTGAATGGATTAAATCCATCTGCTGCCAATCCAAGTCTGACATTATGAGAATCAGCAGCAAAAGCAGGATGCTTTTCGTCAAAAGTTCTCCAACAAGGGCTATCAGCCGGATGTCTAAGCACACCATCTTTAATACGATCTTCTGCGTGCTATCGCATTAAAGAAGCAGTTTTTGAAGACATGAATAATCTTTGCAACCTATGAATTAGTGGAAAGTATCTTACTTGTTTTGCAGCAATTTTACCATTGGGATTTGATGCATCATTCACCTCATCAAAGTTCTTATATCTAGACTCATGGCATATGCAACAACTATCCAAATTTCCATACTCACCTCTAAACAACATACAATTGTTGGGACAAGCATCCCAAGACTGGTATGTAAACCCCAAGTCAGTAGTTATCTTTTGTGCCTCATAATATGAAGAAGGAACTTTGGAATTTTCTGGAAATGCTTTCTTTAACAGTTTTAGTAACTTTGTCATTGAGGTGTCCGTCCATCCGTGCAACACTTTTAATTGCAAAAGTTGAATAGTAAAGGAAAGTGAAGTAAAAATCTCACAACCTGGATACAATGGACACTCTACCTCCTGAAGAAGTTTTAAATATCTCTCAGTTTCTTGATCCAATGGATGACTACTACCTTCACCAAAATCATCATTCGGAAGCCCAATGGCTTCATGTATCATTTCGACCATATCATCACCCACAGTGGAATCACAACCAACCTCCAAATGTTGGTTGGGTTGGTTGGGTTGGTCAGACTCAAGTGGTGTATATTGTTCTCCATGTAAGGTCCACCTTTTATATGTTCTAAGAAACCCATTACAGATTAAATGCTCTCTTGCTGTGTATCTATCCAAACGATATTGATTGTGACATTTCTTACATGGACATAAAATTCTAGTATCGTTAACTAGATTGCCAAAAGAAAAATTTAAGAATCTCTCAACCCCACTGAAATATGCATGACAACAGCGATTTTGTAAGTTAATCCAACTCTTATCCATGGGTATGTTCCTTAAAGAAAGTATATGTAATCCATATCAACATAGGTAAAATAATAACTATTGAACAATTTCTAAGCATGAAAAACAAACATAGACAGAACAAAATAATGATAATAATTAATGAAGAGATACAAACCATAAAATCCAATAGTTACTAACAATATTAACTATTAACTTAGAATTTTTTGGGTAGTTGGATAGGGTCTTTTCATTTTTTTTAATTTGGGAATAGTGGGTACAGTTCAGTGGACTAATGTATCGAGGTATGTATGGGCTACCCATTAAACTTAATTAGGAATGAAGGTTAGAAAAGTGGGCTATGATGTTTTTATTAATTCTTTTGATTAATTGGCTGACAATTTTTATTATGGTTGCAGGTTTGTTTAATGGACTGACATAGTTTCTAGTTTAGTGGGCTGGTTTTATTAATTTTTTTGTTTAATGGGCTGACAATTTTTATTATGGTTGTGGGTTTGTTTAATGGGCTTACATAGTTTCTAGTTTAGTGGGCTGGTTTTATTAATTTTTTTGTGTTTAATGGGCTGACATAGTTTCTAGTTTAGTGGGCGGGTTTTATTAATTTTTTTTTAATGGGCTGACAATTTTTATTATGGTTGTGGGCTTTTGTTTAATGGGCTGGCATTAGATCAGAATGTGTATAGGCTATATCTCATTTATACATTGGCTAATCCCATTTCTTTTATATTTTCTATATTTATTTATGTAATTTAAACAGTTTAGGATGAAAGGACTCATCACTTTATTTTTGACAGGTTTCCTTCAAGATTTATACAAACAACAGGTACTACATTCTGAACCAAGAATATATAATACGTTACAAGTATCTCAATATGGAACCAATGCAGGTTAATTGGTGATGAACTGATGTTACCTGGTAAACAAATGAAAGTGCAACTATGGGTATACTCCTAGGAACAGCTTCAAAGTTGGCTTTCAAAAGAGCATTAAATTGAAGGTTTCCAAAGGCAACTACCTAACAGAGAAAATTCAATTTTGGTTATTGTAATGCACAACAAAGAGATACTCAACCAATAACCATCAAAGAGATCCATTAAAAACACAAGCATTATGCCCTATATTTATAAATTCACTTACTCTAAAGAAAGCACACATTTTGTATCATATCAATCAACTAAATTCACACAAAATGATACTAACAAAAAAGAAGCACATCCACAACAATAAGTACATAATTTTTTTTCCAAAAATAAGCCACTTGTCCATAGCCACAACACAAAATTCATTCATGACACAGTTTCATATAGTAAACACAATCCTTAATAAGATACCTAACCAACAGTTATCACAACGTTGTTCAATATAGAAAGAGTTCATCTAAATAGCGAATATAAACCACAAGCAGCAGTGTACATCAATAGCCACATGGAGTTCGCTAATCTACCAAGCAACAATACACATCAATGTTCCAAAAACCAAAATAAAACAAAACAACAAAAATGGGTTCATCAAAACCCATATCGGTCACCAACAAAACCACAAATTGAAACAGTAAACAACAAACCCTCATAAATCAACAAATGGTTCACCATAATTATCTCACAAGCACTGGAATTAACCTAGAAGAAAATGTCATAATTATAGGACAAAAAAGAAACTGTTGATATGAAACTATCACACTTCACAATTCCAAAAAGATGAGGAAAAATTACTGGAAACAAACTAACCTAACTCTTTGATAGTTGAGAAAACAAGAGAAAAACAAAATGAAAATGTTCCAATTCTCATTTTCCATGCTGTTGAGCATCCTGATACAAGAACACTCAACTAAATCAAGAGAAACAAATGTGTAGAAGTATTTTCCCCACCAATGAAGATCTGGTTGAGTCCCGGTACTTCCCTAGTAATAATCATCTCATATGGAAACCTCACAACAGAAAGGTGACTAAAATATGTACTCCTCTGATCACCATAACACACTCAACAAGTAATGGCCACAAAAATGTGTAAATGACTAACATGCTGCCATCTGGGGGATTCATGCAAATAAGACAGTAAACACCAGTTAAGCAAAACAATGACCAATGAGGCTATAAAGGTGGTGAGCCAGCTCAGTGAATGAAAAGTTTCAGCCCAGGTACATAGCAGTATAGGAAACCAACGATACTTTCCATCTGCAACAAACTTTTTTAAGCACTTAGACTTCTCTGTTTCCTAACTTCACTCATTTCCTTTTCAATCTTTTCTCAACTATTGAAGAAAACATAAAAAAGATTGCAAAACATTACCTGTTCAACATATATGAACTTGCGGTTCTTATCAGCCAACAAAGCGGGGACTATAGAATCAAGCACGTTTTGGACACAAGCTCCCTGCAGATACACATTATTAATCAGTAAAAACAATCCCAAAAAAATGACAAATCTCATACAGTAAATCAAAAACCAGAGTAACCTGAATGCTATTATTAGAGCCAACATAGTATTGATCCACAGTTTTCAACCACCCAACATCATCAACATGCTGATATGAAACTATCACATTTCACTTTCCTTATAAAGCCTACTAGTTCCATGCTAAGCCTACCAAAGTGGAATACTAAATTGCATTCTGCTAGATTTTGTTCAATTCTTTGTCTTGGATGGAAAAAAAAAAAGGAGATAATTCTGTAGGTTAAGCATACAAATAATCGGGACCTCAGACCTCAAAACTGTTAATGAAAAGATTAGAGACAATAATAGATAGAAATGAAGTTCACACAACTAACCTCTCTGATGTCGGCAATAGTGTGAGATCTTAATGGAACTTGGGCGAAGTTTTCATGTTAAACTTCAGTAAATCTTCAACTTTAACATACCCATCACTCTGCATATTCAGATTTAATTCAGCAACAAGGTTGACAGTGGCAACTAAGTAAACATAGTAAACAGATTATAAGTAGAATCCCTCGGCAAACCTAAACATTCAAGTCAAACAATCTATAACTAGTTTCTTACTTTTCCTGTGAATTTAAAAAATCACCATAGTTATGGATCTTCTCCAGAACTATGTAGATCAAAAGGAAGACGACTTAGATGAACCAGAAGACAAAATCACCAAAACCGTAATAATTTAGCAGTAATATCACTAGGCTCACCGGAGTCATCACCACCACGCCTCCTCCCTTCCAAATCTGCAGCTCCTAAAGTTGACTCTGGCTCTGACTGTCGCCCAAGCTCGGCAAGCCCAAGCCAGGCCGATTGACCCCACCTATGACCAACTCTGGGCCCTTATATATGGTCTAGCTCACCCTTATGCAAAGGACGAAATTGCCCAAGGCATACGCAACCACAAGCTTGGTTTTGTTCAGGATGCCTCTGTTGATTCTTTTGTTTTTGATGAATAGTAGAACACTTTCCATAAGTATGGCTATGCTGCTGATCCCTCTGGCAACAACTACATTGGTGATTTGGATGTTTTATGAAAAAATGATAGTGTATCAGTGTATAACCACAATAAGAACAAAAGAAACAGAAGTTGGAGAAGAAAAAGGAAACTGTGGAGGATGATGATGTGGCTGTCGATGTGGAAATGGAAGAGGTTAATAATCCTGCAAGTGATACTTGGCTGATGAAGAACCGAAAAAGCCCGTAGGCAGGTAAGAAGGAGAGAGTGTAAACAGATTGATAAAAGACCAAAAGAAGTATGCAGAGGAGTATGCAAAGAAGAAGGAAGAAAAAGGTAATGCAGGAGATAGGAGTTTCAATTGAGAGAATTGAGAGAAGAGTTGAAAGAGATGCGACTAGGGCAAAATTGCTGATTTGGGGGTTTTTTTTTTAAATTTAAACGACGGGTATTAAAACCGTCTCAAAAATTTTTGTGTGGAATCTGTGTATGGCAGTTTTTAAAAACCGCCGTAGATGGGCATATTATAAACCCCTATTTCTTGTACTGAAGTCCCAGAATTCATCTCTGCCAACAAAAAGTGTGAATCAGAAAGTAGAATTGAATCCAGGATATTAAAAAAATATAAGCATGTTTAAATTGTCGTCAAAGCTCTGTTGGAAGAAAAACAAAAGATACATTAATGCAAACTAGACAAATTAATCAGACATTTGGAACTCACAAATATGGGAACATATTCCTATTTTATACCGAAAAACTTTAGGTTTGAGCACTTATAAATTGCAAAACTGCCAATCTTCAATATTAAATTTGATGATCATAAAAGTCTATAAGATTACTTAAAATCGAAAGTACAAAACTTAAACAAAACTTGCAGCTACAAAGTACAAAAAAGAAAATGAATTTACAACACAGAACTTGTAACAAGACTCCACCTAACTGCCTACTTTTTGCCGTGTTCCATAGCTGTATCACATGTAATAACTTATCTATTAATATGTATACATAATTATTGTTCAAATTCAATCTATTAATATTTATATCAGTGAAATCATAAAAATTAAACAAGAAATCAAGAAATTAAATCAAAAGAGAGGAAGAGAGACAAACCTGAGTGAGAATGACGGACGAGCAACCACGCCTGGCGAAGCTGGAGGGACGACGAGAGGGTGCAGTCGTGGACCCTAGTGGCGAGTCGTGTGAAGAGGAGGAGAGTGCAGCGCAGCCGTGGACCGTGGTGGCAACTCGAGACGACAGACGCGCTTGTGGCTGCAAGTGAACGAGGAAGGCGAAGGCCAAGCTTGAAGAGGGTCACGTCCAAGTAAGGGGGTATAAGCTAGCCAACGACGGTGGACTAAAACCAGCTCATAGACTGTCACGGTGCAACGGCGACATGGACAGAAGAGATCCAGAGAGAAGGTGCTGAGGTTGGCGGGTATGGGTTAGGGATTTGAGATTGGGGTGTGAAGGCCTTGCGTTTTGGGAATGAGGGGCAGTAAAATATTTGTGTTTTGCCCACCAAAACGACACCGTATCTCTTTTTTTAAATATATTGATAAATTTAATTTTTTTCTTATTTATACTTTGTGTATTTAGATTTTAAATTTTAATAAATTTATATTTAACCATTAAGTTATATTATTTAATTTTTTATTATTTATAATTTTTTAGCTAAAGATTTTAAATTCTAATATATCTATATTTAACCATAAAATCATATTTTTTGAATAAAATATTTATATTACTATTTTAATTTCTTAATAATTATCTAAATAAAAAATGAAATTGCTATAATTTTACATAAATTTTAGAATTTATATATTTGTCACAATTTAAAAACTGCGATAAATATGTGATTGAATAAAGACAAATAATGACAAATATGATAAATAAGTATGTTTGACTTCTAAACCAATGTTATACTTCTCACTTTTTAAAAAAACCGCCAAATAAAGAAAATGCAAAGTGACAAATATGAAAAATATTCTTGTAGTGGTGGCTGTGTGGGGGGTCAGCTGTGGTTGTGGCGGTGGGAGAGCAAAGGTTGAAAGATGAGAAAGAGACACAGGGAGAGAGAGAAGAAAATGAATTATCAAGTGATGAAACGAAGTGAACGCCTGCAAACCCATTTTAAACAAAACCCATTTTGCCCTTTTATTCAAATTCATCAATCCACCTAAAAACATGCACGCAGCATGTTCAACAAACCAATAACACATAAAATTTGATTCAAGATTGCAACAGAAAATGCAATGAAGTTAACAAGGGGCTAAAAAACATTGACTCATCTCGCAGGTTGGAGATGGAAGCACTTACCAGAGATTTCGCATCTTTCTTGAATGTAACCTCGCAAAGTGTGGACGCCAAGAATCTGAAATATTTTGCCAAGATTTTTAGGGCACTTTCGATTGGGGATTTGGCACTTGTAATACGAGAGAGAGAGCTGATGAAATCAGGGATTTGGCATTGGAAATTAGGAGCGAATTTCAAGTCTATGAGTGAAAGAGGGAAATGAAAGATGTAAAGAGGGAAAGTGAGAGAGGGAAAGTGAGCGAATTTTTTATACACAAAATTTTTACATTTGTCTCTTATTTTGAAATGATAAATTTGAACATTGACAAATATTATTAAAATTATGGTTTGACTTCTCAATTAATAATATAGTTGACAGTATCATAAAAAACCCTCAAATTATATTATTTAACAGTGACTTTTTCTTTTCATATTCCTAATTTATAAGTTTTTTAAATAAATATTTATTCATTTCTTTAAATTTCAAATATTATATTATTTATTTAATTTTTTTTCAAAAATTATATTTCACTAAAATTAAAATTTATTTTTTATTTCATAAATAAATAACATTTTTTTAAATTTTTATATATTTTTACATTTTATGAATTAATAAAAATTAAATAATAATTCTTTTCTAAAATGTTGCACAAAAAATAAACTTTTAGTAGCATTATAAATAAATAAATAAAAATGCTACAATGTAATGCTACTAAATATGTTATTTATTGTAGTGAGAGTTAGGGATTTTAAGAGATTTTAGAGAGTTAAGTAGTATTTATCTTTTGCCATGAATGTATATCTGTGTGTTGAGACAAGTAATTTTTAAAATTGTAAAAAAAAAAAATTTAATGAATAGAGCTAATTTTCATTGTAGTGATAATGCAAAAGGTAAAGGCAATAAGAATAAAGAAAAAAATATACTGGGGTTGAAATGGATGGTGTAGGGGAAAGTTTTATTGGAGGAAAATGAAAAGTAATTCACTCTAGGTTTTTTTAAAGCATTTACTATTTTTTAAATAAAATATTATTTAAAATTTAGTCAAACACGGTCAATAAGAAAATTCTATTATAAAGTTTTTGATAGATTAATTTCTATCACTAGTCTATCATCAATTCTTGATAGACAAAAAATTTATCACAAGTACATCATTAAGTGTCTAATATATCATAATTCTATCACAACTCCATCATCCTTTTATGATATAATGATTTTTGTCATAAAATGTCAGTCATCTATTCTCATTTTTCTTGTAGTGGTAGTAAGTGCTTCAATGAAATAACCACTAACTACCCAAAACCTTCGGCTCTGATATCAATTGTTATGCACAGCGGAAGCGATAACCAACAGAACAACCGAATGCACAACACAAACTATGCTAGATAATTGAATATAATAGCAACTAAAGAGGCAACCAATCAACCAACAATGCAGAAATAAAAAGAACACCAAGATTTAACGAGGTTCGGTATAAATACCTACGTCCTCGGGCGCCGCTGAAGAAACTTTCCACTATCTTCAAAGAGAATTACAAACTTTTAGGTCACAATACAAATACCACAGCTATTTGGTCAAACTGTAATTATCCGAATAGTTGGGTCAAACTGTAATTACCCAAACAATTGGGCAACACTACAAATACCCAAAACAAAGGGGAAAAAACAAATATTACAAACTTTAAGGTCCTTAATGAAAGGTCCTTAAACTATGAGGTCTTATATGTGAGACCTTACAAATAGAGGGGTTGGAAGAGAATTTTCAATGGGACACCAAAGTGAGAAGACTTGGCTTTAATTTATAAGTCCAAGTCTCTCCAACACAAAGACTCCCACTCCATGTAGGATCCTTGCACACACACACAATGGCTAAAGAGCCACAATTCTAACAAAAACCTTGTAAAATGAGCCTATAGCTGATTTTTAATTTGGAAAAACAAAATGAAAGGCTGCTCAAATCAAACTAGTGGTCATTGCTTAGTTATAGCATTTTCTTGTTTTTCTTTAAGAGGGTAAAATATTAGATTGATTGAAGTATTTTGCTCAATAATTTTTTTATCTATGTAAACGTAATCCTACTGGTGATGAAATCTCATTGCTGCATGTTCATATAAGACTACATCTTAAGCACTAAATAATAACCTACAAAAGTTTAGCTAAAAATAACTTGTGCACGCTAACATTGCATATTTTCTTTTGGCTGGGACAAGGCCTCTTTATTTACTAATCTCATCCCTCATGTCAAGGTGTTTATCGGACAGTAGCTTCTGCTGCATGAAGAGGAAATAGCTAGCTAGCATAATCAACAATGCGTTGTGTCCAATACAAAACAAGTCCAACATGATGAAGAAGGTAGCAAATGCAAATCTAAAGAAGCTAAGCAAAGTGGTGACTCTCGCGACAAAAGAAAGTGTAAATGGGGTTTGATGACTGATGTATACTGTCTCCATTATGTGTGTGTATTTCGTAGTCTGGCGCAAAGGTTTAGTTCAAACCATTTGCATTTAAATCATTGGGCTTATATATGCCAATATCATAGGCCCATTCCAACCTACAAACCAGGCTTTTAAGACGATAGATTTATTTAACCCCCACTTTCTATTTCATTAGCCCCCTTCTCAAAATTAAATAAGCCTAAAATTGTAATAAATGTATAATAAATAAAAGAATTAATATTTAGTGAAAGAACTTAACAAAAGCTCTCATTTTCCTTATATATCTAATCTTTTTTACCTATTTCTTTGTAATCTCTCATGAACTTCATCTTATCTCCAATTTTTTGTGTTTTTATATCCCAAATTATTTACAATCCATTTTTTTATTTGAGCATCAAATTCAACCAATTACACAATCTTTTATCGAAACGCCTAAACATCTATTTTTTGTCTTTCTCTTTTCCTTTCAAATAAAAAAAATAATATGGAATATTTAATTGATTATTTTGTTAATTTGAAGAATTTAATAATATATATAGAGAGAAACAATTGATTGAAGTTAAAACCTTAAAAAAAATTCCTATGTACTATGGATATTAGTATTTATAATGCGAATTAGTAAAAAAATGATAAAAAAGTCAAATGCCATTAAGATTAAATGATAATTTATTTAAAGATTAAAAGGAAGAAAAAAATATCAATCACCATTAAAATCAAATGATAATTAATTAAGCTTACTATAAATATATTTGAAATTGAATATTGTGTGTAATGAAAGAGTGTTTAAATTACAATTTTTCCCTAATTAAATAAAAGATGGGGGCTAATGAGATTAGAAATGGGGGCTTAATAGACTTACTACTTTTAAGATCTGGCATTTGTGGTGATTTTTCAAATGTGAGTTAATTTTTTATACGAATCTCAGGCTTTCAATCGTTAGCTTCAACCTTCCCTTATTTTACGGTTTCCATAGGATAGGATAATTGACTGTATGGAGGGTATTCATAGGATAGGAAAAATTTTCCATAAGAAATACAAGTCCTTTCATATATAATTTGGGGATCCTAGAGAAAAGATTGGGAATCAACATGTGAAGCTAGCATTTGCTTAATCTCTAAGAGTTCTCTAGACAAATAAATAACGAAACCTGCGAAAATTAAGTAGCCTAAAATTGATGATCTTATATACACTTTAGTATATATCTTTTTATCTTAGCATTTTAATATTGAAAACTTTCACACTAATAGATATGTTACTAGCACTAATCATACTAATATTTCCCTAACTCTTTGCGCAAAATAATCAAAATGAATAAGTTATTGGACTTTTACTTGCATATATGCGTTAACTAGCATCAGAGAAAAGTAGACGAAAAAAGGAAAAGTAAAAGAGAGTTGAGAATCGCTTGGAGGAAACTACATACCTTAACTAGTATCAAAGCAAAATGCTGCTTTAAGCCATTAGATAAAGGGTTCCACATAAAGGCAAGGCCTAACATTAGCACCACATAATTAAGAACTCCAAATATTTCAATTTCTCAACTAATTTCTTTATTCAATATTCATTGTTGACCATGGTTGAAGTGCTTGTGTCCACAATCTTTGGACCAACTGCCTCCAAAAAGATGGTGGACAAATTAGGGGGCTTGATGAAGACAAATTGCACAAGTTGACCACCAAATTTGAGGACATTCAACCTGTGCTCTGCGATGCAGAGACCAAGTAGTTCCATGAGAGAGATGTGAGAAAATGGTTAGATAAGCTCAAAGACATATCCTTTGGCATAGAGGATGTACTGAATGAATGGAACACATGTACAGCCATTAGAAAATCTGAGGATGGAAATACATTCAAGCTTTTGAGAAAGGTATGTTCCCCCCTCCCTTACCATCTCTGTTGTTGTTGGCAAGGTGTTTTACCTTGTGACATTACTGTTAGGATTAAAAATCTAAGTAGAACACTAGATGTTATTGCATAGAAAAAAAAAAGTATGAGTTCAGCAAAACTAAAGATCTAAAAAAACGAATGAGTACCTCTGGTCTTCATCTAGCTGAGGTTAAGGTTTACGGAAGAGATCAGGAGCTGAAAATTTCGTTCAACTTAATGTTGAGTAAGAGGCATCAAGAACCAATCTTCCCCATCATTTCAGTAGTAGGAATGAGAGGAAGTTGAAACTTTCCAATCATTTCCACAGTAGGGATGAGAGGAAGTGGAAGATAACTCTTGCTCAACATGTATTTAATACTAGCAAAGTGAACTCTCATTTTGATAAGAAAATATGGGTGCGTGGCACCTGTCTTGATGAGATTAGCATTGGAAAAGAAATTCTTAAATGTCTTGATGTTTTGAAACCAAATCTAGATGAAATAGAAACTTTATTTGGACTAATACGATAATAAGTTAAGGGAATGAAGTTGCTTCTTGTCTTAGATGATGTGTGGATAGAAAATCCAAAAAGTTGGATATGGATAAGGAATTTTCTTAAGTATGGTCATCGAGAAAGTAGAATTTTGGAAACTATTAGGAAGCAAAATATTATAAAAATAATAGGAACCACTAGTGTTATCTCACTAAAGAAATTAACCTATAATGAATGTTGGCCATTTTTTAGTGAAGTTGCATTTCCTAGAATGAGTAATAGTGAAGAGTGTGATAAATTATAAAAAACTGGTAGAAAGAATGTACATAAGTGCAAAGGTTTGCCTCTCAACTTAAAGATTGTTGGAGGTCTCTTAAGTTTAAAAGCAACTGAAGAGGGGAAGGAGTCTTAGCTAGTAAGTTGTAGGAAGTAGAAGATAATGAAGAAAAAGGGTTTTTCTTGTTTATATTATTGAGCTATTATGATTTAACAATTCAATTGAGAAAATGCTTCACGTATTGTACTATCTTCCCGAAAGACTATAAGTTAAAGAAAGATACACTGGTCAAACTATTGATCTCTCAAGTTTATATTAAGGGGAAAGAAAACAAGGATATGGAAAATATTGATGAAGAATATTCTAAAAATTTTGCCAGACGCTCTTTCTTTCAAGATTTTGAAAGAAATGAGCGTAATCCTAGAATAATAATAAGTTGTAAGATGCCTGATGCAATACATGATTTTGCTCAATTTCTAGCTAAGAATGAATGTTGAATCACAAAGGTTGATGGTCCTAAAGAGTTCCAATTAGAGTTTACTTCCAAGAAAATCAGACATTTAAAGATAATAGAGAACTCAATTCATACTGTTGTTTCCGAAAAAGAAAAAGAAAGTTGTGTAGCCTTCTCAACTATCGGTTCAAATTTGTAGTAGATTCCAAGTTATTTGAGAAATTGACATGTCTAAGGACATTAGATTTGAGTCATTGCTCAATAAAAGAACTTTCTAGAGGAATTAGAAATTTGATACATTTGAGATACCTTAATTTATTTCATAATTAATTAAAGAAAGTAAAGAATAACCAGAGACATTGTGTGATTTGTATAATCTCCAGACCTTGGATATTAGCAATTGTCACCATCTCCAAAATGTACCTCTTGGTATAAGAAAACTAATCAACCTCTTGCATGTGATAAACCATAGGACTCCTCTAAGTTACTGGCCAAAAAAACTTGTTAAATTAACTTGTCATTGAACATTAAACAAATTTGTTGTGAGTGATGAAAAAGATGATAAGAGAGCAAGTAGGCTTGAACTCTTGGAAAATTTGAAGCACATTGGAGGCTTTCTTATCTTAACAGGTTTGGAAATCTTGGTGATGTAAATGAGGTTAATAGAGCAAAACTTGGAGATAAGAAAAGTCTTGTTGGATTGGGTCTAAGATTTGATGGGTTAACTCATGTTGATGATGAAGCAATTTTTAAAGGCATAGAACCATCTCCAAATTTAGAGGAGTTAATGATACAATATTACATAGGCAAAACTATGTCCCTAGAACATCTGATGTCATTGGAAAAACTAAGGGTGCTAAAGCTGTCATTTTGCCTTGAATTTGAGTGTTTGCCTACTTTAAGAGAACTACCATTTCTTCAATGACTCTATATATAAAATAGGAAGAATGTGGAAATCATCAGTATGGAATTTTTGGGTAACGAAATTGATGGCAGTGGTACTATCTTCCAAAGCTGAGTAATCTCGAGTTTAAGTATATGGATGAATGTAAACTATGGGAAGATATTACAATCATGCCATGTCTTCGTTCACTAACAATTAGAGGCCTTGCTGGATAAGATTCTTAAGAAACTGTAAAATTGGACATCTATAATTGCTCTATTCTAAGTTAATATTACAAGGAAAAGGCGGAAGAAGAATTGTCCAAAATCTCTCACATTCATAGCATTAGAATTGATGTCTAAAGACAACAATTGAATTCTTGAACACATAGGTAGTCTCTTCTCATTCTTCATTATTTATTCTTTTAAGTTATATAGTGCTATTTATGATCAATAAAGTTCACTAGCTATTGGTTTCTCAAATATTGTAGAAATTTAGTTTCGTAAGTGTTGGATGAAATTTCTCATCAGCTTAATGTTGTAGGTCTTAAATACAAAGTTGAATGTCCTAGTTGCTGACCTTACCCCTGAATCTTAGTGTCAGTATCATCATTGAGAGCTTACAACATTAATGCTAGTGACATATGAGTCTAGTTCGTGTTTAGGTAATTTGCTCTGCAAATTTTGTTGCATAGGGTGGAAAATTAATTATAATTTCCATGTTGGACTTGTCATATGATAACAAACTCATAGTTCTTCCAATTTACTTGCACTTAATAATCACTTTTTTCGAATATTAAAGATTGAGTCATCGCAACACGTGTTTATTCCTTAGTTTTGAAGTTTAAATGGATTCAATTTTTGTCAATTACTGAATTCATCATTAAGGAGCAGAAAACCAAAAAATAAATTCTCAATATAACTTGCAAAACATTCCATGGTATTGTGGTTCTTGTTTGCACTATGATTCGTGTTAGTAAATCGAGTACAGGTGTAACATCCTAGATCTCAAATTTGTAATTGGTCATAACTTAATTATTATAGTACATATGTATATATTGTCTAGGTGTGTGTATCCGTAAGTGCCTTGATGACAAATTTTAAAATATTGTAGGGCCTCTGTAAAAGACTTTAGAAGTTGATGTCCTAATTTGAGATTGTGTATATGAGTATATATAAGGGAAGGGGGTGAGACATTTCTAGAGAACTCATTATCTTCCTTCTCTACAAGAATTCAAGCCCGCTTCCTTTTTCTTTGAGAATTGAAGGAGAAAGAAGAAGAAGCCAAGGGAGAAGAGGTAGAATTCCTTCCTTTCTCCAATTTCTGGTACTTGGGCATGAATTTTGATTGTAAATTGTTGAAGTATAGTGTTGTTTATGGAACCTCTATGTCATGTATATTATGAGAACTTGCTGAAATTCGTGATTACGAGAATTCAAGAAAGATTTCAAAGGATTGGATGATGATAGGAGGTTAGAATTGATGCTTGAACTCGAAACTCTGTAGGGTCTTTTTTCTGAGCAGCCCTTGATTCAAAAATTCTTAGATATTATAGGGTTACAATTTGGCTCTAGAATTTTTATATTGAAACTAGACATATTCATAATCATATAGAATTTTGAATCACTTGAAAATTTGACCTATACAATTTTTTTATGAATTGTTGAATCTACTGAAACGAATTTGGGTTTCCTCTGTTTTAGAACAAAGCGTGAGGAATGAACTTCATATTGAGTGATTTATTCTTCATAAAAATATCTGACTTTTGTTGTGTAAGATCATGAACATGTTTTCTTTTAATATGTAATTTTTCATCATTTTTGAATCCTTGTACGAATTGTTGTGATTTTTCAAAATTGGGCTCATGAAACTGAGAATTTTAATTTTTAGAACAAAGCAAGCACTATAAATTGTTTTTGATTGATCTAAACTCATTCGAAAGTTGTGATTTTCAGTGAGATCATTTTTTGATGTGTCTTTTGTTAGTCTGTAAATTTTTGTAAACCTTTGATTTTTGTTGGAGTTTATATAAATTTTCAAACTGGACTGCTTAGTGGAAGAGGCCATTAGGCAGGAAGTTAGAGTGTGCCAAGTTAAGTGTTTTCCAAAGGCATGACCTTCGATTTTGTTCCAATAAATTATTTGGTATATATCATCTATGTTTACATGTGATCTACAAGTTATGTAGATTTTGGGATAGGCATTAACTTCCAAAAAAATTATCCAGTTGCATATATGTATAGTTGAGTCAATAAAGGGATTTGTTATCCGCTGCTGAACCATGATATTCAAAGGAACTTTCTTATGGTTCCTAGGTGAAATTAAGGACTTTGCGACGAAAATTTGATCAGGTAAGTAAGCTAAACCAAATTCTAAGGGCACAATGGATTAAATGTTTGTTTATGAAATGTTTTATTCCATGTGGTTATGAGAATACCATTACGATGCTTGATTGGAACATTAAGTTTGTGATAGGATAGAAAGCTTGAATTTTAAGTTTGCACTCATGAATTGGCTATGCGAAGGCATTGAATAATGCCTATTACTTTGATATGTGAATGATGCCCTTGTTTGATTTTGATGGCATGAAATTGTCCACAAGAATTTGATTGTGATGGCATGCAATTTATACCTGTGGAATTGAACGTGTGGTGGCATGAAATGATGCCTATGATTTTGATATATAAGGACATGAAACTTGTACATATGTATTGTTATGAGATATGCCATGAAAATGATAATTCACGCCTATTGCCTTGGGACATTAATTTCTGGATGTGTATTTGAAGCATGAGGGATACCTCTTGAGATTGTATGGGGGCCACCTCTTGGGGGTCATTAAGACCGCAAAGTGTCACATGCAGATTATTATGATAATGGACACGGGGGCCAACTCTTAAGGAACCGTAAAGTATCACGTATAGATTGTTTTCATTTGTAGCATGAGGACCACCGCTTAAGATTGTGTGGGAGCCACCTCTTGAAGGTTATAAAACCACAAAGTACCACACATAATACAAAATGCCACATGTCGGTTATTGAGATTGATTATGTAAAGGGAGGTCTGGAACATGTGTTATTTGGTAGCATGTGTTTCTTAGTAAAGGGAGGTTTGTGATGATATGTGTTTTATGTCCCTAAGGCGACATTGGAATGTGATAAGTGTATATGAGCAATTAAATGCATAAAAGAATCTTGGAAAGGCAAGTGAGGCAGAAAACTTGCACAGGAGCGAAAGGATGGTCGCGTAGGAGCGCAACCTTTGCTGATTTAGAAACTTTAGACCAAATGTTGGCGCAAGTGCGCAACATTTATGGCGCAGGAGTGCAGCTCCTATTTCTGAAATTCCTGTCGAGGCAGAATCTCCACGCAGGCATGCAATGACCTTTGAATAGAAGCGCGAGTTCTATTATTGGGGGTTAAATTTTTTGACTTGTATGACAAGAAATATGTTATGAATTGTGTTTATTAAGGGCTTTTCCTTCACTTACCATGCGTTTGGATAATTTGAGCTTACTTATTGAGTTATATTCATTAGTCTATTGTGTTCCTCAGGTGATCGATAAACTGCAGTTTGATTTGGAGGATCTTTTGGCATAGAGACGACAAAGTTCCCTTAGCAACTATGTTTGTGTCTGCTGTATCACCATTATTTTGGTTATCACTGTTTTGATTTTTTTTTTTTACAATTCTTGTAAACATACTACAGTACCGTAGTTGTCAATTGTTGGGAACTTTAGGTCATCAATAAAATATGCTTTTGTTTGCTATTGTTCCTAACCAATTATGATGAATGAATGTCATTAGGTGAACTCCAGACAATTATCGTTCGGGGTGTTACAATGAGTCCCTCTATTTGAGATAATCATACCCTATTTTAGAATTGAGGTTGCTAGCATGGATTGATACTTTATGCATAGAGTAATCTTCTTAAGATTGTGCACTAAAAATGCTACAAAGAACAAGTTATCAGACTTTTAGGGATATGAATGAGAGAAAATGCAAGTTCCATATGACATTTAACTATTATCAAACTTTAGTGTGCTTCCATCTTTCTTTCTAATTTGAAGATTTAATGTTGCGAGGTAGAAATTTGATCTCTCATTGATATGACCAGCTGGTGTAAATTTTTGAGATCTACTCAAGTTAATGTTTGTTGTTTCTGTAATCACTGTACCTATTTGGAATGTTTGATATCTCAACATGAGTGAGACTCTTCATTTTATCTCCCACTTTTAAAATTGTTATATATTAATTGTTGTTACTAGTTAAATGGATTAAATAAAAGCACAGCCCCTTCCAAGAATAATGGCATAAAAAGCATACTGCAAGAGAGGACTCTAATGTGGTATCAAATTGGTTAGCTGTGCAATGCCACCATTATTTAAGTACTTATCTGTTCTCTTTTTTTGATAAATTGATATTTAATATCAAACTGCCATCTTTATTCTAAAACATGTACAAGTTTCCCATCATCAGTACAAATTTGATTAAAAAAATCAATATTTCTTGTCGCAGAAGAAAGCGTTCTAATATGGATAAACCACTAGATATATTAGATATACGTCAACTAGGGGACATTCTGCTTTTCGGAAGATTGGAGTGAGAAGAATACAAAGAGGAGTCAAATTTTATCTCTAATCTCTTATACCCAGAAAAACAAATTGGTTAGTTATGCTTGATAACATTTACATACTCTTTAGATTTCTTGATTGGCCAATTCAAAAGCACATTATCACATTTTTGGAATTTTTATCTCATGATGTAGTTATCAAATAGGTTAGCTTGGTTACTGAATTAGAAAGCGCATTAAAGCATTTTCTAAGTACTTGAAACGAAGAACTAGCTATTGGAAAGGACTTTGAAATATTGCAATAGAGCAAAGGAGCTGTTGTTCAAAACCTTGAAAATGGTATTATGGAAAATATTTCAACATTGGAACAAAATAAAGAACTGGCTACATCAAACTAGTGGTCATTGCTTGGTAAAGTTGTATGTAAATATATAGGTTTCTACTTGATATGTGTGTATGTGTATGTGTGTGTGTGTGTGTATGTGTGTGTGTGTGTGTATGTGTGTGTGTGTGTCTATAGATATATAGCTTATCATCTTGTTTGAATATATTTTTTTAAGCAAGGTTTCCAATTATGAGAGTGAACATATGAATTGGTTGCTTGTGGACAAAGTTCTTTTTTATGCTTCCTTCTGGGCCTCAACTATAAAAGAATTTCAAGAGTCTTCTCTTTTGTTTCATTCATCTTAATTAGGCAAGTGTTTTGGGATGAAGTTTTATAGATAGTGGTGGTTTAGAGAAGGGTTTGCTATTGTTTTTGTATAGGGTGAAGCCCTTCCCTAGGTTCAATTCTTTTGACATTCTTAGTGGTCAGCTAGTCCACTTTGTTGCTATCTTCTTTACATCAATATAGTGCTTCAATTTCTTACACATATATAAAAATATTAAAAAAAAACATATGAATTGTATATAACATTCTCTTGCTCTTTCCATAAGAGGGTAAAAGATTAGGTCAAAGAAGTATTTTATCCATTATTTTTTTATAATCATAAATTTTTGAGTTGTTGGTGATGAGATTTTTTATCGGAAAAGAGATGTAATTGTTGCATTTTAAAATCAAATTGCATCTTCAATAGTAAATAAACTAGAGGATTCTAGCATAAAAGAAGTTATGCTAACATTACTTTTTTATTGGCTTTAGATAAAATTAGAAACTCTTTAATCTCAAGGTGTTTATCACCACTAGGGAAGGAAATAGCAAGCTATAAGCAGCAATGCACGGTCCAAGACAAGCAAAATCTAACATCATGGAAATGCTAAGCCTAGCATGCAAAGCAAGTGGTGACCTTTTTTAAAAAAAAAAAAAAAGAAAAAGGCTTGATTTATTCATTTCTTTGTGTGTATTTATTAGTTTGACATAGAATTTACAGTTGACTCTATATATAGATCATTCAGAGGGACTTTTATCAAATAATTTTTCAATTAATTCTGCATTTAAGTTTTGAGTTATGGCAATGGCATTTGACAATAAACTTGCTGGTGTTAAATGTAGCAAGTTTATGTTAATTGCAATTATAGGAAGCCAGGTATACAGAAGATTGTACATGCTAGTAGAACTTGGACTAGATTTTCTTTGTTCAGTCTTTAGATAAATCACGAGGTTTGTTTTCGTTGGATTGTTTTGTGATTAAAATTATTAAAGAAAAACATTATTTTGACATTTCAATTTGATGTTGTGACACAATTTCATTATGTTATGACATTCTTGAAGAATCACTATCAAAAAATGATGTACGACCTAAGGTTGGTAGAATATGATTCTTATAAAAAGGGTACTCTGAAAACCTTTACATTTGATTGATATGATATTTCGACTAGAGAAAACTGGAAACTAATTAATCAGATGGCCATGGGTGTGTTGTACATTCTTCTATCCAGCTTAACCATTTGTTGACAGTCCTTTTTGTAGAAGAATGATATAAAAAGCAAAGAGAAGATTATTTGAATATATCTTATGTTTCAAATATCAAACTGGACGGTTCTGCCCTGTAACTACTATCTGCAACTCTCTTTCCTAGATTGCTCAATTGAAAGCAAAAAGTGGTCAATTATGATGCTCTATGGCTGCTTAACTTTTCTTTTCCCTACATAAATAGATTACCTTATCCGGTTTCAATTTAAAATTCCTTTTTTTTTCTTCAAAGTCATCTAAGTTTCCTATCACATATCCAACCAAAATAATGATAACAATAATATTACTTTTCTCATTGAAGTATGTTGATGCACTATGGAAACTGGTGACAGTCTAGAGATGCGACTACCAGTAGGAGAAACAAAAGGCGTTAATCTAATGCTACTGATGCGTTCGAAACTAGCAAGTATACTAGTCGCACAAGTAATAAAGTGATAAGTAAGATATCGTTCCCACGAGGATTGATTCTAATTGAATTTGTTATTTCCAGCAACAATAAACTAAACAGGGGGGATTTTTGTTGAATGCTTTACTAAATGAAATAAGAATGCAAGTAAAAATCAATGGGAGAAAGCTGGTTAAGGGATCCTTCTCTACCACAAGATATGGATTTGCGAATTAATTTAATTATAGAATTGTCATCTAATTACAGCATTTAAGTTATCAACCGTAGATAATAACAAGCTCTATTACCCCAATCTTTCCTTACTTTGTTGTTAAATAAAACAAGCTCTTTATTTAATGTCTATCCATTAAACAACCTAGAACAAGCTCTCTGAGTTTAATTCAATGGATGCATTATGATAAGAAAGATAGGTTGATCTAAGCAATAAACACACAAGCTCGGATTATTTAACTTAGGTTATATTCTCCAATTGTAATCTCTGATCACAATTTTGCTACTAATGATTAGAAATTCAAGACAATTACGGATCAAGATTTCTAGTCTAGCAATAAATCACAACCAGATTATATTCAGTTGGCCACTCAAATACAATCAGCAAGCAATCATAAGCATTAAATATGGGAGAATACAAGCAACTTCAATTAGAGAATTGGATAACAATTCCTTACACAATCAACTTACAAAAACCATATCAGGGGCTTTGAAATCACCCTCAACCAATTCAGATTCAGTTACACATGTTTAAGAACGTGGTAAATACAATACAACATGGAGACATTCCAGAAAATGAAAGGGAAGGGAAAAACTTAGCAAATTTGATGTAATTCTCTTTGGATTGTAGTTCTTCCTCTTTCCAAGCTTCCTTTCTCCTTCAAGAACTCCAAGAGATGAAAGAATTTCAAAGCTTCAGCCTCTACCACGTTCTACCCTCTTCAAGTTATGAAAATAAAACCCTAAAATGTGTTTAAATACTCTGCTACAGTGACTTGCTACAGTGCCCCGTATTATACATGCTACAGTGACTTGTGGAATTATATTTCTATACATATCACACTGTTTTGATTAGAACTTTTGGTACACTGAATGGATTTATAAACCGTAAATTTCTCCAGAAAATAGACTTCGAGAGCTTTCCAACGGTATATAACATGTCTCGGGTTCATTGTATATCAATACAATTAAATCCGAGAAGATATTACTGACTAGCAGAGGTGAAAATGAAGGGTTTTACTCCATTTTTGTGCAAGTTGCTCCAAAACTCCTACAAACATCAAAACCACACAAAAACATAAAAATACCAAGGAATATAGCAAAGAAACATGGACGAATTGATATGAAAATGATATATAAATAGACACTTATCAGACACCTATCAAATTCCCCCACACTTAGACTTTTCTAGTCCTCGAGCAACTAAAATGATACGAAACAAAACTAAACCGAAACAGAATCAGAGAAAATTAAAACACACCAATGCTTCAACTTGTAAATAGGCCTCAAAGATTGTACTTAATTATAACCCAAGGAATACTTCAAAATAATGCACTTGATCAAGAATTTTATCTCAAAAATTATTTTCGCTTCACTTCAATTCCTCAAGTGTGTGTGTGTAGAGCCATTCTCACCTAATCACTTGTAACCCGGATGAGTTTATGCATAAAATGAATCGTATTTAATATTGAAGATGTGTGTATAAATGAACTCCATAGGCTTGCTTTTCAATTCACTCTCCACTAATGTAGACATGCACAACACCAAGGATCAAGTAGGACTTTATTAAGCTTGTAACGTTTGGCTTGGTGAAGGTATGATAAAGGATCACCCACAAACACATAAATCATTCAAGACTATGTAGAGCTCAAGCCCATGACATAAAAAATCATTCTTATTCATCAAATGACTCTCCCAAACTATTCAGAACACTCGAAACTCTCTTTTTTTTTTCTTTTTTTTTATTTTTCTTTTTTTTTTTGTAGAAAGCAAAGAAAAATATACCCCCACACTTGTTGTTATTCTTTTTAAGAACGCCCAAGGGTATAGAACTCTTTTTTTTCTTTTTTTTCTTTTTTTGCAACGCAATTCACTCCCCCCACTAAAACAATAACATGGTTCCTCAAATGTTGTTAAGTACGTGGAAGATAAGTACAGATTTTTTTTCTCTTTTTTTTTTTTTTACAAACATAACAAAACTCACTTGCATTGCTCATGGCATAATCCAACCTCCTCTAACTTCCCAAAACCAGAACATAGATCAAAATGTAATTGCAAATGATTTACATGCTCATAGGTAAGGGATAAACTGTTTGGAACAAATTCAATTAAGGTTAGGAAATCTTTTAGTGAGTTAACAAAGAAAAAGGTTTACAGAGGCTCAAAGGGGTAACTAGGGATCAATTTTAATCAAGGTGGGCTCTTAAGGCTCAAACGGTCCAAAGATGGCCTAAATCATTTCCCTAATGTTGCACAGTCTAGGATTTCGCCTCGAGTGACCATCAAACAAGTGCTAGAATTCATTGAAATCTGGAGAAACACTTAAATTACATAAACTTTCTCTAAGTAAACAAATAACTCAGTGATAATGGCTCGGTACTCAATTTTGTGCAAGGAATCAAAAGCAAAGCGAAAACCAATAAACATTTCAAGCACACAGATCCATGCATCATTTATCATTTTCCAAGAGTTATTCTTAATTCAATCATTATCTTATCATCGACCCGCAAAATGCAAGAAAAGAGGTACGTGACGTTGTTACACCTGAGTCAAGATTGTATATTTCAACAATCCTTAGGACCAGTAGCCCGCAGACTTAAGGTTTCCAGCCTATATACCTTTATTATGAAAGAAACACTTCAAACAACATGAAATAAATAAAATACAGATTTATTTCGAGAGAATGCGTTTCAAGGGTAAAGAAACCCCATATTCTGCCATTCTCAGGTTTTTCAACAATTGTTTTTTTTTAAAATCAAAACTGATAAAGATAAAAACACATAACAACTCTAAATTACGCAAAACTAAACTCACTTATAAAATAACAAAGTTCAACAAGTCAGCAAACAAAAACAAGTTAGTTAGAATGGGTCTACAAAGTTTAGAAGTTAGCCTCCTTATTCAGCCATTATGGATTGAAGAGATCCAGAATGCGTTTCAAGAGAACTTGAACTTTTTAAGCCACCACTCTAAAAACCGAGAGTAGAAAATATTACCTGGGACGAAAGAAATAACCTGAAAAAGCTCAAAAGAAACGACATGAAAAATCTCAAATAACCACACTAAAAAGAAAGTAAACAAAAACGAAGCAAACCAGCAAATAGAGATTACAGATGGAGGGTTAAATCCAGTTGACGCCTTTTGTTGCCTTCTCCAAACCAATTTATCCGAGCCAATGTTGGATCAGGTGAATAGACGAATTCTTGTAGTTTGTCAATTAACTCTCCTGCAGTTGAAGCTGTAACCAGCATTTGCCTTGCTGACGGTGAGATGAAATTTTTTTTCTACAGCTTGATCAAGAAAGGAAAACAAACCATCAAAAAAATTATTAACATTTAACAAACCAATGGGTTTCCGATGGATGTTTAGCTGTGCCCAAGAGGTGATTTGAAATCTCTCCTCTAATGTACCATAACCACCGGGCAAAGCTATAAATGCATCAGATTTAATGACCATATGTGCAATACGCTCATGCATGCTAGAGACCTGTAACTCTTCCCCGATTGTATTGCCTACGATATCCCGTACAGCTAATGGTTTAGGGATAATGCTGAGAACTTTGCTCCCTCCTAGGGATGCAGCTGTCGACACACACCCCATTAACCCAAGACTACCCCCTCCATAAATCAAATTAATACCCCTCGCAGCCAATGTCCTACCAAGATCAAGAGCTGCTGTGGTAAACTCTCCATCTTTACAAAATTGCGATCCGCAAAATACGCATATATTGCGGAATCACCGAATTGGTGTTTTCTCCATTTTTACAAGTGCTCTAATCTTGTGTAAGACACGTTAGATATTATGCTTTTCAATTGCAAGACAGGTTATGGAAAGACATAAGAAAATATGCAGAATGTATATATACACCCATAAAACTCTCAAATTTTGACACATGGGGACATACTTTCTGTGGGGGTTGCTCGATGCAGATTTATCGCCCCAAGATTTGAAAAAATGAGATATGCTTTCGGCGAGGTTTGACAAAACCTACACACTTGTCTCCCACGTGAAGCATGGAAAAAGGAGATACACTTTCGGCGGGGGTTGACAAAACCCCCACACTTGTCTCCCACGTGAAGCAAAAAAAATAGAGATACACTTTCGGTGGAGGTTGACAAAACCTCCACACTTGTCTCCCACGTGTACTTATGCCATAGGGTAGTCATATGGTTTGTCAAAAAGAAAACCTGAAATTAAAACAAACAAAATCAACAAACAACAACAACACAAAAACAACATTGATAATCAGATCAAACGAAACAAGAAAAAATAATTCTACAACAACAACACACATTCAAATATACAAGTAGTTGTGATTGTGGCTCACATCTTCCTCTGGTTTTACGTCCAGTAACGGCTGAAACGCCTTCTATGAGTCGGGGATTTACTTCCCATCCAGTTTTCTTATAAAATGGCAAACAGGGTCGTTTTTAGTCAGATTCCCTAGACTATAACACTGCAATTCATCACGAAATTGTGTCCATAGATTAAGCAATCACGCTGAACAAGTCCGCAAGAATGTGACTCAAGAGTTAATAAAACATTATCCAGCGACTCATTACTCAAACCATTCTTAATAAATGAAAGTTTATCTTCTCTATTCCTGGACGCAAAACCTAATGAACGACAAGTCTGTTTACAATTCCATCTAGCACATTTATAACATACTTGTAACCTTTTCGCTCTTCGCCTCTTGGCGTAGTAGCTCTTTCCTAGACCAGGCATGTATTTAGCGAGATTAATGTCCGGCTCACCGGACAATCTCACCTTGGCTTCGATAAGCCATCGGATATCAGAAGGCACATTTAGGAGCATCAACGCCCAAAGTCTAGTCATCCGTACTTTATAAATTTTTAAACCAGATTTTTGAGGAGGGGGGGGGGGGGGGGGGTGGGGGGGCGGGGCGGTAAGTGAAGGGAAATATTTACGAAGGTTCGATAGAAAGATATCAGCATCCATTGAAGAGAAGAAAAGGAGAGATATTAACGATAATGCGATTGAGTTTGTTCTTCTCCCAGATATGCACGTTTCAAACCTTCGAACAATGGCTTCAACTCCCGTTTCGGTGTTTCCTCAAGCTTTTGAAAAAATTGAGCACAAAGTACGAAATAATCAAATTAAACAAAAGGAAAAGAAAAGAGCAGAAACGATACTAAAGATACATAAAAGAGATAACAACGCAATAGCAAACAAAAGTCAAAAACAAATAAAAAAATATAAAACAAATAAGACAGATGGCAAAGAGAGATAAAACCTGATCAATTTGATGGCCTACGAAAGGAATCACCTCGAGACACAAAAATCGATCATTATTACCTTATTTTATTTTTCTTTTCTTTTTTTTATTTATTTTCCAAAAACATTGGGTTGCCTCCCAATAAGCGCTTGGTTTAACGTCCTCAGCCCGACGTTGTTTCCATCATGGGAGGATCCAATCTCGCTGTGCTTCTTAAGTGGGCTTGGATTCCTTTTTCCAAACAAGAATTGTGCATGCAAGACTGGGCCTTGGATCGTTAGCAATCGTCCACCAATAGCTGTTTGTGGCTGTAAAGTATTTAGACGAAGTTTCTCTTTGTATTCGTGCAAGGCCCATTTCTATTATAATTGGCAAAGGATCATTCTCACTCAAGAATCCATGCCTCAAATGATCTGGATGAAGCTTAAGCTCCAAGGCAGGGGCTGTCATCACAGAAGGAAGAATTTTCTCATTAGATAAGGGAAATTGAATGTACGAAACATCATACCTATTTGTGGTTATTGCTATGGTCTCATCTAAGCTTGCCACAACTTCCTCCATTTCTTTGGACACTTGTATCAAAATTTCTGACTCCTTAGAATTTTCTGTCCCTATGTGCTCATTAATAGCTATATCCAATCCATTCTTGCGAGTGAACTCAAAACATTGTTGTGGCAGAGAATCAGTAACGTCAACTACAAAAACAGAATATAAGTCACTAGGGTACCTCATTGCTCAAAAATCTTGAAACGGATCACCTTGCCATCAAACACTATGGTGAGAGTGCCATCATGAACATCAATCTTGGTTCTAGCAGTTTTCGAGAATTGTCTCTCTATAAGAATCTTTGTTGGATTAGGAGATGTCTCATCCTCTATTTCAAGAACATAAAAGTCTACTGGGAAAATCAATTGATTCACCTACACAAGCACATCTTCCACAACTCTTTTGGTATATGCATTAAAACGATCAGCAATTTGAATGGTAATACCAATTTTCGTAAAAGGTCCAAGATTTAAAGAAGCATAAATGATATTGGCAATTATGTTAATAGATGCTTCTAAATCTAACATAACTCTTTCAAACTTGGTTGTACCAATGGTGCATGGCATGGTGAACGTACCTGGATCTTTGCACTTTGGAGGAATTTTCCTTTGCAATACAGCTGAAACATCTTCCCCCACACGTACTTTCTCATTTCTTTTTAACTTTCTTTTGCTGGTGCATAACTCCTTGAGACATTTTGTATAATGAGGTACTTGCTCGATAGCATCAAGAAGTGGTATATTTACCTCGATTTTGTGAGAAGTTTCCAGGATTTCTTGTTCTTGTTCCTCCTTCGATTTTGCAAATCTACTAGGAAAAAGGGGAGGAGAAACATATGAAGGAATGGGAGTTATAGGATTTACCTGAGAAGTCAGTGTTTTGTTCATTGTGGATGTGGTGTCATTCTCCTTCGCAGTTTGTGATTTTCTTTGGCATGAACTCTAATTATTTGCTCTTCTTTTGCAAAGTTATCGAACAAGATTCTCTCTTGGATTGATCACCGTTTGGACAGATAACTTCTTCTGGCTTGGCCCTCGAATTTGCTCATGCTAGTGGCTCAATTTCCCATTTGTTTGCCATGTTTTGGATTACTTGCCCCAGTTTCCTGCTGGAATTAAGCATTGTGTTTAGTGGCAAGTGCATTAACAATATCCTGGAGTGACATACTTGAGTTTTCTGAAGCTGGTTGTGGTGCTGGTTGTGGCATTGGTGGTGGTTGCATTTGAAATGGTTGCTGCAATCTAAGTTGATTAAAACCTTGTGGCCGATTTGGTATGGCATTTGGGGCGATTGGTTGATGATTCCAGTAACTGAAATTAGGGTGATCTTCCCATCCAGCATTACAAGTGTTAGAGAAGGGATCATACCATTGCCTTGTTTGTCCTGGAAATCCATCCATGGTATTGGCTTTTTCCATATCTCCTTGCAAAGTTGGATACATGTCGATTGGATGCTCCATGGTAGAATATCTCACATGCCATAAGATTTCCTTCATTGTCCCTACAGCCATGTTTTCCACAAGAAAGTTAGCTCAGAAGTTTGTTCATGTTCTGATCTGCTTACCTCTTTTACACTCCACTTAATTGTGTGGCTTAAATCGGCTACTAATTGATGGAAGTTTACTGCCATGTCGTCTAAACACAAACAATCAAAAAAAGAAAAACAAACAAAAATAAGAATCAGCAATGAAAACAAAATAACAAATCGATTAGAAAATCAATCCACGGCAAAGGCGCCAAAAACTTGATGCGTTCGAAACTAGCAAGTATACTAGTCGCACAAGTAATAAAGTGATAAGTAAGATATCGTTCCCACGAGGAGTGATTCTAATTGAATTTGTTAATTTTACTGCAACTATAAACTAAACATGGGGGTTTTGTTGAATGATTAACAAATGAATAAGAATGCAAATTAAGAATAACAAAACAGAAGTTAATTTGAATGAAAGATCATGAGAGAAAATCTATTAAGGGATCTTCTCTACCACAAAATATATGGATTTGCGAATTAATTGTAGAATTGTCATCCAATTACACCATTGAAATTATCAACCGTAGATAACAACAAGCTCTGTTATCCCAATCTTTCCTTACTTGTTGTTAAATAAAACAGGCTCTGTATTTAATCTCTATCCATTAAACAACCTAGAACAAGCTCTCTAAATTTAATTCATGGATGCATTACGAAAAGAAAGACAGATTGATCTAAGCAATAAACACACAAGCTCGGATTATTTAACTTAGGTTGTATTCTCCAATTGCAATCTCTGATCACAATTTTGCTACGAAGGATTAGAAATTCAAGACAATTACGGATCAAGATTTCTAGTCTCGCAATAGACAACAACCAGATTATATTCAATTGGCCATTCGAAATACAATCCAGCAAGCAATCATAAGCATTAGATATAGGAAAATACAAGCAAATTCAATTAGAGAATTGGATAAAAACTTCTTGCACAATCAACTTACAAAAACCATATCAGGGGCTTTGAAATCACCCTCAACCAATTTAGATTCAGTTACACATGTTTAAGAACGTGGTAAATACAATACAACATGGAGACATTCCAGAAAATGAAAGGGAAGGGAAAAACTTAGCAAATTTGATGTAATTCTCTTTGGATTGTAGTTCTTCCTCTTTCCAAGCTTCCTTTCTCCTTCAAGAACTCCAAGAGATGAAAGAATTCCAGAGCTGCAGCCTCACCACGTTCTCCCCTCTTCAAGTTATGAAAATAAAACCCTAAAATGTGTTTAAATACTCTGCTACAGTAATCTGCTACAGTGTCCCGTATTATACATGCTACAGTGATTTGTGGAATTACATTTCTATACTTCTCACACTGTTTTGATTACAACTTTTGGTACACTGAATGGATTTATAAACCGTAAATTTCTCCAGAAAATAGACTTCGAGAGCTTTCCAACGGTATATAATATGTCATCGGGTTCATTGTATATCAATACAATTAAATCCGAGAAGATGGCTGACTAGCAGAGGTGAAAATGAAGGGTTTTACTCCATTTTTGTGCAAGTTGCTCCAAAACTCCTACAAACATCAAAACCACACAAAAACATAAAAATACCAAGGAATATAGCAAAGAAACATGGACGAATTGATATGAAAATGATATATAAATAGACACTTATCAATGGACCAGTGTGCTTAAAGGATGGACACCGCCAACAAAGTTGAATGCTTTTGGTGATGCTGAACCCAAATCTGATGAGGAATGGACTGATGAAGAGTACAAACGTTCAAGCTGGAACTCAAAGGCTCTTAATGCGATTTTTGCTGCAGTGGACTTAAACAATTTTAGACAGATTTCTAGGTGCAAAGCGGCCAAAGAAGCTTGAGACATACTTGAGGTAAAACATGAAGGTGCCGCATCTGTTAAAAGATCTAAATTGATGAGACTGAATTCTCAATTTGAAAACTTGATGATGCATGAAGATGAGTCAATTTCTGAGTTTTACTCTAAGATATGTCTTATCACAAATTCGGCATACATGCTTGGCAAAACTTTCACTGATACAAAAATTGTTAGCAAAAAATTAGGTCTGTTCTAGATAAATTTCAACCTAAAATTTCAGCCATTGAGGAAGTTAAAAACACTGATGAGATGAAAGTTGATGAACTGATTGGCATTCTCCAAAACTTTGAAATTAATCAGAGTACTAGAAAGCAAAAAGGAAAAAGCATTGCATTCAATGTTAAAACTGAAAAATCTGATGATGAAAGTAATGATGAACTTGATGAAACTGATTCTAAACAGATAGCCTTTCTAACAAAGAATTATGTCAAGTTCATGAAAAAGAATTTCAGGAAAAAGAATCAAGGAAAGCCATCAAACTCAAATGAAGACAAGTTCAGGAAATTCAACAAGGAGAATGACAAGAAGAAATTGAAGCGATCTGATAAGAAAGGACAGATTCAATGTTATGAATGTTCTGGTTATGGGCATATTTAGTCTGAGGCGGAGCCATCTAAGGTGGAGTAGAGGACACATTGGTATATTAGGCTCGCTGAAGTAGTTGGCATCCGGAGAAGTGGACATGTAGTCTGGGCGACATCTGTGGATGCTCCATTATTGCCCGATGAGAGGATTGAGCCACTTCTGACAGAGGATCCATCAGCTCCACCTCCTGCTGGTCAGAGTTTCCCTATTAGAGCTAATGTGGGGCCAGCCAGAGACACATCTAGTTCTGTAGGTGATGTCCATATGCGATCTTCATCGCCTTCTTCCCTCGTTTGTCCTACATGTCCAGCGTAAGAGAGTCACAATCATGAGGATCCATCCGAAACTCATCCTGTTGGACATAGTCCTATTGATAGACCTGACGTGGGGGCAGACATGGACACAATCAGTACCCCCATCAGTCCTGGGCCAGAGACGTTCGACAGTTATGGTCTTGCAAGCGTTTCGATTCCTTTGTCGGGTTGTGCGACCACCTACCGTGACATTTTCCCTCGCGTACATGATGTCCCTCCAAGCTCAAAGATATGTGATGAAAATTTACATTCATATACTTAATCGTTTACATGGCTGCTTGGTTGGTTTATGAAGGTGATCGTTTAATAATGATAAATAGGCGTAGCCGGTCTATGATGGGATCGAGAGTACAGTTCTGCGTGAGCTTGCGAGACTCGGAGAGGAGATGACATTGTTACGGGCAGAGAACAAGGACATGCAGGAGGAGAACCAAGATATGCGGGAGGAGATAGTTCGGTTGCATAAGGCTGTTGTTCTACTGCGTAGCCATTTCAGATATGCCGCCACGGTACGTAGTACAAGTTAAAAAATGGATTTTGTGCTTTCCATTATGTCACACTACTTAACCTGACGTTCTGGTTTTCTTTAATACAGGATTCAGAAGGAGGTTCGGGTGATGACGGTGAAGGTCAGGAGGCAACAGAACCTGAACCCATGGACACGAGTGTTCCTACTGCCAATGCTCCTCCCACGGGCTTTGTTTCGCTTCGAGCTCACCGTCTATTTTTGAGAAAGCATAAAAGGAGCCCCTTTGTCAATCCACCGGGTAGAAAGAGGGCCAGGGTTAAGTCCACGGTACAGCCGGAGGCCTCAGATGTTCAATCCGCTAAGAGACCAGATCTGCAGCCCCCCGAGGAGCCCACTGTAAATCCTGGTGATATCACTGTCCAGGATATAGTCATTGTGTCGTGCATGTCCTCGTTGACTCAGGTTCCACTATTTGACCCACGTGCCCCCGTACCAGCTGCTGATTGTATCAAATTCGATGAATGGCTAGAGGACGAGGTGGGTGATATTGATTTGGGCATCTGCGTAGCTGATCGTGAGTTCTTCAAGACGTTGATGACGCCGTCAGAGTGGCTTGCATCTGAGGTTTGTTTATCTTCTTCTCCTCTCCTCCAATATTGTAATATACATTTCGAATTTTCTACATTGACGAAGGCTACTATATGCAGCACATGGATAGCTACTTGTGGGTGTTACATTGTAGAGCTCGCGATATGGGAGCAGCCAGTGTCCAGAGGTCTGCTTTCCTGAACACCACTTTCTGGGCAGGTATTTGCTAAATATCTGAATTTATAGTTCCTTTCTGATTCCTTCGATGTGGTAACCGTACTAATGAAATTATAGTTAAAAGTAAAGTCGTTGCGGGCACAATACTTGGACAGACTGGATGACATTAACTGGGTGAATGAGGCCGATATGGTCTAGTTTGTCCTTGGGGAGATGCCCCTCAATGGACGACCATGGGTCGATGTGGACAGGGTGAGTACATTTATATTCAGTGTCTTAGTACGTGCCGTTTTATTTGAAATGTTGATCTCGATTTTCATGTTCTCAACTTCCTTTTCAGCTCTATGTCCTTGTTAACATTGGAGACGATCATTGGGTGACAGCCGAGGTAGATTTGATTCGTCGTGTCGTAGTCATATATGACTCATGTATTACGTACAATTTCATCGATACTGTCAGAGATGCAGTCCGGTGCCTGGCAGAGTTGATACCCTATATGGTGTCAATGGATGTTCATGGTCGTCTTGACTACCCCGTAACCCTATACGACATTGAGCGCATCAAGGATGATCCGAGGTGCCACAGGAGGAGGCTAGGGGAGGAGCATGCGACATGTACTATTTGAGGTACATGGAGATCTTAGCGGGGGGTGTTCCATTGACAGCCTTTAAGACATTCACGGACCAACATCAGCTAGAAAGGATGGCGTTCCGACTTTGGGTGCATCGAGTTCGGCCACAGGTGGAGGAGGCTGTCCCAGGCGTCACAGGGCCTGTCGAGGTTGAGACCATCACAAGGCCTACTGATGTTCTGCCTTTCATTGTTGCGGCCACCACCAGGATTGTTGATGTTGTCCCTTCTGATGTCACAGCCACCACCGGGATTGTCGATGTTGTCCCTTCCGATGTTGCGATCACCACCGGGACTGTCGATGTTCTGCCTTCCGATGCTGCAGCCACCACTGGGGCTGTCGATGTTGTCTCAGCTGATATTGCGGCTACCATAGCGACATCTGATGTTGTGTCAGCGGATATTGAGCAGCGGCCTAGCACGACTCCTTCTTGATTTCTTGTCGTGTATATATTTTGTATAGTTACACATTCGTGTGGATATTTACACATTTTTGTATAAAGTCATATTTTGTTTAGTAGCACACGTTTTCCATGAATATTTACTCCATGAATGTTTTATACCTTGACGAAGCACATAAATGCATGTCTCATACACGAATATTTATTCCAACGACAAAGCACATAAATTCTTAGCGGGAAAAAAATGTAAATTGCATGCATTGACGAAGCACATAAATGAATGTTTCATACATGAAAGTTTTATACATTGACAATAAATTCCTTTGAACAACAACAAGACATGTATAAATGACATGTGCTAGCCTGACCATCTTTGTCGTTAAGAGACTCTTACGCCCATAATATGCAAGAATTCTTTCACCCAAGTATTTCTCCTTGCAAAGTCGAGTGAGCTTCGCGATCACATCTTTGTTGATCTTCCTTGATGTTACTTCTGGAGTTATAGTCACCTAAACAATTAATAAATACAAAATGAGAGTTGTTGCATTCTGAGAATAATGTAAATAGACTACATCGCTAAAAGCAAATAAATAATATTACATAGACAAAAAAAACCCCTTGCCTACATTTGGTAGCCATCATCCCCTGTCATGAAGTGGAACGGGGTTTCGACGAGTTTGACGATTGTGCCCGAAACTTCCACACCGCCCGCAAGTTCGAGACGAGCTAGACTCACCGGCGGAAGGGATTCGATTCCTTAGAGGACGACTAGCTGGTCTCCTCATGACTAGCGGTAGGACCACTCTGCTGCGTACCTCCTCAGGAACCATCCAATCTTCACTAACTCCAATAGGAACAACTGGCAGAGCATATGCATGTAGTATTGTTTCAGTCGTACACCAATGGGCACAATAATCATGGCACGTCAGTAAGTTCATACATTTGCAAACGGCTAACACATGTGCACACGAAAGTTGGTCAAGATCAAACACCCGACACGTGCATGTCAATGATGCTAACACGGTCGTTGCCTCTCACCTCATACATAGTAAGAGAGATACCGCTAACCCTCATACATTCGTCCTCCTTTAAACGCTCTGATAGGTGTCTATTTATGTATTACTTTTATATCAATTCGTCCATGTTTCTTTGCTATATTCCTTGGTATTTTTATGTTTTTGTGTGGTTTTGATGTTTGTAGGAGTTTTGGAGCAACTTGCACAAAAATGGAGTAAAACCCTTCATTTTCACCTCTGCTAGTCAACCATCTTCTCGGATTTAATTGTATTGATATACAATGAACCCGATGACATATTATATACCGTTGGAAAGCTCTCGAAGTCTATTTTCTGGAGAAATTTACGGTTTATAAATCCATTCAGTGTACCAAAAGTTGTAATCAAAACAGTGTGAGATGTATAGAAATATAATTCCACAACTCACTGTAGCATGTATAATACGGGGCACTGTAGCAAGTCACTGTAGCAGAGTATTTAAACACATTTTAGGGTTTTATTTTCATAACTTGAAGAGGGGAAAACGTGGGAGGAGGCTGCATTTCTGGATTTCTCTCATCCCTTGGAGTTCTTGAAGGAGAAAGAAGATTTTGAAAGAGGAGGAACTACAATTCCAAGAAGATTCATCTACAAAGAAGATTTTCAAAGAATTTGCTAAGTTCTTTCTTTCCTTTTCAATTCTGGAATTTCTCTGTATTGTATTTGTTATTCTGATTGAATATGTGTAACTAAATCTGAATTGGTTGAGGGTGATTTCAAAGCCCTTGATATGGATTTTGTGAGTTGATTGTGTAAGAAATTGTTATCCAATTCTCTAATTGAAGTTGCTTGTATTTTCCCATATCTAATGCTTATGATTGCTTACTGATTGTATTTGGAATGGCCAACTGAATATAATCTGTTGTTGTCTATTGCTAGATTAGAAATCTTGATCCGTAATTGTCATGAATTTCCAATCATTAGTAGCAAAATTGTGATCAGAGATTGCAATTGGAAAATACAACCTAGGTTAAATAATCCGAACTTGTGTGATTATTGCTTAGATCAACCTATCTTTCTCATCGTAATGCTTCCATTGAATTAAACTTAGAGAGCTTGTTCTAGGTTGTTTAATGGATAGAGATTAAATAAAGAGCTTGTTTTATTTAACAACAAAGTAAGGAAAGATTGGGATAACAGAGCTTGTTGTTATCTACGGTTGATAACTTCAATGCTGTAATTGGATTACAATTCTATGTTAATTCACAAATTCATATCTTGTGGCAGAGAAAGAACCCTTAACCAAGTGTCTCTCATTGAATTTTCAATTCATTTAATATTGTGTTGTGTTATTCTTTATTTGCCTTCGTATTCAGTTTAATTAATCATTCAACAAAACCCCCCATATTTAGTTTATTGTTGCTGAAAAATAACAAATTTAATTAGAATCAATCCTCGTGGGAACGATATCTCACTCATCACTTTATTACTTGTGCGACTAGTATACTTGCTAGTTTCTAACGCATCACGCTCCTCCATCAACTTGTTAGCCCATGGTGAGAGATGTAATTCTGAGTTAGCAAATAACTATCGATGCTCATAGAACCATTGTCGCAAGTTCGCCCGGTAATAATCTGCTAACAATGTCACCGAAAGGAATCGTGCATGTTGCAAGCAGCTATTCATCGACTCAGCTATATTTTTTGTCATGATATTATACCGTCGGCTATGAAACTGTGAACGTGCCCATCTATCGACTCCAATCTCTCAAAGATAAGTTACTGCTGCTGGCATATATGATTCAATTTGCCGCATATGATAGTTGAAATCAGCATAGTGATATGTTCTTACAGCTCGAGAGTATATATCCAATAAAGTCTTATCCTTAAATGTGGCCTTCAAGTTACCCTTTAGATGATGAGTGCACAATCTATGCAGTGCATGAGGAAAAACTGCTACAATAGCTCGTTTAATGCTACAATGACGGTCAGAAATGAAAATAAGATCTTGGACATTTTATACAACATAATCACGCAACTGTCTCATGAACTAGTTTCACGAGTCATCATTTTCAGAATCCCAACTCCAAATGCCAAGGGGTATATTTGTTTATTTCCATCCATACAAGAAGCCAAAAACACTGTACCTTTACATTTTCCTTTCAAAAAAGAATCATCAACTACGATAACTGGCCTAATTGATGATGCAAATCCAGCAATAGAGGCCCCCATACTTATGAAAAAGTGTCTAAAATGGTTATTGTCATCAGTTTCTAAAGACGTTTTGGTCCCTGGGTTTGCTTTCTCAATCATGTACATGTACTGGGGGAGTAGTGTGAATGATTCCTCATGAGATCAGTGAAGTTCTTGCAAAGCTGCCTCCTTTACCCTCCATGCCTTCTTGTATGTGATATTAACACCCAATGACTCCTAAACATCAGACATAATATCCTTCGGACGATATATTCTCGAAGCCTCAACAAATTTGCTCTTAATATGTTTGCCAATGACATGTCCAGTCGCCTGTTTGTGATTTGAGTGAAGTCCGGCTATGGAGCATGTGTAATAGTTCTTATACTTTTTCACTTGGAAGAAATGTGAATTGGCTACCTTTGTGGCACGTAAACGCCATTTACAAGATTCAGCACAGCAGACAACCTCAAACCTTGTTGCATTGGAGTTCCTCATCTTGAATTGAAAGTTCTGTCTTAATGCCAAATTCGATAACTTCTCACGAAGCTCTGTTTTGCTGTTAAACATCTGCCCAACCCCAACCTCAATCTCGTCAACTACAAACGATGAAGCATCATCGCCATCTGCGAATGATGAATGCATAATAGGCGACATCCACTTGAATGTGTTAGCCTGACGGCTGTCATTCTCAAAGCCCAAATTAGCTTCTTCATGTCTACGATTTGCATCCATTCTCGGCTCATTATTCGACACCGGATCTTGTTGATGTCCGTATATTGGAGGAGTAGATGCAGAGTGAATTGGAGAAGGAACGGTAAACGGCACATCCTGGTTCACATCATTCAAGATCTCTGTCTGTTCGTCATTATCAAAATGTGAACCGTCTACATTCTGCCCATCAACAATAAAATCATTCAAACCCTCACCCAAATCTTCAATACGAACAGTGCAATCATCATTCTCATCGTTGCCATTCTCACTAACATCGTCACTACCATCATCATAATCTTCAACACCACCATTGTCATCATTACTAGCATTATGAACATCAATATTACCTAAACTCTCAAACTCTCTAATGCTATCGAGATGACGTACTAATCTCGATGGCATCGACGGGGGCACCCCTTCCTCATTTTCATATAACACCCCAACTGACTTATGCCTTACATGTCTTGAATATTGCTCAAACTCAATGCCAATGTTATCATTCAATTGTGGTTGTGCACAAATAGGAGTGGACTCACTTAATTGGTTGCTTCCATTTGTTGGGCGAAACATAGAGGGATGAGAAGAACTTTGTCGCCTTCGTACTGCATCGATCCTGACCTCTGTCTTCGCTTCTCACTGTCTTCAACTTTGACAATTAATGGTGTATATGACTGTTGGTCCTCCAAACAATGTTGTATAAAAAAAATAAACATCTTTGTCAGTGTCAATAGGAGTCGACACTGGCAGAACACCCTTAAAAGCAAATTGAACCTCTAAACTCATGTTATGCTTATGAAGATCCCAACCCATTTCAGTACTAATACAGTCAAACAACTCATTATAGGTAGCACACCTACGAATTATCAATGGCTTTGCCCTCCTACCGGTGTACAAATAACCACCATTCTCTTGCATAGTCCAACAACCATTGTATAGAATAAGTATACGTAAAGTCTCTATTTCTTGCAAGATAGAGACATATGATATAAGGTCCGTGGACAAAAAATCATTACGAAATTGCTTACAAAAGTCATAAAAACGACATTTCTACCTAAACACTCGACGAAAATCGACGCTAAACGTTCGACACTCGACACTCGATAGGACCACAAACTCGACATGAGATGCACGACGATCAACGCTCGACTAACGCGACACATATACTCGACACACAAACTCAACAAAATTTACATCCGACAATCGACACGTTCGACACTCTACTCGATGCACAAACTCGACACTCGACCTTAGACTCAACACAAACCCTCGACACTCGACATGACCATCCGACATGTCAAGAACCTATCCGACGCATCGAGCGATGACGCTCGACAAATCTCGTCTTCTTCCTCGTCGACTGCGATACCAGGTTTTCTCAAAATGATTGGTAATTTCTAACAAATTTTGACAAAAATCGCACTATATCTAATCTTAGTTCACATATAAATCCCTATTTTAAGCTATATAATGCGGATGACAGTTACCAAAACAATAAATAACAAAAACATTACAACCTACTGAAATTTTCATGTCATTTAGAGAGAGATTAAGGAGAACTTTTCTTACCTTGTTGCTCAGCTTCAATTGTTGAAGATTGTTTCGGACAGTGCAAGAAGGAAAGGAAGGAATGACTAGTTTCTTTGTTTCGTTCACTTCTTTCTTTGTTTTCTAAATTGAATTACATAATGTATCTTAGTTTTTTTGTTAACAAAGTGTCTATGGCATGAAAACTTTTTAGGATGTCCAAATTTCATTTAAGTCCCTAATTCTGTCCATTTTTTCAATTTTCCTTTTTTCTTTATTTATCGTTCCTTCCAAGCCAACCCATTTCAATCCAATCCAATGCTTCCGTTCCATTTACATGGATCCAAAATTTAAAAAGCATCTTCGTTTTAGGCGGAGACTTGACCGTCGAAACGCCATCAAGAACATCGACTACGATGCCTCCTTTTCTTCTTTCGACAACTCCTCTCCCACTTTCCATACTCGCTCTCTGGATGATCAGAAGACCAGCTTTCGAGTCAAAGGAGTCGACGACGAATTTGACCGTATATGTCATACCTTGGGCCTTTCTGGCCCTGAGGATTTCGTTATTCTCTCCGCCGCTTGGGAGGCCAAGAAGGCCCGCTCCTTCGATTTCAATCAGAATTAGCCTCAACAAAAAAACGATAATACGCTTGAAAGCAGTTTCATGTCAAATATTCTGGGGCCCAACGCTGGAATTAACGGATACAGGCCGCCTCTGGTGCGACTTGTGGTGGATAGGACTTAGGATATCATGAAGTCGTTTGCTCCAGACTTGGATGAAAATTCTTTGAATTTGCCTGCTCTAGTAGGGTTTCTTAGTTCGCCTCTGGATCAAACACAAGATTTGATTGTGATGTCGTTGGTGGGAA
>SNVD02010866.1:15000-22500 GCA_013180625.2 Boswellia sacra | reverse complement strand
GGGGGCCTCCGGGCCAAGCCATGCAAACACCCCCCTCGCCCATGCACACTGGCAGGCTTTGGTGTGTGCGTTGGGTGGGAATGGCATGCAACTCCAGCGGATATTGTCGGCATGTGTCGGCATCGGTGGTGGGTCCCAGTACGAAAAAACGTGTACTGAGCTCCATGCCTGGGTTGGTGCTTGAGCAGCTCTTGTGCGCAGCGCAGCTTGTAAGTCGTAGTGCAAGGGCAGCAGAAAGCATCGCTTAGGCATGGCGTGATGCCCCCATCCCATCCCCGTGCGTCGGGTGTGCTCCAGCCCGCTCTTGTGCGCAGCGCAGCTTGTAAGTCGTAGTGCAAGGGCAGCAGCGAGCAACGCTCGGGCTGGGGGGGGACTGAGCTCCATGCTTGCGTTGGTGCTTGGGCAGCTCTTGTGCGCAGCGCAGCTTGTAAGTCGTAGTGCAAGTGCAGCAGAAAGCATCGCTTAGGCATGGCGTGATGCCCCCATCCCATCCCCGTGCTTTGGGTGTGCTCCAGCCCGATCTTGTGCGCAGCGCAGCTTGTAAGTCGTAGTGCAAGGGTGGCAGGCAGCAACACTTGGGTCGGGGGTGGCTATCTCGGTCGATGACGGCTTGTGCTCTACGTTGCTCGCTCCTCCTTCGAAAAATTGTCCCTAGTGTGGTTCCATGTTCTATCGCGTCCCGCGGTGCTGGCGCGGCACGACTTGACGTTTCTGCATGCTCAACAGTTTCGATTGTTGGGTTGTAGTTCGTTGGGTGGTGCTGCTGCCAAGTGAACGCAACGGGCGTGTGAGTGGTGTTTGGATGGCGTGGGTTGGCAGGCTCCGTGCTCGTGCATCGAACTGTTGACGCCCCATCCTCTTCATTATTCCCCAATGCGTTGGTGCTGCCTTGGGGGTGCGTACGGTATCCTGTGTTGCTTACCTACCCGAAGGAATTCGGCGGTTCGTTTGTTGCTCTCCGCCCCATGCCCTCGCGGGTGTTGGGGCGGACGTTAGGCAAGCCTCGTGGTCCTGGCACGCCTCGCCCAGTTGCGTGGTTGCCTTGGCCCACGAGGTGCTTTGCCCGTGCTCTCGGATGCAGAATGTTATGCGCGGGTGGGTGGTTTCTCGGCCTCCTTTTGACCAAGCAACGCATTTTGTCCAACGACACGAACGACCGCCACGCCCGTCTTCGAGCCCTCGGCCTCGCGGCTCGGGGGGCTCATGCGGGCGTCGGCGTCGCGAAGGAATGCTACCTGGTTGATCCTGCCAGTAGTCATATGCTTGGCTCAAAGATTAAGCCATGCATGTGTAAGTATGAACTAATTCAGACTGTGAAACTGCGAATGGATCATTAAATCAGTTATAGTTTGTTTGATGGTATCTGCTACTCGGATAACCGTAGTAATTCTAGAGCTAATACGTGCACCAAACCCCGACTTCTGGAAGGGACGCATTTATTAGATAAAAGGTCGACTCGGGCTTTGCCCGTTGCTCTGATGATTCATGATAACTCGACGGATCGCACGGCCATCGTGCCGGCGACGCATCATTCAAATTTCGGCCCTATCAACTTTCGATGGTAGGATAGAGGCCTATGTTACACCCTTGCTAACTGCGCATGTGCATAGCTGCCTTGCGCCCTATGCAGGGCGGATGGCTGCCAGGATGCAACGCCCATGAGAAGACGCACGGGTGATCGTTAAGCAAGGTCGGGATGACACGCACACAAGGGGTAGTGGGCGTGAGTGTGGAGTGCACAAGGGAGTTGTGCACGACACAACGATGCTACGCGCACGTTGGGGGCAACGTAGCTCATTGACACTAGCACATGCACGCATGCGGGCTGGGACGCTTGCGAGGCAGCGAGCACGCGCACGGGTTTTATAGCGCGCCACAAACAAAATGGCGACAGGCGCATTTGCATCCATCCGAGCGGACACAGCCATGGCGCATAAAGCAGTAATGGTGATCATGGGTGTGTTAGTGGGTTCAATCATGGCACGTCCAAGAGGATTGTGGCCCGAGAATTAAGGGGATAGTGGCAGGAGTTATTTCCGAAGGTGTAGGAAATGTAACTTCCCCACTAACATGGCGGTTGAGAGAGCTCAACCATGTCCTTGAAGGTAGGAAGAAAGTGGGTGGTTATTTGGGAAGTTAATGCCCATATCCCATGCCATGATCCCACTCATGGGTGGTTATGCTCATGAGAGAAGTGGGAAGTTATTCGGGTGGTTACTTTCGGAGTGGGAAGTTACTCGAGGTGGTTATTTCCGGGAAGAGGGAAGTTACTCGGCGGGAGTTACTTCCATGCCATGATCTTCAATCATGGGTAGTTATGCCTATGAGAGGAAGTGGGAAGTTACGGGTAGTTAACTTCAATGATCTCCACTCATGGAGAGTGGAGGAGATATGTGGCAGTGTAGGAGCGCGCCACTTAGCCTAGTAGTTAGGGATGTCAACTACATGGACCATGTGGCACTTTGCCCATGGAAATAGGACCTAGCAACCAGGGATGTTGGTTGGCACTTTTCCTATAAATTGTACCAAGATGGTGGGCTGGAAAGACACTTGACATAAGACACAAGGGGAGAGACATTAGACACGAGTAGCCTTACTTGAGAGGGGCAAACACTAAGCGAACGGAGTAGCTAGTGTGGGTGTTAGTGTGAGTGTTTCCAGCACACAAATCTTGGGGCGGATGGTATTCTTTTCTTTGAGGCAATAAAAAGAAAAGTTGGAAGTGGGGACTTCCGTAAATCCTTTGTGTGTATTCGAAAAAAATTGCGAGTTGAGTTACACATACCTTCGGGTGAACCTCCAAAGCGGTTTAAAGAGTAGCTGGCTGAGTGTGGCTTAGCGCTATCGCAGGGCATTCCATTTATCAACAAAAAGTCCTGTGACAAGTGGTATCAGAGCCCGGTTAAGGCGACTTGCGTGTAACTCATTTCTTTCTACTCACATTCTATTCAATTTTCGAACATGTCTGGTGAGACACTCTAGGATCGAGTGGCACGGTTGGAGGTGTTGGTCGGTTCACCTCAGGCTGAAAACGTTGGGAGCCTAGAGGAGCAATCTGAGATGCTCATGTCTGAGGTTGCAACTCTACGTGGAACTCTAGAGGAGTTCATACGTGAGGTACATGAGAGATTTGACTCTATTTCGGAGGACATTGCTGCTTTGACGGATACATTCAAGCGGGGTCTTATGAGTGTAGACGATGAGGTGAAAATACTCAAACAAGCAGTGAGTAATGCACCTGGGGCAAGTGAGACGGTCACTTCCAAGATTAAGGTGCCGGAGCCGAAAACCTTTGGCGGGGTGAGGAACGCCAAAGAGCTTGAAAATTTCTTGTGGGATATGGAGCAGTACTTCAAAGCTGCTAGAGTGCCTGAGGCCGAGAAAGTGACCATCACAAGCATGTACTTGGCTGGTGATGCGAAACTTTGGTGGCGCACTCGTATCCAAGAGGATGCCGATGCAACACGACCAACTATTGAGACATGGGAAACACTCAAACGGGAATTGAAGGGTCAATTCCTACCTTGCAATGCGGGATGGCTAGCAAGGGAGAGCTTGAAAAAGCTCAAGCACACGGGTTCTGTGCGAGAGTACGTAAAGGAGTTCTGTTCTTTGATGTTGGACATCAAGAACATGTCGGATGAGGATAAGCTTTTCAATTTCATGTCGGGATTGCAGCCATGGGCGCAAGCTGTGTTGCGTAGGCAAGGGGTAAAAGATTTACCCAATGCAATCGCTGCTGCGGATGGCTTGGTGGACTTCAAACTTGGGTCTCCTTCTCCACCCAAGAAGTCAGATGGAAAGAAAAAGTCTGGAGCTTCCAAGCATGATAGCAAAAAGAGGGAAGCCGAGTCCAGCAAAGCCAAGCAAGGAGATTCGCACAAAAAGAAAAGCGGAGGTATGGGGTGCTTCATATGCGATGGACCTCATAGGGCAAAGGATTGTCCAAAACGAAGTCGGCTTAATGCTTTGGTGACGGATAGTGAGCACAAGGAGAACGAGAAAGAGGTAGTTCCTACTCGTATGAATTCCTTGCAATTGTTGAATAATATCTATGGCATGTGTGACACTACGGGGCTCATGTATGTTATGGTATATATCGACGGGCAAGGGTTGCACACTATGCTCGACACGGGTGCTACACACAACTTCCTAGCATTGAAGGAAGTTGATCGACTAGAGCTTGGTATAGTGAGCTCACCATGTCAAGTAAAAGCGGTGAACTCAGGGGTGATGCCAGTTTGTGGGACGGCTCCAGCGGACATACGGATTGGTTCGTGGGAGGGGTCGATAAACTTGTCGATAGTGCCCATTGATGACTTCGAAATGATATTGGGTATGGAGTTCTTTCTTCAATATAATGTGTCTTTGATTCCTTACTTACGTACTATTGAGATACCGGATCCTACAAATTCGGTTACTGTGAAATGCCAACTGTTAGCGAAGGGGATGAATGGAGAGCTATCACTCCAATCCGCTAAACAGTTTAGCACGGGCTTGAGGAGGGGAGAAACTTCTTATGTGGCGGCACTTGTTGAGATCAAACCGGATCAGGTTGTGGAGGTACCTGATGAGTATGCTGCCTTGTTGGAGGAGTTTGTGGATGTAATGCCTCCAACACTCCCAAAAGCCTTGCCACCAAGACGTGCAATTGATCACCACATTGAGTTGGAACCTGGGGCAAAACCCCCTGCCCAAGTTCCCTATAGAATGGCGCCTTCCGAGTTGGCAGAACTTCGGAAGCAACTAGATGAGCTGCTGGATGCGGGGTATATTCAGCCTTCTAAAGCTCCTTATGGCGCGCCAGTGTTATTCCAAAGGAAGCAAGATGGTTCTTTGCGGATGTGCGTGGACTATCGTGCATTGAACAAGGTAACGGTCAAGAATAAGTATCCTGTCCCTAATGTTGCTGACTTATTCGATCGTTTGGGGCAAGCTTCCTACTTCACAAAGCTGGATCTACGCTCAGGGTATTGGCAAGTTAGAATTGCAAAAGGGGATGAACCAAAAACGGCATGTGTTACTAGATATGGTTCTTTTGAGTTCCTTGTAATGCCGTTTGGGCTTACTAATGCCCCGGCTACTTTTTGCAATTTAATGAATGATGTCCTTTATGATTACCTTGATCGCTTTGTGGTTGTTTACTTAGATGATATTGTGGTGTATAGTGAGACCTTAGATGATCATCTCAATCATCTTAGGCTGGTGCTCTCAAGGTTGCGAGCGCACCAACTTTATGTCAAGAAAGAGAAATGTGAATTCTGTAGACGGGAAGTAATGTTCCTAGGGCATTGGGTGAGCCAAGGCAGAATTCGCATGGATGAGAGGAAGGTCAAGGCAATACTTGACTGGCCCGCACCAACAAAGGTGACCGAGTTGAGATCTTTCTTGGGGTTGGCTAACTACTACCGAAGATTCATTGAGGGATACTCGAAGAAGGTGAGTGCTCTCACGGATTTGCTAAAGAAAGATCACAAGTGGGAATGGACGGGGACACAACAATATGCTTTCGAGAAAATAAAGAAGGCAGTGGCATCGGAACCGGTGTTGAAGCTCCCTGATTTTGGGAAGCCATTTGAGGTACACACGGATGCATCCGATAGAGCCATTGGGGGTGTGCTAGTCCAAGATGGTCATCCGATAGCTTTCGAGAGTCGAAAGTTGAAAGATGCGGAACAACGGTACTCAACACATGAGAAGGAGATGACAGCGGTAGTGCATTGCCTTACTATGTGGCGACATTACTTGCTAGGTACGAAATTCACTGTGTTTACTGATAATGTGGCTAACACTTATTTTAAGACGCAGCGGAAGTTGACTCCAAAACAAGCAAGGTGGCAGGAATTCCTTGCTGAGTTTGATTTTGTGTGGGTACACAAACCTGGGCGGCAAAACCAGGTAGCGGATGCTCTCAGTCGCAAGGATGTTGAGGCCTATGTTGCAGCCTTAACATTGGTAGAATCGGATTTTCTTGACAAAGTGAGGCAACAAGTAGATGAGGATTCTGCTTATTGCAAACTCCGTAATGAGATCAAGCAGGGGCTTGTGCGGAGATATTGGCTCGAGGATGAGCTTATTTATGCACGTGGCAATCGGTTGTATGTTCCTATGGGTGGGGACTTACGAAAACAGTTATTGAGGGAGACACATGACCCTCATTGGGCAGGACATCCGGGGGTTGATAGGATGGCGGCGTTGTTGGAACGTTCGTATTACTGGCCCAAGATGATGGAGGACATAGAGGCATATGTCCGAACTTGTCTTGTGTGTCAACAAGACAAGACGGAGAGGGCAAAGCCAGCGGGGCTTCTTCAACCTTTACCGAGTCCAGAGAGACCATGGCAGTCAGTTTCTATGGATTTTATTTCGGGTTTAACGAAGGTTGATGGTTTGGGATCGATTCTAGTGGTTGTGGATCGATTTTCAAAGTATGCAGTGTTTATGGCTGCACCACATTCATGCACAGCTGATGTGGCGGCTGAGCTATTTTTCAAAAATGTGGTGAAATACTTTGGTCTACCGGAAGACATTATTAGTGACCGTGATGCTAGGTTCACGGGCAGATTCTGGACAGCGCTCTTCAACACCATGGGGACGGAGTTGAAGTTCTCGACTGCAAATCATCCTCAGACTGACGGGCAGACTGAGAGGGTGAATGCGCTATTAGAGGAATATCTGCGACACTATGTGACAGCTAGTCAGGCAAACTGGGTGAGTTTACTTGATGCGGCACAGTTTTGCTACAATATCCATCGTTCCTCAGCAACGGGAATGAGTCCAGCGGAGTTGGTGATGGGGCAACAGCCATTGACTCCCCATGAGGTGGCTTTGCGTGACACTGAGGGGAGGTGTCCCGCAGCGCACAGGTTTGCGTGCAACAAGCAAGAGATGATTGAGCAAGCTATGGATAGCTTGGCTAAGGCATCTCGACGCATGAAGAAATATGCGGATGCTGGTAGGCGGCCACTGGAGTTCAATGTGGGAGACAAAGTTTTGCTAAAACTGACGCCTCAGATATGGAAGAAAATTAGTAGCAAAGCGGTACATCGAGGCCTGATTCCGAGATTTGATGGCCCTTTTGAGGTGGTCAAAAGGGTGGGTCGTGTAGCTTATAGGCTTAAGCTACCGGAGAGGTTAAAGGTTCATCCAACCTTTCATGTGAGCTTCCTAAAGCCTTTTCACGAAGATTTGGCTGATGTTAGGCGCCAACAAGCCAAACGAGCTCCTCCGGTGATTCGGAAACAGTTCGACAAGGAAGTGGAGAAAATCCTTGATCATAGAACTTTGGGGCAAAGTAAAAAGAATCGGAGAACGGAGTATCTGGTTCAATGGAAAGGGGGTAGCGTGGTGGATGCTACTTGGGAAAAGGAGGTTACACTATGGCAATTCGAGAGGCAAGTGAAGGAGTATCTTGACACCCTTCCGACGAGGACGTCGGGCTCTTCTGGTGGGGGTGGTTTGTTACACCCTTGATACTTGCGCATGCTTGGCATAGCTTGC
>SNVD02010864.1:0-53190 GCA_013180625.2 Boswellia sacra | reverse complement strand
GAGGACACTTGGTTAAGAGTTCATTCTCTGCCACAAGATATGAATTTGTGAATTAACATAGAATTGTAATCCAATTACAGCATTGAAGTTATCAACCGTAGATAACAACAAGCTCTGTTATCCCAATCTTTCCTTACTTTGTTGTTAAATAAAAAAAGCTCTTTATTTAATCTCTATCCATTAAACAACCTAGAACAAGCTCTCTGAGTTTAATTCAATGGAAGCATTACGATGAGAAAGATAGGTTGATCTAACAATAATCACACAAGTTCAGATTATTTAACCTAGGTTGTATTTTCCAATTGCAATCTCTGATCACAATTTTGCTACTAATGATTGAAAATTCATGGCAATTACGGATCAAGATTTCTAATCTAGCAATAGACAACAACAGATTATATTCAGTTGGCCATTCCAAATACAATTAGTAAGCAATCATAAGCAATAGATATGGGAAAATACAAGCAACTTCAATTAGAGAATTGGATAACAATTTCTTACACAATCAACTCACAAAATCCATATAAAGGGCTTTGAAATCACCCTCAACCAATTCAGATTTAGTTACACATATTCAATCAGAATAACAAATACAATACAGAGAAATTCTAGATTTGAAAAGGAAAGAAAGAACTTAGCAAATTCTTTGGAAATCTTCTTTGTAGATGAATCTTCTTGGAATTGTAGTTCCTCCTCTTTCAAAATCTTCTTTCTCCTTCAAGAACTCCAAGGGAGGAGAGAAATCCAGAAATGCAGCCTCCTCCCACGTTTTCCCCTCTTCAAGTTATGAAAATAAAACCCTAAAATGTGTTTAAATACTCTGATACAGTAACTTGCTACAGTGCCCCGTATTTAATAACATGCTACAGTGATATATGGAATTACAAATATACACTTCTTATACCATTTTTATCACAACTTTCGATACACTACATAAATTCGTGAACCGTAAATTTCTCCAGAAAATAGACTTCGAGAGCTTTTCAATGGTATATAACATGTTATCCAGTTAATTGTATATCGATACAATCAACTCCAAGAAATTGGTTGACTAGCAGAGGTGAAAATGAAGGGTTTTACTCCAATTTTGTGTAAGTTCCTCCAAAACTCCTACAAACATCAAAAACCACACAAAAACATAAAAATACCAAGGAATATAGCAAAGAAACATGGACGAATTGATATGAAAATGATATATAAATAGACACTTATCAGGAAGCAAATCTTCGACTCATAGAAGGCGTTTCAGCCGTTACTGGACGTAAAACCAGAGGAAGATGTGAGCCACAATCACAACTACTTGTATATTTGAATGTGTGTTGTTGATTGTCGAATTTTATTTTTTTTTCTTGTTTCGTTTGATCTGATTATCAATGTTGTTTTTGTGTTGTTGTTGTTTGTTGATTTTGTTTGTTTCAATTTCAAGTTTTCTTTTTGACAAACCATATGACTACCCCATGACATAAGCACACGTGGGAGACAAGTGTGGAGGTTTTGTCAACCTCTGCCGAAAGTATATCTTTACTTTTCATGCTTCACGTGGGAGACAAGTGTATAGGTTTTGTCAAACCTCGCCAAAAGCATATCTAATTTTTTCAAATCTTGGGGCGATAAATCTGCATCGAGCAACCCCCACCGAAAGTATGTCCCCATGTGTCAAAATTTGAGAGTTTTACATGTGTATATATACATTCTGCATATTTTCATATGTCATTCCATAACCTGCCAATTGAAAAGAATAATACCTAACGTGTCTTACACAAGATTAGAGCACTTGTAGAAATGGAGAAAACACCAATTCGGCGATTTCGCAATATATGCGTATTTTACGGATCGCAATTTGGTTAAGATGGAGAGTTTACCACAGCAGCTCTTGATCTTGGTAGGACATTAGCTGCGTGGGGTATTATTTTGATTTATGGAGGGGGTAGTCTTGGGTTAATGGGGTGTGTGTCAACAGCTGCAACCCTAGGCGGGAGCAAAGTTCTTGGCATTATCCCTAAACCTTTAGCTGTACAAGATATCGTAGGCAACACAATCGGGGAAGAGTTACAGGTCTCTAGTATGCATGAGCGTATTGCACTTATGGTTGTTAAGTCCGATGCATTTATAGCTTTGCCGGGTGGTTATGGTACATTAGAGGAGATATTTCAAATCACCTCTTGGGCACAGCTAAACATCCATAAAAAACCTATTGGTTTGTTAAATGTCAATAACTTTTTTGATGGTTTGTTGTCCTTTCTTGATCAAGCTGTAGAAAAAAATTTCATCTCACCGTCAGCAAGGCAAATCCTGGTTACAGCTTCAACTGCAAGGGAGTTAATTGACAAACTACAAGAATTCGTCTATTCGCCTGATCCAACAATGGCTCAGATAAATTGGTTTGGCGAAGGCAATAAAAGGCATCAACCAGATTTAACACTCCATCTGTAATCTCTATTTGCTGGTTTGCTTCGTTTTTGTTTGCTTTCTTTTTAGTGTGTTTATTTGAGATTTTTCATGTCATTTTTTTGAGTTTTTTCAGGTTATTTCTTTCGTCCCAGGTAATATTTTCTAATCTCGGTTTTTAGAGTGGTGGCTTAAAAAAGTTCAATTCCTCTTGAAACGCATTCTGGATCTCTTCAATCCATAATGGCTGAATAAGGAGGCTAACTTCTAAACTTTGTAGACCCATTCTAACTTACTTGTTTTTGTTTCTTGACTTGTTGAACTTTGTTATTTTATGAGTGAGTTTAGTTTTGCGTAATTTAGAGTTGTTATGTGTTTTTATCTTTATCAGTTTTGATTTAAAAAAAAAACAATGGTGGAAAAACCTGAGAATGGCAGAATATGGGGTTTCTTTAACCCTTGAAACGCATTCTCTCTAAATAAATCTGTAGTTTGTTTATTTCATGTTGTTTGAAGGGTCTTGTTTCTTTTTTTGTTTTTTCATAATAAAGGTATATAGGCTGGAAACCTTAAGTCTGCGGGCTACTGGTCCTAAGGATTGTTGCAATATACAATCTTGACTCAGGTGTAACAACACCACGTACCTCTTTTTTTGTATTTTGTGGGTCAATGATAAGGCAATGATTGAATTAAGAATAACTCTTGAAAAATGATAAATGATGCATGGATCTGTGTGCTTGAAATGTATATTAGTTTTTGCTTTATCTTTGATTCCTTGCACAACATTGAGTACCGAGACATTATCACTGAGTTAGTTGTTTACTTAGAGAAGGTTTATGCAATTTAAGTGTTTTTTCAGATTTCAATGAATTCTAGAACCTGTTTGATGGTCACTCGAGGCGAGATCCTAGACTGTGCAATATTGGAGAAATGATTTAGGCCATCTTTGGACCGTTTGAGCCTTAATAGCCAACCTTGATTGCAATTAATCCCTAGTTACCCCTTTGAGCCTTTGTAAGCCTTTTTTTTTGTTAACTCACTAAAAAGATTTCCTAACCTCAAATGAATTTTTTTTTCCAAACAGTTTATCCCTTACCTATGAGCATGTAGATCATTCACGATGACATTTTGAATTATGGTCTGGTTTTGGGAAGTTAGAGGAGGTTGGATTGTGCCATGAGCAATGCAAGTGAGTTTTATTATGTTTGTAAAAAAAAAAAGAGAAAAAAAAACAATCTGTACTTATCTTCCACGTACTTAAACGTTGAGGACAATGTGTTGTTTAAGTGTAGGGGAGGGGAATTACAGTTAAAGAAAAAAAAAGAAAAAAAGAAGAAAAAGAGATCTATACCCTTGGGTGTTCTTAAAAAGAATGAAACAACAAAGTGTGGGGGTGTAGTTTCTTTTGTTTTCTATAAAAAAAAAAAAAGAAAAAAAGAAGATTGAGTGTTCTAAATAAGTTTGGGGGAGTAACCTGGTGAATTGAAATAAAGTTGTGTTATAGGGTTGAGCTCTACATAATCTTGAATGATTTATATGTTTGTGGGCGATTTGAGCCAAATTAGTATCCTTTATCATACCTTCACCCAAGCCAAACGTTACAAGCTTAATAAAGTCCTACTTGATCCTAGATGTTGTGCATGTCTACATTAGTGGAGAGTGACTTGAAAAGCAGGCCTATGGAGTTCATTTATACACACATCTTCAATATTAAATATGATTCAATTTTATGCATAAACTCATCCGGGTTACAAGTGATTATGTGAGAATGACTCTACACACACATACTTGAGGAATTGAAGTGAAGCGAAACTAATCTTTGAGATGAAATTCTTGATCAAGTGCATTATTTTGAAGTTTTCCTTGGGTTATAATTAAGTACAATCTTTGAGGCCTATTTGCAAGATAAAGCATTTGTGTGTTTTAATTTATTTGTTGATTCTGTTTCGGTTTAGTTTTATTTCATATTGTCGTAGTTGCTCGAGGACTAGCAAAGTCTAAGTGTGAGGGAATTTGATAAGTGTCTATTTATTATCATTTTCATATCAATTCGTCCATGTTTCTTTGCTATATTCCTTGGTATTTTTATGTTTTTGTGTGGTTTTGATGTTTGTAGGAGTTTTGGAGCAACTTGCACAAAAAATGGAGTAAAACCCTTCATTTTCACCTCTGCTAGTCAACCATCTTCTCGGATTTAATTGTATTGATACTGTCTCTTATACACATCTATTGTATTGATATACAATGAACCCGATGACATGTTATATACCGTTGGAAAGCTCTCGAAATCTATTTTTTGGAGAAATTTACGGTTTATAAATCCATTCAGTGTACCAAAAGTTGTAATCAAAACAGTGTGAGAAGTATAGAAATGTAATTCCACAAATCACTGTAGCATGTATAATACGGGACACTGTAGCAAGTTACTGTAGTAGAGTATTTAAACACATTTTAGGGTTTTATTTTCATAACTTGAAGAGGGGAGAACGTGGTGGAGGCTTCAGCTCTGGAATTCTTTCATCTCTTGGAGTTCTTGAAGGAGAAAGGAAGCTTGGAAAGAGGAAGAACTACAATCCAAAGAGAATTACATCAAATTTGCTAAGTTTTTCCCTTCCCTTTCATTTTCTGGAATGTCTCCATGTTGTATTGTATTTACCACGTTCTTAAACATGTGTAACTGAATCTGAATTGGTTGAGGGTGATTTCAAAGCCCCTGATATGGTTTTTGTAAGTTGATTGTGCAAGAAGTTGTTATCCAATTCTCTAATTGAAGTTGCTTGTATTTTCCCATATCTAATGCTTATGATTGCTTGCTGATTGTATTTGAATGGCCAACTGAATATAATCTGGTTGTTGTCTATTGCTAGACTAGAAATCTTGATCCGTAATTGTCTTGAATTTCTAATCCTTAGTAGCAAAATTGTGATCAGAGATTGCAATTGGAGAATACAACCTAAGTTAAATAATCCGAGCTTGTGTATTTATTGCTTAGATCAACCTATCTTTCTTATCGTAATGCATCCATTGAATTAAATTTAGAGAGCTTGTTCTAGGTTGTTTAATGGATAGAGATTAAATAAAGAGCCTGTTTTATTTAACAACAAAGTAAGGAAAGATTGGGATAACAGAGCTTGTTGTTATCTACGGTTGATAATTTCAATGGTGTAATTGGATGACAATTCTATGATTAATTCGCAAATCATATCTTGTGGTAGAGAAGGATCCCTTAACCAGTTTCTCTCATTGATTTTTCACTCCTATTTTACTTTGTGTTGTTTTATTGTGCATTTACATTAATATTTCATTTAGTTAATCCATCAACAAAACCCCCCCATTTATCTATTGTTGCTGTAAAATAACAAATTCAATTAGAATCAATCCTCGTGGGAACGATATCTTACTTATCACTTTATTACTTGTGCGACTAGTATACTTGCTAGTTTCGAACGCATCAAGTTTTTGGCACCGTTGTCGGGGATTGATTTTCTAATCGATTTGTTATTTTGTTTTCATTGTTGATTCATATTTTTTTTTTTGTTTTTCTTTTTTGATTGTTTGTGTTTAGACGACATGGCAGTAAACTTCATCAATTCAGTGGCGGATTTGAGCCGCAACTACCATGGAGAGTAAATGAGGTAAGCACTCCAAACATTGAACAACAACTTTTTGAGTTAACTTCTCTTGTGGAAAACATGGCTGTAGGACATATGCAGAAATCTTATGTATATGGGGTATATTCTACCATGGAGCATCCAATGGACCTGTCTCTTATACACATCTAGATGTGTATAAGAGACAGGCCATGGGTGGATTTCTAGGACAAACAAGGCAATGGTATAATCCCTTCTCTAACACTTACAATGCTAGATGGGAAGATCACCCTAATTTCAGTTACTGGAATCATCAACCAATTGTCCCAAATGCCATACCAAATCAACTACAAGGTTTTAATCAACCTAGAGTGCAGCAACCATTTCAAATGCAACCACCACCAATACCACAACCAGCACCACAATCAGCTCCAGAAAACTCAGGTATGTCACTAATATTGTTAATGCACTTGCCACTAACACAATGCAATTCCAGTAGGAAACTGGGGCAAGTATCCAAAACCTGGCAAATCAAATGGGACAATTGGCTACTAGCATGAGCAAATTCGAGGGCCAAGACTCAGAAAAATTATCTTCTCAAATGGTGATCAATCCAAGCGAGAATGCTAGTGCGATAACTTTGCGAAGTGGAGAGCAATTAGATGTCTTGCCAAGAAAATCACAAACTGATGAAGGAGATGACACCACATCCACCATGAACAAAACATTGACTTCTCAGGTAAATCCCATAACTCCCAGTCCTTCATATGTTACTCCTCCACTTTTTCCTAGCAGATTGACAAAATTGAAGAAGGAGGAACAAGAACAAGAAATCCTGGAAACTTCTCCTAAAATCGAGATAAATATACCACTTCTGGATGCTATCGAGCAAGTACCTTGTTATACAAAATGTCTCAAGGAGTTATGCACCAGCAAGAGAAAGTTAAAAGGGAATGAGAAAGTAAGTGTGGGGGAAAATATTTCAGCTGTACTACAAAGAATTGGAGAATACAACCTAAGTTAAATAATCCGAGCTTGTGTGTTTATTGCTTAGATCAACCTATCTTTCTTATCATAATGCATCCATTGAATTAAATTTAGAGAGCTTTTTCTAGGTTGTTTAATGGATAGAGATTAAATAAAGAGCCTGTTTTGTTTAACAACAAAGTAAGGAAAGATTAGGATAACAGTGCTTGTTGTTATCTATGGTTGATAATTTCAATGGTGTAATTGGATGACAATTCTACAATTAATTCACAAATCCATATCTTGTGGTAGAGAAGGATCCCTTAACCAGGTTACTCTCATTGATTTTTCACTCTATTTTACTTTGTGTTGTTTTATTATGCATTTACATTAATATTTCATTTAGTTAATCCATCAACAAAACCCCCCCAATTTATCTATTGTTGCTATAAAATAACAAATTCAATTAGAATCAATCCTCGTGGGAACGGTATCTTACTTATCACTTTATTACTTGTGCGACTAGTATACTTGCTAGTTTCGAACGCATCATAAACACATGATGCTACTCAACTTTGATTGGAAAAGATTCAAGTTAGCTCTTATGATTTATATTTTTTTTCCCTTTCTAAATCTTATATGTCCATGTGCTTGAAAATTTAGCAGAACCGAGAAAAATAAATTTTTTGTTTGTATATCATAAGATTGATAGCATAGTTTCATGTTAATGACTGTAAAAGTCTATAAAAACTTCAGTGAAGGTTCATTGCTTCACTATGAACATGTCTATTGCTATATTGCCTGAATTTGCATAGTTACTTGAACTTTATCCATTGGCTTGTAATTTTGTTTCAAAACTATTTTTTTTCTTCTTATGTATCTGTTTTCATTGTTACATAGGGAACTCTCACTTCTAGGTGCTATATCATGCATTTTGGTTTTGCTATATAAAAACTTTCTTTGACATCATTCAGACTGCAGGTGCTATTGGAGGGGCTGCTTCTTCTCTTGTTCGTGTACCAACAGAGGTATCTAAAGTTGTATCGTAATTCATGATCTTTACTCAAGTGCCAGAGCTCATTAATTTAGAATCTTCCCAGGTCATTAAGCAAAGGTATAACTTGATCATTTTGTTGTAAATAAAGTATAACTTGAAAAGAAATATAGAATTGATTCCCAGGTCATTAAGCAAAGGTATGATTTAGAATCAGCCACTCAAACCATGATCATTTAGTTGTAAATAAAGTATAACTTGAAAAGAAATGTAGAATTGATTCTTATATAATTACTTTCAATTTGTCCTTAAAAATATAAAATCACTAGCTTCAATAACAAATTAATTTGCATTCTATAATATGGTTAGACTCATATTTCAATTTAAAAGGAACATGGAGTTTTTTAGTTCTATTATAATATAGTTCTTTACTCTTTATTTGGAATTATGGTAAAAGTTAAGGTTTACGCTTGTGTTTGCTAGAATGCAGTTTTGTTTGGGAGTTGGTTTTTTGGACATAGCCCAATGGTTAGTTTATGATTGTTTGTGTTAAGAATGCATTAGAGAGCTTATGTGAATTTGTTGATTCTATGCAACAGGGAATGCATGTTTTGCTTGCTGGAATGCGACTTCATTTGGGAGTTGGTTTTTTGGACTTAGCCTGATAAGCAATTCATGATTGCTCGTGTTAAGGATGCATGAGAAAACATTTGATTTTGTTGATTCTATGCAACTAGAATACTTTGCTTTTTATGATTTTGTTGTTAACATGCATCTAGACACTACAAAAAAAAAGGGTTTTTTGCTGCACCTATTTACCGCGGGCCAAAAAAAAATGCGGTAAAAATTCGAATTTTGTGGTGGGCTAAGCGGCCCGCAGTAAAGTTTACGAACTTTACAACGGTTTAGTGGCCTGCAGTAAAATTTATGGGCTTTACGACGGTTTCTGGCCCGCAGTAAAATTATTATATATAAATCAATTATTGTAATTTCCCCATGAACCCCTTTCATGCTCCCACCTCTCAAATCCCTAATTCCGTAAAATCTTCATTTCCTCTCAAATCCCGCCTATCTCGCCCTTTATCGTCTCCTTCATCGTGCCTTTCATCGTCCCTTTCATTATATTTGTCTGTCTCGCCACCAACAAGAGCTTTTCAGTTTCAGCTTCAGCTTCAACTTCTACATCAACCAAAAACGTAACTTTCAGTTTCAGCTTCAGCTTCAGCTTCAGCTTCAGCTTCAGCTTCTATATTTGTCCTATCTTTTCAGATCTGATTTTGATTGTTAGGGTTTCGGCATCGTATTTTAACTCTTTATTTTTTAATTTTGAAAAGGTAGTCGAAATTGTACCGGTTTGATAAGGACGGGAATCAGTGGAAGGAAAGAGGAGCGGGTACTGTTAAGCTTTTTAATCTTTTGGGTTCTAGTAGTAGCGGTTTTCGTAAGAAAATTTAATTCATGAGTTGACGAATGGATTCTTGTCACTGCAAATAGAAACTTCAGTTAGTGTTGGATTCGAAACAACTGACGTGCACTTTGTTATTAATATAGGTTTTCCTTTTTGCCAACTCAAAATGCAAGAGATACTTCCACAACCGTTTGAAGCCATCCAAGCTTACATGGACTGCCATGTACAGGAAACAGCACAAGAAGGTATTTTTCTTGTGTTGCTTTGTTGTTCTTGGGAGAAAGAAGATTTCTTTAAAACCTGAATCCTTTTTCAAGTTCCCATATCAGTAGATGTTTTGTTGTTGACATGTTTTGTTTCCTATTCATAGTACATTGCAGCTGAGGCTATAAAGAAGAAGCGTCGATCCACCAAGAAGCCATATTCAAGATCCATTGTTGGTGCCACCTTGGAAGTGATACAGAAGCGAAGGACTGAGAAGCCAGAGGTCCGAGATGCTGCACGTGAAGCCGCACTTCGGTAATACTTGTTTACCATTTGCTATGGTTTCCCAGTACCAATGAAATAAACTTGTGTTTTTTTGCTAGCCTTACAAAAATACAAACTGATGATGCTTTGTGATTGTCAGTGAAATTAAGGAGAGGATAAAGAAGACCAAGGATGAAAAGAAGGCAAGGATGATGCCATTGATTTAAGTTTTCCCAATTAATACTCTTAAGTCTGTTGCCTTTTCTGAAGCTTCTCTCATTAGACTATTAAAAGAAGATAATAATACCTGCAAAATCTAGTATTTTCTTAGGTTTTGGTTTGTGAAATTTTATGACACTTGGTTCATTATTATCGTCTATCTTTTAAATCTTTTGATGTAAACAAAGGGAATGTATCAATGAAAAAGAAGTTGACAAAAACTCTGCTAGTCAGAGAGTGGTTGTTAAGCTCATAAACAAACTCAAATTGTCCTTTGGCCAGAGAAATTATGGTGCTGTGCCGTAAAAGGGACTTCTTTTAACTCTTCTTCCACTTGTTTTTGGATTTCTTCTTCTTCTTACTTCTTCTTTTATTTTTATTCCCACTGTTTGATGTGATTTACTACTTAATAATCGATTTGCCTCTGTTTGTGTCTTTTTTGTTAGTTTGTACGAGTATCTGGATGTTATTTTTCTTGTCATAGAAAATCATATTGAAACTAAATTCTTTGGAAACCAATATCTAATGCAGAGTTCTTAACCTTCCACAATGCCAATATCTGTCAACCAGTTTGAATACCCAGCAGCAGACTAGCACTTCTGCAAATTCCAAAGGAGAATCTGGCAAAAAGGGTGCCAAGCAGAGGTACTTGATCTGTACTTGAAGCTAAGTTTCTGTTAAGATTATATGGTGCTTGCTGTTGAACAAGTTGGTTGTAGCTGCATAGAACCAAATTCACCCTCCATCAATTTGTCCATTGAAAGAGTTTAATATTGTGGAGTTCTTGGGAAGAAAATTTTCCATACAACAGAATCTTGCAGAACCAACTTTTGTATTCTTATCGAATTGTCAAATGATGAGGAATGTGATCATACGATGAGTTTCACTTTCATGCATGAATTTGTGAATGAAATTTTCCATAAACCTTCAACACATCTTTGCATCAAGACTTCCTCTTAGAGAAAGAAAGATTTTGGCAAAGTCCATGATATCCTTTTGTCATTTGCTGGTTATGACATTTTGACTGGTCATATGATTAGCGGTGCGTCATCCTCAAATTTGTAACTAAACAATCTTCTATTGAAGTTAAAATTGTGAGTCTTCAGCTAATAATCAGCTAGGTCTTTCATAAATAACATGCCAGAATGGTAGGGCCATGTAGCAAAAATTTATTTTGCACATTTACTTTGTGCGCATAAAAAAATTATGAGTTTGTGAATTTTTACATACTGAATTAAAAACCTTTGACTCTAGCAGGCAACTGTAAAAGAAAGCAAGAAATTGAAACATTTTGTCTCTCTGTGTGTGTGTTTGTGCGCGCGCGTGCGAGTGATATTTTTTTTTTCAATGTGGAGAGAAAAGGTCTCACCATGGGTTTCCAGGTCCAGTTGGAAACCTCCTATGGGAAAAGGTAGGAAACGTGCTTATGATGAGGATGATGAACTAGATCCCATGGACCTAAGCTGTTACTCGGATGCACCACGTGGTGGCTGGTATGTCATATTTCATTTTAAGCATTCTGGTATATTCTTGAATAGTCTACTTTAATTTAATCCTGTGCTTGACAAATCTGTAGGGTTGTAGGCCTGAAAGGAGTGCAGCCTCGAGCAGCGGATACCACTGCCTCGATCAAGTGTGGTTGAAAAGAAATTGGTCAAGTCTCTGGAAGAGGATGCAGAGACATAATATAAAAAGAAAGCATGGCCTTACTTATATATGAACTGTGGTAGATTTGTATAGTTTAGAAGGCTTTTTGCTATTTGATGGTCTAGACTTGACGAAGAATGATCAAGTATAGGAGTGAAGAACCCTACCCATGATTGTTGGTTACCTGTTTGCTTTATTTCACTTAGTGTTGTTGTTACTTTCAAGGTTTTGATGTTACTTATGAATAATTGTGTCCTTTCTAAAGTTGTTAAATGCTTGTAGTGGGCAGACAACTTTATATTTTAGTGCATAGATTATTAACTATTTTGAACTTTTCAGATTTATTTTACTGTCTTGCGAGCCTTTTTCATTTTTATTTTATTTTTTTATTTTAGTGTACAGACTTTTAATGCGGGCCAGCGACCCGCGATAGAAAAATTTCACCACACTATGAATGTTTACGGCGGGCCTGTAGCCCGCAGTAAAAATATTTTTACCGCGGGCCGAAACCGCGGTAAAAAGTAAAATATTTTTTTACGACGCCATTTTATACGGCGGGCTTAAACCGTTGTAAGCCCGCTGTAGAAGGCTTTTTATCGCGGTTTCGGCCCGCGGTAAAAAGCCCATTTTCTTGTAGTGAGAAATTAATACTGATGAACTTTTTATTTCTTTAATTTTTTGATGTTTTAGAAGGAAAATTTGATTACATTTTGTTACTATGGAGTTGGCATGGTAGAAGTGGTGTACATTTGTAATTGGGAGAACATTTGATTTTGTTGATTAACTTAGCCTAATGGGCAACGAATGATTGCTTCTGTTAAGAATGCATGGGAGAAATGGTGTTTATTTGTAACATATATATGTGTGTGTGAGATACTTGAGGGGCTTTGAAGTTTGTTATATATCCCCTAATAACGTCATACTTGACGGTTTTCCAAATGGCAAGTATGATTTTTTAAAAAAAATTAATAAATAGTATTTGATAGTCAAAAAACAGTCAAATATTGTTTTCACATCACATACTTGACAGTTAATAGCAAACAAACAGATACAAAAATTTAAAATTTTTAGTCGTTAGATTCATCATAGTTGACGGTTATTGTCAAATATTTATAAAAAAAACAGTCAAATATAGTTCAAAGATCAATTCCCAAGGTTATATACTTGACTGATAATGAGAAGTCAAATATGTTACGATAGATATTTGACCGTTTGACCAACTGTCAAATAATATCATATCTGACGGTGACATATATGACTTGCATTAACAGTCAAATAATGTCATACTTGATGGCTAAAAATAGTCAAATATTTGCGATTTTCTTGTAGTGCGAATGTATTAGTCTGAAATGTATATAATTAAATCCTTTTTGTTTATAATCTTCTATAGCTAATTGACTAAGCAATCCTATTTCTTCAAATTCATTTTGTAAAATTAAGGTTTCTTTGTGTTCTTCTTCGTGTTCTTTTATTGAATAAGCAGTTTTAAAGTCAAATGTTCCTATTTCATATATACTATTTGGTGAAATGTTAGGTAATGTGTTTTTATTTAAACTTTGTTTAATATTAGTAATTTTTGTCATTATTGCTCTCCAACTAATTATTTTGGACGTTTTTCTAGATTTAGAATTTAGATATTTTCTAACTGTAGATGCCATTTTCGAATTATTAATAATTTCAAATTATAGTACACAATCTTTTCAGGACAGGAAGGCTATGGGAATACCTAAGGTTTCCCAATGGTTTTACGCTTTCTTCTAACTACTGGGAACACTTGACTTACCAACGTATGCACAGCTCTCACTATCTCAAACTCTCCTACATCAAACTCTTTCGTATTCTCTCAACTAACAAACATAGTAGGTTATCTCAATATAATTTCAATTCTAGGTTTATCCCCCTATGTTTCTTTTTATTATTTTAAATTTTTGTCATTATGCTTTTATAAATTATTTATTTATTACATTTTAGTTTGGAATTATTTAATTTGTAGTTTTAGGCATGTGTTCAAATCAATCTAGATATGAACAATATAAGAAAAAAATCCTAAAAAGAAACTCTTGTTAAAATTTTAAAAAACAATAAAGAATATAATGGTTAAAAGTTAGTAATTAAATACAATAAATATTAAAAAAATGTCACATCTACAACCAAATTCTACCACCAACTCCTTACAACTTGAGTTGACAAAAATTCACTAGAGTAAGAAAAAATAAAAATAAATAATAGAAGTTACAATCCATAGTAATTATTTATCTAATAGGATTTGACCAATTCAGGTTGTAGAGAGGGTTGATTATAAATGGGTTGTAGATGTAGTATTATTCTTTAAAAAAAAAAAACTTAGATAATAAAATCATTAAGAGAAAAATGAATATAGTAATAATTGTATACATATAACACTCTTGAAAAAAAATTATTTCATATATACAAGAAAATGGGATGAATAAATAAATTTAGATAAAAGAAATTTTAATAGTTAATTTTTTAATATTGAATATAAAGGCTAGGGATATCAAATGGGTTGAATAATTAAAATGATACTATTTTTTGTAAATTAAATATAACATAAAACAAAAACATATAGCATAAATATAATATAAAACAATATATAGTATAAATATAATACGAAAGAATCACTAAAGTAGCATTGTCAGTATAAAATATAAACTTTATATTTACATTAACAATAATTCACATAACTATTTTAATTATACGAACCATTTAACATCCCTAATAAAGACCCATTTCGCATTTCGATATTTCGGCTTAGCCCCATATATTCTTGAGTCGACCTATCTCACACAACATGTTATGAATAAAGCTTAAAAAGATACATGCAATTATTAATATTCACTCTAAACGGGTCTTTCATAGGTCTAGGTACTGTCTAACAATTTATATCTATATCCTATCCAAACCTCTTTAAGGGTCTGTTTGTTTCGGTTTCTATGAGTAGAGCTTATTGAAGTATATTTTTTTAAAGTAAAGCTTCTAAAAGTAGATCTTTTATTAAAAAGTTATTGATTGTTTGATGGGACAAATATAGAAACACTTACTATAATTAAATGACCAAAATAAAGTTTTGTTATTAGGAAAGAATAAAGTAAAATATTTAAAATTAAATGAAGGTATCTTTGATATTTCAAAACTTTAAAAAAGCTCGGAAAAAGCTTTTTCTAAAAGCGTTAATTTTGAGTTTCTTCCAGTCTATGTAAAATAGTTTTTTTTTTAATCATTCAAAAACTCTATATTGCTCTATCTTGTCACTATTTTTGAGTTGTGGATTTTCGATTTAAGCCGGTGAACTGGCATCTTTATTTGACTACTTTTTTCCAAATGGATTTAGGTGTTAATTGGAGAATTAGGATTTTCACAGAACTTATTTTTGGTCTTGTCCCAAAAAAATAAACATTTAAGATAATAAATTAATAATTTTTATATTTTTCTTATTATCATATTAATAAATTAATATCATATTTTAGTATTTTAAGCTTTCTAATCAATAAAATTATCGTTATTTTAATATATATGAGCTTCTAAAATATGGATTAATAAACCCAAGAAAGATAGATGAACACAACATTCCTTTAATGTTACTATTGTCTGTGTTGAATGTTGGATGAGCCATCTTATAAAAACTTTGATTATTTGCAATAAATATTTAACAAAATTCACAATATGATTTTTGTTAATATTCTTGAACAAGCCACATTGTGAGTGTGTGACGAGTAGACATTGAGAAAAAATTATCATTAATATTTTCTTTGCCATTAACATATAGTATTTAGACATTCATAGAATATAAAATTAACAATTTTTAATTTCTTTTAAATTCATAGTTCATTGAAAAAGATAAACTATGGTATTTTGTTTCAATATTTATTACATTTTTGTCCCTTTCTTAATTTGTAATTTTTATTGTAGAGCTCCTAGTTTTTATGCTTATTGTAATGTAGATACTTTAAACAAAAAGTAAATATAATTTTCAACGTTTCTTCTTAAATAATTAAAAAAAAATCAATGGATGAGGGGTATTTTGATTCCATATCAAGAAATAGAAACAATTTAATATTAATAATAAAAATTTTACTAAATCATAATGAGAGTATGAGAACAGAGCCAAATAATTATAAAGACGCGTAAAAAAAGACTGATTAAAACTTTTTTTATTTTTTTTTATGATTTTCATTTTAATATCGTTTTACCAAGTCTGTCCCAGTTAAACGAAATTTCAGATGGAGTTAAAATTAATAAAAAAAAAGAAGCTAAACTTATGATTGCATGAAAAAATAATTAAAAAATCACAATTTTATAGTACTAGTTGGATCTAAGAGTAAATAAAGCTCCATTAAAAAAATGTTATTTGATAAAATCAATCCAGAATAATAAAAAAACCCAAATGATATCCAATTTTAGTTATCTTAATCTAATCAGGATATATTCGTGTATTTAATCATTAGTTACACAATAAATATAATTTTTTTTCTTACTTCAACATACATAATTATTAATATCTACCACTGCTAGAATTTTATTTAATTAAAATAAATATGATCTTGTTCACAGTTTTATTTGGGCAATATTAAGGTCCAATAGCATCACTCCAAAAATATTTGATTGAAGATTTCTTAGACTTAGATTGTTAACGCTGTAGCCCAATCTAAGCTTTAGGGTTTGTAGATTGTTGCATGGTGAGCGTCGGAGATTTCAAACCAGTTTCAGGCTCACTTCTAAAGTTTTACTTTGAGTCTTCCTGATAATAATTTCCTTTAAGAATTTGTATTATTTTCTTTATGTTGATCACATATTCAAATATATAGCATGAGATATAAATCATTAATATAGTTTGCGTATTGAATATTTCAAGATTATGACATAATTGCGGTAAATACTTTTGCATGACATACCACACATTCATGTTACATAGAAATGACATTTCCTTCGCTATCCAATGTATTTATATTATTAAGTAGAAACCTATTGCTTTGTGCCATTTGGAGATTGAAAGACAATGTCATTTGACAGCGTCAGTGACTCAGTTGGCACTTGGCGTAGAGCTGACGACCATGATGTTAACATTATTTGATTCGCAGGGCGAATCTTCGACATGGCCAGGGAGGGCCGTGGCCACCCACGCCCAACCTAATTGGAATATATATATATATATATAAGTTTTATAGTGTAATTTTCCTCATTAATAGTCCCTCCAAATTATCATTGTCGTTGCTTGGCCCGTCCAAACTTTGGAGCCTAAATCCGCCCTGATTAATTTAGGTAAGTCTAACCAATTACACTGATTAGTAGACTAATTAAGCTCCTGTAGGAAGCTTCTGGAACGCTACTGCTGCTGTGGGAAGGTTCAGGAAAGTGCTTATTGATGGCTGATGCAAGGCAGCAAGTGACAAGGCATCAAGGATGAGATGGCAGTTGACATGGCAAATCAGTGGCCTGTCTTCACAGTTTATACAACTCGTACAAGTAATAACATAAACTTAAGAGATTAAAAAAAAAAAAAAATTTAAGTGGCTTCCAAATATTATTAATGTTTCTTTAATTTTGCAAAAAATTCAATACTTGTAAGACTAAAAAAATATTTGAAAAAATAAATGTGTATTTTGTTTTATATATATATAAATATATTTATTTATAATTTACAATACGCTTTTTTTTTTGTTTTACAGGTTGACATACAAAATTTCCCGTTCTTGCCAAAATGTTTGCTTTGCTTTAGATTTTTGCATCATGAACTGTTGAACCTTAAAGCATTTGCAAGCTTACTGTTCTTCCAACAAAGGGTCATGTAAGCCACCTAGAGTTTAAATTTTTGCTTTCTCTATTAATTTCCTCCAACATTTCATTTTTCAAAGGTTGATTATATATTGAAGTATTTAGCATAACGCTAGCCCAACATTTTAACTTAATTTAATCATATTCAACAATAAAAATAAATCTTTTTTTCTTAATCCAACACAATTATCGATGCTAACAACAATTTTAAAAATAAAAGAAAATAAATGTGATTTTGTTTATAGTTTTATTTTGGTAACATCAAGGTTTTTCCAAGAAAAAAGTTGAGTAATTCTCTTTGACCCCTATCTAATATCTCATTAGCCCCCATTAGAAGCGTAAAATTGGAAATAAATTTTATAGTAAAAATTCTGGAGTAGTTATTAATAACAAATAAGTTTGTGTATTTAAGATTTATTTTCTCTTTGAACAAATACAACTCCCCTCCACAGATGGCATACAGTTGCCTTGCCTCTTTTTTTTTTTTTTTGTGGTACAATAGCTATCTTTAATCATCGATAATTTGATAATAGATTGAATATTAATAAAATTAAGTTGAATTAATCAGTAATGTGATTAATAAACTTTTCTTAATATAGCTTGAAATTTATTAAATGTCTTTCCTAATTTAGCTTGAAAGTAAATATAAATCCTAAAATTACAAATTTATCCTTAATCATATAAAAAATGCAGTATGCTAAATAATTCACCCCTAAATAGTTTTGATGGTAGATTTCCGGAATTAGTTAGATTGTTAAGACACTAGCTTAACCTAAGCTTTTTGAAGCTTTTGGGTTTGGATTACATTGGTTTAAAATTTCTTATTTGGGTTTTTGAAATTCCAAAGCAATGATAGGCTCACTTCTAGGGTCCGTTTGATGCATCGTATATTATAATATTAAAATCTTTTGATTGAATAAGATGAGATAGAATAGAACAAAATAGTTTATAGAAGATATAATACTATATTGTGTTTGGTATAGCACTAGATAAATAATATTATAATACAAACACTAAATAAATAATTAACATTTAATAAAAATTGGAAAAAAATTTAATTGAATATTATTTTTAAATTTTTTAAATTATTAATTAACTCATACATATATATTTAATTAATTATTTACAACAATATATATATATATTATTATTATTATTATATTGAGTTTTTGTCAGCATGTTGGCACTAAAAAGAAAAAAAAAGTTATGCACTATAATAAATATTAGCTGATGGAATAATTGCTAGAAAGATATATTTAAAATATAATTAATTATTTATTTATTTTTGAAGTTTGAAAATTATTATTAAATGTTCGACATTTATTATTAATTTAATATTCTAGATCTTTATAAAGTTATTAAATTAAAATTCTATTAATATTTAATTAATCAATAAAGTTTATAATGAAATATAATATTAAAAAAAAAGTGACCCTTATTCAATGTTATCCTTATGGTGGACGTATATACAATTTTATGCTATCCAATCCAACAAAATAATGCTATCAATGCTAGCTACACTGACCAGCCAACCAAACACACCATAGAGTTTTGTTTTTACAGTTGCCTATTAATAATTTCCTTTAACAATTTATTTTATTTATGTTTTCTTGATCACATGTTGAAATATATAGCATAAGATATATATATTTGTATATTCTATATTTCATGATCATGACATAGTTGCTGTAAATATTTTTGCATGATATACGACAACGTTGATGTATATAGATGAAAAAATGACTGAAAATATCGAATAGGGGAAGGATTAGCAACCATATAATATATATATATATATATATATATATATATATGTATGTATGTATATTTTATACCAAAGTATTGACATTAAATGAGTCAATAATAATGGTTGAGATGTGATAAAATGTCAACTAAAAATGTTCTAAAAATTACAATTGATCCACAATTTTATTTCTCTTTCCACTCTCATCTTTACTGACTTACTTCTCATCTCTCCTCTTTCTTCATTTTTTTTTCAATAAAAATTAAAAAAAATTCATTTGCAGACATAATAGGACCAAAAGCAATTTTCTCCACTATTATTATTATTATTTGTGTTTGATCATAAAGATTTTTCTCTCTCTCTTTCAAATATGCTAACTAGTTAAAACATTAATTGCCTGAGATCAACTAATAAATAACGGGTTTAATCAAATAAAAAATTGGAATAAATATCCATTCGAAATTAATCATTACTTTATAATATAAAAGTACCCATATCCTTTGGTTATAACAATAACAAAAACAATAATAATTGTATTAGAAACATGTAAACTTTTTATATTTTAATTATTTGTCCATACATTTGGTAGTAGCAGCAACATAAACTTAAGATTGCAAATACGATTAATCTTTTTTAATTTTGTAAAAGTTTCAAATATATGTAAGGCATAAAATAAATAAGAAATAAATATTTAAAAAATAAACGTGATTATATATATAATTATTATTTATCCATTAATTTTTTTCAGCTGAGATTTTTGAGATTCAAAATTTCGTAGGGTTGATTATTAATCAATTCAATCCAAAAGAAACTAGGCAACTAATACTTGTCTTCTGAGAGTTAACACACTACAAGAAAAACAGTTTTTTGCGACAAAGTTTTTTTACGACGAAATAAAATTCGTCGCAAAGAGAGGCCTTTTGCGACAAAATTATTATTTCGTCGCAAAAGCTAGCATTTCAAAAAAACGATATTTTGCGAGGAATTTTTTGTCGCAAAATAAAACCCTTAGCGACGAATATTTTTTTCCTCGCTAAAAACTCGAGTAACTAATTAGGGAAGCATTTTTTGCGACGAGATAAAACCTATTGCGACAAACTTTTTGTCGTGAAACGTATTACACAAAGATGGGATTTTGTGACAAAAATTTTGTAGCAACATGAACATTTTTTTACGACGAAATTATATTTCCCGCAAAAAAGACCTTTTGCGACAACAAATTCCTCGCTAAAAGCCATTTTAATTTATCATGCATACGTGGCAATACTGGACATTTTGCGATAAAACCATGATTCCTCACAAAATGTGACCTTTTGCGAGGAAAATTTTCTCGCAAAAAATAGACCTTTAGCGACAAAAAATTTCTCGCGAAAAGCCATTTTAATTTACTATATACACGTGCCAATACTGGATATTTTGTGACAAAAACATGTTTCCTCGCAAAATATGACCTTTTACGAGAAAAGTTTTGTCGCATAAAGAAAATTTTAGGCGGACTTTTACCCGCTTCTATTTATTTCATATTTTTTAAATTCTTTTACGACAAATTTTTCGTCGCAAAATGTCCAAATTTCAGCACAAAAAATCAATGCCTTTATTATATATACACCACCTAATTCATTGGTTTACTTCATTTTCTTCCATCTATTCTAATTTCCTCTTCATTTTTATTTTTATCTACTTCTCTTCTTTCCCTAACACTATTATCAAGGTAAATATTTTTACTCATTTTTTCTTTTATGTTGTAATATATTTACTTACAAGATTCATATACTTTTTATTTTTTAATTGTCAATTAATATTACACTTTTTTGTTTAATAGGTATTTTGGAAGAGGGAACGCAATTAAAAATCTTAAGTTCTTTATTTCTTTAACATTTTTTTTTGTATACACTTATCTCTCATATCCTTAATTATTACTAATTAAAATTTTACTTCTTTTTTGTTTTTAATAGGTATAATTGAAGATGGGGTACATTTCAAGAGTTGAAGATTGATATAAAATCAAGCAACAAAAAATGTAGTAGAGGATGAAGTTTTGTATTTGTTGTGTTATCTTGTATTTTTATTTTTTTTTTATTTTTCCATGTACCACTAAAGTTCCAATGTTGTATTAAATTTTTGTAATTTGTTATTATTTAATAAAATTATTCTTACAAAGAATTATGTTACATAATGATATAATTTTGCTGTTTTATTATCAAATTTATAACAAATTAAAATAAATTTTATGAATTATTAAAAAAATCAATTATGTTAAAAAAATTAGGTCTTTCGCAACGAATTTTTTGTCGCTAAAGATCGGATTTAGTGACAATAAAATAGTTGCAGAAGATATTTACAATGAAAATAATTTGTTTTAAATACGATTTTCGTACAAAATTTTTTGCGACAAAATTCAAATTTGTCGCAAAATATGCTCTTTTGCGACAAATTTTATATTGTCGCAAAAAGTTAACATGACGTAATCCTATTTGCGACAAAATATTTGTCGCAAAATACCACTTTTTGCGACAAAAATTTACTCGCAAAAAGTCTTTTTGCGAGAAATTCAAGATTCGTCGCAGAAAAACCTATTGCGACTCACATTTTGCGACTGGAACGCAACGAATTTATTTTCGTCGCAAAAATCTATTGCGATGAAATTTTGACTTTTTGCGACAAAATATTTCCTCGCAAAAAGTCATTTTTCCTGTAGTGACAATCGCACATCATTTCAAGCATATTGCTCATTCTGTTTTAGAGGTGAATCATGTGCATGCTACACCTGGAGTTCAAACTTGTGGATTGTCTATTAGTTTTCTCCAACATTTCATCTGGATAATTTGATTATATATTGAAATATTTAGCATAGAAAACGGACTATCATTGGAGTTGGTATATATTTATATTTCAAGATCACAACATACTTGTTTTATGTACTTGTGCATAATAAACCTCACGTTAACTTTAAATAAATGAATAATAAACCACAAACAGCATATTATAATATTTTTTGTCAAGATATTTATGATCGTTTGTTACTCTTTTCAATATAGAAATCACAGCTATTAAACAAAGAAGAATATTTGTTGATTGCTTATTTTTCCATTTTTTTGGCATTTAAATATAGTCTATATATTAGATTATATAATGCTATTTCTGTTGCATAAAAACGAATAAACCCAATATAATTTTTTTTCCGTTATTGTTTTCCCATATCAGATATTTAATTGATTTTTTTTTTGTTGGAATGATTGTCTTAGATCAATATTTGCATTTCATGTTGCTTATAAAATGTGGGATGAAACATTTTTATGCCACTAATGAAGAGTAAACACTATCAATTTTTCTTTTTAAATCGTGTTATATGTTTTGTTGAAATAACAAGTTAATTATTTTATGGATAGCGTTATTAGCAAACCCCAAAAGTAGTCACATCTCTCTCACTTTTTAACCATATTAATTATCATAATTATCTCTAATTCTAAGCTTATAACTTTCATACAATCTAAACTCTACAATTTGATATAGTAATCTACGTGACAAAACCTTATTAGATATTTAACTTTCATTATTTTCTTTTATTTTTTCTTCTCTAGTGAATTTTTTTAAGGTAAATTGCTACATCTAGTTGTAGAATTTGAATTGTATGAAAGTTATAAGTCTAACACTGTTTAATAATTATTAATTTTTAAAAAAAATTAAATTAAATCTAAAATAGTTAAATAATTTAAACAATAACATGTATAATCAATACAAATTAATAGACGAGCAAGTGTTCAGGAATTTATTAATTGAGGTGTACTTGTATCCAGGGTAGAGTTGGGATGGCCCCAAATAATCTGGAGTGAGCTCAAAACTCATTTGATCACCTTTGATAAATATGTTGTGCAAAACTGTTGGAAATTCAGATGCCATTGTTACATACTCTGATATGAATTTGCAGACTAATATCGAGTGTTACAAGTAACTTAACAGAAGTTTGCTACGACATACTCAACAGAGGTGAATAACTGTATGTTTTATTTAATAAGCAACAGAAAGTACTTCACTATAGAAGTACCCCATGATGGAAGTATTCCACTAAGGAAATAATCCACAAATTACACAATATGAAATAGCCTTTATATAGGCTGAAAATGTGGCAATTATTATTGGAGGAGCGACGGTGAAATGTTGGATGCAAACCCCCTCAGTGTTCGTAACACACACAAGTGAGCAATTGGAATGAATTCCTCTTGTCACCTCTCCATCTCTTTCGCCTATTTTTCCTCTCCATTCTTTTTTCTCGCAGCCCCACCAGCACCATAACTCCAGTAACTTTCCTTTGTCTCATTCTCACAACTATTAATCAGTAGCCAAGTACCTTTTACTTCACATAAGCTAATAGACTATATGTTTTATTTATTATACATAAAACGTGCTGGAGTCCCACCATGATACAAGAACAGCAATTTCAGAAATTGTAAGTGATGTGTAAAAAGTTGTAAATATTTATACAAAAGCCGTAACTATAAAAAAGTTGTAAAGGAATAGATGAAATTATATTTTACAACTTTTATACAACCATTTACAATTTTTTATATATTGTTTATGATTTTTATAAGTGACTGTACGGTACAACAATTGTACCGTAGCTAAATCCTAATGTAAATATTTCAGGTCATCTAGAAGAGGACACGAATTATCAATTCGAACGTCTGAAAACACTCAATTTCAAAGACTGAGAAAGAACAGGATGTTGGGAGTAAACTTTGGTCTTTACACACCAACCATTTCCTGTGATATGTTTCGATACAATTTTCTCCACTTTATATTATACCCGTTGAAAAACAAGGGTTTTCTTTAAAACATGAGTCAATTTCCCTACAGGCTAAAACGACAAACAATCTTTGTCGGGGTCAAATCCCTGCAGGAATGAAAGATCAACAAATTAATAGTATTTGTAGTCTTAGTTACATTTGATAAGAAATTTGAAAGGAAATTTGGATCAATTCCATGGACAGACTATTAGGGAAGCTGAAAATTTTTACTTTCAAGGGTGATATGCTTTGTAATCTGTAACTAGGGGTGGCAATTCATGTTTGCGGGTCGTGTTCGTGTCATGCCGAGCTGTGACCCGATAAAGATTAACATGATACGAACACAACCCGTTTATTATTCGTGTCACTAAGACTCGACACGAACACGACACGATTATTAAATGGGTAAAACGATACGACACGTTAACACGAATAATAAACGGGTACCCGTCTAACACGATTAAGACACGTTTACACGATTATGACCTGTTAACACGATTATGACATGTGACAGAATTAGGTTTTTAATTTTTGTTAAATGACAAAAATATTCTAAGTTTTAAAATTTATTAGGTTTTAAAATTCTATTTTTATTTTAAAATTGGGATGCATGTATGGACTAAAATGTCTAAAACTATAATATTAAGTTTAGTCTTTTTAAATTTAATATTATTTTGCAATCGTGTCAATATTCGTGTCAGCCGTGTTATCGTGTCAATATTCGTGTTAATCGTGTTATCGTGTCAATCGTGTATAATATGTATTCGTGTTATTCGTGTTACTCGTGTCTTAGGGGTGGAAATTTTTGACACGACTCGCGAACACGACACGAACACGCTACACGATTAATAAATGGGTCAGGTTAGTATTAAAGGTATTCAACACGCCAACCCGTTTAATGACACGAATAGTTAAATATATTTTGTATATCCTTAATATGTAAATTCATTCAATGATATAAATTATTACCCACTTACAATATATATATTATAAAACTGAAATTTTTATACTATAAAATAAATTAATTTGTAAAATAATAAATTATGATGATTTTAATAATATTTTATACTAACAATAGTTTATATTTTAAAAATAATTTTAATTGATTTAAATATAGAGAATATAATATATTATGTATAACTAAGTTAAACAATTAAGTAAATTATGCGAATTAAATATGACACAATTACGATACGTGAGTAACACGTTTAATAATCGGGTGGGTTTGGGTTTCATGTTTTGACACGAATAATTAAATGGGTCGACACGACACAACACGAATCCCACCCCTACGTGTCATAAACGTGTTCGTGTCATAATTGTGTCGTGTCATAATCGTGTTCGCGTGTTGAAGACTCTTAACCCGAACACGATATGATTATTAAACGAGTTGACATCTCCGACATGAACACGACACGAACACGAATATGCTAAAACCTAAAACCACTTAAACCCGTGTTGTGTCAAGTAGTGTTCCCGTGTCGTGTCGAAAATTGCCATCTATAACCGAGTAATGCTATTTGAACTCCACCAATAAACTAATTAGCTCTATTGCATTATTTTTATTTTTGAGTAAGATTAAACTTGTAATAAAAAGTTAATCAATATGGTGTAAATCTAGGATTTCTTCTTTTATCATTATCTTCTCCTCTTCCCTCTCTCTTAAACACGCTTAAATCTCCATCCTCCTTTCAAATTTATTCTTCAACGAAGGCCATGAATTATTTTCCAACTAGCCACCATAACAACCTTCTTTTGCTCCTCAAATCCTAATTATGTAATGCTATATATAATCTCGAAAGTAACTTAAGTTTTAGAAATATTTTGAAGTATTAACAGTCTTATCTTTATAACTAATCGTTCGATGCTTGATGATATTTTTATTAAAATATACAAATTTTTTAAGTCTAAATCATATTGTTTTAACTAGTTTTAGATTTGCCAACTATTTTTTTTTTTGCATTTTTTAAAACAAAATTATACCATAAAAATTAATACGAGAATTTTATTCCACATAAAAAAAGTGGGGTTGTATGGTTGATAAATGGAGTCAAATAACACCACATATTGGCCAAAGTGTTCAGTTACAGAAATTGACAACTCTTTGGAATTACATGTCGTATGAGGCGTGTTTCCGTGGCAGTAATGGCTTTAAAGAAGCAAACAAGAAATTGGAATTTCGCAAGGTTCATATTGCAAACGTGCAGCAAATTAGTGGTAGAGTTGTACGGAAAAATGTTTAAAGTGGAAAATCAGTGCAAAGCATCTGTGCATAAAAATGAGATTTTGCTACGGTACAGTTGCTGTACCCATATAGTAACTATGTATTTTGTATAAAAATTGTAAATACATTATAAAAATCATAAATGAATGAATAAAAATTGTATGTAAAAAAGTCATAAATAAAAAATATGTAAAAGTCATAAATACGATTTTTTTCACTCGCTTGCGATTTTTAGATATATGTTTAATATGCTACAGTAAAGCTGCTGTATGGGTATAGCAGTTGTACTGGAGCATGACTCAAAAAAATGTGTTTATTCTAGAAGTACACAATGACAAACTAGGAAGGATGAACTTGTACAATTAAATTCCCAAATTGATTTTAACATATATTTTAGCACATAAGATAAACATACATAGAAGCCTTAATCGCATATCATCAATGCTTAATGGATACAAGAACCATTAAAATGTTGTCAATTTAATCTTAAAGGGTTTAACCAAGCAAATGTCAATGAGTTTATCATCGAGGTGTAGTTGTATTCAGGGTAAAGTTGGGAGGCCTCCAAATAATCTGAAGCAAGCTTAAAGCTCATTTGGTCACCTTTATAAATATATTATGCAAAATAGCAGAACCATTAACATTTTCAGGATTAAGACGACACTAAATCCATACACACAGAAGAAAATAAAAATAGCATATACTTGTTTAGCTATTACATGTTGAAAGAATAGGAATGTAACATTGAACTAATTGTTATAAAATAATAATTATAATTATAATTATAATAATTAATAACTTAACTTATTATAAAGAATGTAATTTTATTGCCCCACTTTTTAATTGTATCCCACAACTATAATAATAAGTTGGTGATGAAGATCAAGTGAAAGAATCGTTCTATTTTAGTTTTGGTCAAGTTTATATATTACCTGATCAATTCCTAGCTTTTGCCGGCTCATTTCTTTTGTTACTTAATTTCTATGGAACTATTTTTCTGTGAGTTTCTGCATACCTAAGTTAATAACAATCTCTGAATACTTGACAAAGAATGGCTATTGTACTAAAATTGTTCTTTACTGATTATTTCAATTTATAATTTATAGTGTGGTCAAACAACAGTATTAATTCTTAATAATTGCAAGAATATGGCTTTTAATCTGACTTAGTTTATGAAAATGATACATATAACATAAATTATATAAATAGTTACATAATAGCTTAATTTCATGACCGTTGAGATATATATATGTGTGTGTTTGTGTGTGTGTGTGTGTGTATAGACACACACTAAACCATTAGGAAACAAGATTATATAACATATGATTACATAACGTCTAGTAATATTAAGAAATATGAAGCAAGTTAATATTTGGTAAACTATTAGACATTATTAACTTCGTTGATAAGCTTTTAAAATTGTTAAATGTTTATTTGCATGTAAGCGAACACGCATTATCAAAGTGATTATTAACTTATGAAAAAAAAAGATATTTTATAAATTATTTGATTACTATAATGATGCTATCTGAGCTAAGTTTAGAATATAAGTATTATTAACTGGGCTATTAGAATTACCATAAAACATATTTATTTATCTTATTTGATTTCAATAACCTTCCAATTATTAATGGTAAGTGCATAGCAATTAATAATTTTTCCAATAACAATTTTGCTCTATTAGATGATATCCAGTCCAAAAACTCATCCCTACTTGATTAATATAATATAAATGATAAATGGAAAACAATCAATTACATATTTTTCCAACTAATATGGTTAATATGGAATCTACATCATCTAATCAACCTTATAAAGAAACGAATAGCGAATGTACAAGAATCAACAATCAAGTAAAGATGTGAATGGGTCATATAAGTAAAATAGTGACATATAATTATTATTACTACGATATGAAACTATGTTTTATAGTATTCATTTTATATTATATCTATACTATATATTTTTATTTATGTTATATATGTTATTTTTAATTTATGAAAAATTATAACATTTTAATTATATAACCTTGTTTGACATGCCTATAATCAAGGAATTACTAATTACCAATGTATGAAAGTTGCAAGATCTATTAAATGAATTTAGTACCCAAATCCCAAAGTAAAAAGCACTAACCAAGTTAAATAACAAGATGCAAGTGAAGTGGCAATGTTTATTCCATTTTTTTCACCTGAAAGACAATTTGAAGATTGGTCCGAGTTTCTTGAACAATCACCATACCGCTTAACTATAAAAATCTATACAAATTTATTTCATTCAAATCTCTCATCGGATGCCATGGAAAGACGAAAACGATGTTGTCTCTACCATTGCCAGAGGCCAATAAATTACTGTGGAAAGGACAAGAAGCAAGAGTCTTTAACGTAGGGGTGTCTTCCTCCAACCTGTGAAGGTTGGGAGCATTCGAAGATGCCATGCATCTGCCCATATTTTCTATCAAATATGTACTTAATTAAAAGGTTCAATTAATATGTTGCTCTACTACTTTGTATCACGCTATTAGATTGGTAACTAAAAATTTAACAGTCAAGATCACGCTTTTTAATTTTCTTGCAATAATAAAATTAAACAACAATACAATCGATCTAATCATTACAAGCAAAAGCAGTTTTTACAATGACCTTTTTTATCGCTAAAGGTAAAAAATTCGTTACAAAAGTTTTTGCAACAAAAATAATTTCATCACACAATAATAGCAAATGGAGGGTCGCAAAAAGTAGTTTTTTTTTTTTTTTTTTGCGATGAAAAAGTCACCACTAAAGAACATATCCAGCTATTCTTAGGTCGTTGGTGACCATTAATTCATTGCGAAATCCTACCTTTAGTGACGAATAAATGTTCGCATAATATATGCTACACAAATTATCTTCAATCTTTAGCGGCCATTATTTTGTCAATAAAGGTGAGGTTCATCATAAATTAATATTTTAATTTTATTATAAATTTTAAAATAAAAGAACCAAAAAAATTGTTTCATTATACAACTTAATTTTTTTAAGAACAATTTTAGTAAATAATAATAAATTACAAAAAATTAATTTCAACATAATTTTACAATAAATCAACTTTGTAGTACATAGGAAAATTGAAAAAAAATAATACAATAAAAAAAGACAACCTCATCCTACGTAAACATTTTTGTTGTTGGACTCTATGCGAATCTTCAAGCCTTCAAGTGCACCCCGTCTTTAAAAATGCATGTTAAAATGTAAAATATTAATTAACAATTAAGGATATAAGAGAAAAAATGATGAGAGTGTATAAAAGAAATAGTGTTAGAGAAAGAAAGAAGAGAATATTCAATTGCATTACATCTTTAAAGATACCTATCAAACAAAAAATATATATAATATCAACTAATAATTAAAACAAATAAAAAGAATATATTAAAACTTATAAATAGAATATATTACAACACAAAATAATGTTAGAGAAAGAAAAGAAGTAGAATTGGAAGGGATGGAAGAAAATGAAATATTATTAAGCATAACTCTTTTTTTATTTTCTATTATTATTATTATTTTCCAATGAATTGCAAATTTGTAGCTAAAATTCTAAAATATAACAATCTTTAATGACGAATTACAAAGTCATCTCAAGAGACCCTCTTTGGCGATGAAATATTTATTACTAAAAATTTTTTAAAAAATATTGAAATGGCCACAAATTGGAAAAATTTCCTCGTAAATTTTTTTTTTCTTTAGCAACGAATTTGAACTTTAATTTCATTGCCAAAGAGTCAAAGACCCTCTAATTTGTCATGAAAAGTCTACAAAAATGAAAATAAAAATTTAAAAATAAAAAGTTTAATTAAGCATACTTAGAGTCGGATAATTATAACGTTATTTAGTATTAAGTTTTTTTTTTTACATGTATTAAACATGTCATAGTTGTCATCCATATGGAATTAAAAATAATTTTTTCTATTTTGATCAATAAATAATCAATTGTTCATATTATAATCATATGTGTAACAAATGCACTTATTCTTATTTGTGGAGTTTTTTTTAATATTTATTTCTTTTACAAATAGTAAAAAAATTCTTGACATGTTACTCACACTTAAACATTAAAGAAAAAATTAAAAATCTAAGGAGAATATAAAAACATAAGTTGCAAATAAGAATTTCTAAAATTATATTCTGCAATAACTAAAATAAGCAAACATGCATCATTTTGTAGAAACAGAGATTCACACATTATGGAAAATGAACTTGGAGCTTAAGATTCACTGGACTTATATATTGAAGTTTTACTAGTTCTATTTTATTATAAATTAATTTTAAATTTAAAATTAATTAAACAATAAGATGAAGAAAAAAGTGTCCATGAAAAAAATAAGGTGATTATAATTTTATAATTTTATTTCAGAAAAACAACCTTCTATGATGAAATTTTCATCGCTAAATGTGACTTTTCGCTAGGAAATATTCGTTGCAAAAAGCAAAAAATGAATATCATGACTATTATTTCCTTACAAAAAGTGACTTTTAGTGACAAAAAAATCATCATCAAAGGTTAATATTTAGAAAACCAATTACGAAGTTTTAAGTCTTACCAAAAATATTAAATAGCATCTTTGATGATGAAATTTTCATACACTATTAAAGACCTTTGTGATGACGTTATCGACATAAAAATTCTTCCTGAAACAATTAAAGGAGACTTTTATTGAAGAAAATGTTGTTTCAACAAGTCTTGTATCGTGAGAAAGTTTTGGTCGCAAAAAGTCTTTCTAAAACAATTAAAGAAGGCATTTGGGGATGCTATTTTTTGAGATTCAAGCGACAACATTTTTGTCACAAAAAATAATCCCAAAAATAATTAAAGTGACCTTTTTGTGACAATATTGTTATCGCAAAATCTTGCAAAAACTACTAAATAAGACATTTCGTTTGTGACGATATTTTCATCATAAAAAAACTTTAAAAAAAAAAAATAAAGACAACCTTTTGGTACGAAAATTTTGTTGTCATACAAGGCTTTCCGCAATGACATTTTTGTCACAAAAAGTCTTCCAAAAAACTCACATGAAGTCACTTCTTGCGACCAAAAAAAATTGTGATAAAGGTCATCCCATTGAAGCGCCATCTGGGAATCGAAGTCATTTCACGATGAAAGTGAATTTCATCACTAAAGGTTGCATTTAGTGATGAAAGTTTCACAGATAAAAATTATCTTTTTCCAAAATTTTTCTTCTTATCTAAGGACAAGCTTTTGCAACAAAAATCGAATTTGTGGCAAAAATTAGTGTTTAGCAACGAATTTTTTATCGTCACAAAAAGCAAAAAACTGTATTTGAAAGTTTTTCCTGTAGTGAATATATTAATTATTACATAGGAAGATGTTATCAAATGGACATGTCATAATATAATACATTTTATCTTTAAGCGTAATACGAGTAATTATACTATATTTATGACGTACAATGCTTCTATTATGATTATTTTGTGTTGTTTATATAATATTAAAATTTTTAATATCCTAACTATTTTCACATTTGACACCTCTAGGAAATATTTAACTTCACTTATAAATAACTTCTCCTGTCCTATAAATCCAAGATAATTTGGTAGAAGCAAAATTCTCAACTTCTTTTTCCTTGATTATTGCAATGCATAAAAAACAATTTATAATCCAACCGCATTTGAAACTACTAATAAGTTAAAAATAATTACATATTATAAGATAATTGATATAAAAGGTAAATGTTTTGAAAATAATAACAATAAATTAAGACGGGAAAGGTATGATTTCTATGACATCTATCTTGATGTTGAATTGTATAATATGTTAGTCTTTGTCCTTGAGTTGAATCTTGGAACACAAAACCTTTTGTGAATGCGTGTTCCCTTTTGTATGTTCTATTGACAGAAAAAGTCTTGTCATGTCATGTACATAAGGATAGCAAGTTGACCCGCCGGGTCTAATTGCCCCGTCGGGTCTAGAGCCCGGCGTAACCCGTGCTTATAGGATGGGGCAAGACCCGCCCCATTGATACTTAGGGGTGGGTCTAAATCCTAGTGTTTGCTATTTCATCTAGGGCTGAGTTTAATCGTTAGTCTTGTCTGACCCGTTCTGCCTCGCACAGTATAAAAGTATATATGAAAACTTATAAAATATATGAACTTATAAAATTTGCAGGGATGATTTTTATAAGTTTTAATAAATAAGGATATCCCAATTATTTAACAAACTATATAATGAAAAAGATTTTTCCCTTCTAAACTCAAATCCGAAAAATTTCCTAAGCCTAGAAACTCTCTCCTCCACTCCGTTCCACCATCAACACTCTCCAGGCCCTCCTCCACCGTCCTTGGCTCTCTACTCCACCAACCTCTTCATCTGTTATCGCTACGTCTACCATCCTCACTTTCAACTCGCATCGTACTCGTCGTTGTTCGTTAAAGTTGTGGTCAATCTTCAATTTGTCGTTTCTCATTCAGATGAATCATCTGACTCCAAACCCAAGGTGTTTTTGTTAGTTGGCTCCTATGACTTTCATTTTTCCAATTCTGTTATTTCATCATCAGGTATAATGACAGAGAGATGAGTGTTTGTGAGTTCCTAGGGCTTTGTTTGGTTTTTGTCTTTGAAAATGGGAAAATTGTGTGCTATTTTCAAACATAACCAAAAATTGCCGCAGATTTTATTTTATTTTATTTATTTATTATACTTTCACTAGTTTGTGTGTTCTAGTTGAGCGCTTATGATATTAACTGTTGTGATTTCAGAGTTCTATATATTTTTTTGGTTGTTCGAATTTGATATGTTATTTGTTGCTTGCATTGCGTATTGCGAGACGTTGTTATCCTTGTCAAAAATTAACCAACTAAACAGTGCAAAGTGTTAAAGAGGTACTTTCATTTATTTTTATTTGCTGATTTTTCCAGTTCAACTACAAGTATTTGCTTTCCAATTCAATGTTCTTCCAGCTCAGAAATTCATCTCATTTAGCTCTTTTTTATTTTTCATTTATTTTAATTTGAGCTGCAATTGTTTTTCTCAGATTGTATTGATATTACTTTATTTATTTTTCCTATATGATGGATATGAATTAAACTATTAGTTCAATATCAATATATATTTTATAGTCAATTCTATATATATAAAATGATTATTAATATTGTGAAGTATTAGAGGATGATGTAGAAAGCAATAAGGATATTCAAACAGTCCATATGTCTAGCACATGCCATGTTTCAACTCTCATCTATTTAATTATTATCGGCTTCTATAATCACTAGCTTGCAATAAATGTTCTTCTCAATTTCTTGCCTTTTGGGTAATGAAACTAGGTGGCTTTTTGCCTTTCTCTCGCAGAATGTCACAAATTCAACATTTAGAAATGAATAATACTAGTATACTATACAAAAATATATCTCTTCAATCTTTGTGGCTTTAAAAATCTATTCATTATTTGTTAGTTTTATTTATTTGGTCATGACCGAAATCTATGCCCAATAATTTCATTACTAAAATGTTTTTTTCCTTGGTATAATGCCTCGAGAAGAGATGGTTGCAAGTGAAGGACTGGATGACGAAGGAGGAAGTTAAGTAACACTTTGTGAGGATCTTTCATTGTAGTGTTAGATGAAGGAAGTTCATTTTGTGTGCTATCAACTTGTTGATTTCATTAAAGTATTAGCATTATTTATTATTTACTTGATACAAAGTTGGTATTGTAATACTTCTATTATTATAAGCATGCTTACGTAGAGTGTATGTTTCGCTTGGTATTGTTTTTTGAATTATTGTTTACTTGGTAATCTTAGATATTTAATGGAATGACGGTTTTTAGTTGTTGGTTTGGTTGTTGTGCATATGTACGATTTTAGTTTAAATAGATATATTGTTTAAATGATTGTTGAAAAGTGGTGATAGTTGAATATGAAATATTTATATGATATGATGAGATTAGGGAAAAAAATTGTAAATGTGCGGCGCGGTGCGGGGCGGGGCGGGATAGGGTAAAAGATAATTGAGCGAGCCAAGGCTGGATACCTGCTGCTTAAGACCCGTCCCATTGCCAACGCTACATGTACATGCGAACTCATAGGCACCCAATTGTATTAAAAAAATAGAATAATTATAATAAGTATCCTCGAGTTTTTGTTTAATTTCAATTGGAGAATGACTATACATTTTTCATCAATCATACCTTAAAAGTTATCTTCAAATCATTACTTTTATCTCTCAGATTATCATTTTAAGGAGTGTAATTGATGAAAAAGAAACAACTTGAAGGATGTGATTGATGAAAAATGCATAGTTATTCGACGCTCAAATTTAAACTAAAACTCAATAGTACTTATTGATATTATCCTATTAAAAAATTTAACTTAAGAATGACATACAAAATTCACAATCTCAAAAAGGGGAACTGCTCATTATTTTTCAAAGGTATAATTTGGTCGATAAGATGCTTCAAGTTGCAATAACTGGAGGTTGTAAACATCCTTCATATGATTTTACCGTGCGGCGTCCAGTATATCCTGTTGGGATTGGAGTGAAGGAAAATGCGCTAGAAAATAAGGGGAAATAATAGAAAAAAAATATTCAATGAGAAATCTTAAAACAAATTCGCCTCTCATTGATTGTACGATGAGTACACCCTTACTATTTGATGATGATTGATTTCCTCAATTTATAATAGTAGTTTTTAAATGTATAAAGTTATATTGTTAGGACATATTTGATACGCGATATTGTATAGTATAGTATTGTATTATATAGTATTGTATTGTACAATATTAAAAATAATGTTATATCAAAATTATATAGTGTTTAGTATACTCATGTATTGTATTAATTTGTACAAAAAAGTAAGAATTTTTTTCAAAAACGATGTACAAAGTATAAATATATTTTTAGTTTATTTATAAAATTAGTTATTTAGTAATTATTGAAAAAATTATTTGGGGTCCAATGCCCCCATTGGACCCATTAAATAATTCGAATTCATGATGGCATGTTAGATGTCAATTGATCCAACGGGGTAGTGGACATCGAGTGTCACCTAGTGGAGGCGATGACTCCTTTCATTCCTTCTTTATTTTTAAAAAATAAATTTGATTTTATAATTTATCTATTGAATACATCTTTATTTATTTTTAAAATTTTAAAAATTAAAGGTATTGTTGGATATATATAATTTTATAGGGATAATTTTGATATTTTTTATTAATGTTATACAATGTAATGCTAATATCATATATTAACTCTACATAATTTCATACAATTTGGATACATGTGACAATTCATGTTCGCGGGTCGTGTTCGTGTCGTGTCGAGCTGTGACACTATAAGGATTGACCCAACACGAACACGACCTGTTTATTATTCGTGTCACTATGACACGACACGAACACGACACGATTATTAAACGGGTAACACGACACGACACGCTAACACGAATAATAAATAGGTCGTAATCGTGTTAGACACGAACACGACCCGTTTAACACAATTAAGACACGTTTGCTATATTGACACGATTATAACCCGTTAACATGATTAAGACACGTTTACGTTATTGACACGATTATAACCCGTTAACACGATTATGACACGTTATAGAATTAGGTTTCTAATTTTTGTTAAATGACAAAAATATTCTAAGTTTTAAAATTTATTAGGTTTTTAAAATTCTGTTTTTATTTTAAAATTTGGATACATGTAGGGTAGGGGTGGCAATTTTCGACACGACACGCGAACACGACTTGACACGACACGGGTTTAAGCGGGTTTGGGTTTTGGCATATTCGTGTTCGTGTCGTGTTTGTGTCGAAGATTTCAACCCGTTTAATAATCGTGTCGTGTTCGGGTTGAAAGTCTTCAACACGCGAACACGATTATGACACGACACGATTATGACACGACACGATTATGACACGAACACGATTATGACACGAGTAACACGAATAACACGAATACATATTATACACGATTGACACGATAACACGATTAATACGAATATTGACACGAACACGGTTATGACGCGAGTAATACGAATACATATTATACACGATTGACACGATAACACGATTAATACGAATATTGACACGATTACATATTAAATTTAAAAATATTAAACTTTTTAGACATTTTAGTCCCTATATGTATCCAAATTTTAAAATAAAAACAGAATTTCAAAAACCTAATAAATTTTAAAACTTAGGATATTTTTGTCATTTAACAAAAATTAGAAATCTAATTCTTTATCGTGTCATAATCGTGTTAACGGGTCATAATCGTGTCAATAATGTAAACTTGTCTTAATCGTGTTAAACGGGTCGTGTTCGTGTCTAACACGATTACGACCCGTTTATTATTCGTGTTAGCGTGTCGTGTCGTGTTACCCGTTTAATAATCGTGTCGTGTTCGTGTCGTGTCACAGTGACACGAATAATAAACGGGTCGTGTTCGTGTTGGGTCAATTCTTATCGTATCACAGCTCGACACGACCCGCGAACACGAATTGCCACCCCTAATGTAGGGACTAAAATGTCTAAAAAGTTTAGTATTTTTAAATTTAATATGTAATCGTGTCAATATTCGTGTTAATCGTGTTATCGTGTCAATCGTGTATAATATGTATTCGTATTACTTGTGTCATAATCGTGTTCGTGTCAATATTCGTGTTAATCGTGTTATCGTGTCAATCGTGTATAATATGTATTCGTGTTATTCGTGTTACTCGTGTCATAATCGTGTTCGTGTTATAATCGTGTCGTGTCATAATCATGTTCGCGTGTTGAAGACTCTCAACCCGAACACGACACGATTATTAAACGGGTCGACACGAACACGACACGAACACGAATATGCCAAAACCCAAACCCGCTTAAACCATATCGTGTCAAGTCGTGTTCGCGTATTGTGTCGAAAATTGCCACCCCTAATATTGATACATTTAAAGCTTGTATTTTGTATTAATTAATACTATACTAAATTAGTACCAAAAATATATATTATACTATTTAATACAATACAATAAAATGTCGCGCACCAAACATATCTTTAATTTACTTATATTATCAAATCATTTATCAATAGAACAATAAAAAGATAATACATATTGATTAAGACTATTTCCAATAATTTAGATCGATTCAATACCATAAAATAAGAAAACGAAGGACATAAGAATTCCTTCTTAGCTTTATGGTGTTTAAATAAGATATCATGTTGTTCCTCACCGATGATCACAACTTATAAAGAATAATACTAGACATACAAATAATAAACTTGTACAAACTAACTTTATGACTTGAAAGAATGAAAATTAAAAATAAATTAACACAAAACTAGATAGATAATGTGTCGATTATACAATAACATCACGTTCATTTGTTGGAAAAAAAAAATCAAAAAATTTGGTACATGTTACATTACTTTCTAATAGAACTGCTAAAGTATTTGAAGCAATTACTCAAGGAAAATAGAAAAGTCGAGGTAAATTCTATTATTCAACCAATAGAGTGACCAATCTACCTCTCTATCCGTTGCTAGTTAGTATAAAAATCAACTTCTCTCATCAATCTAAGCATAAAACCAAATTACACATGTTCCAGGCAAAAGACCAAAAAAAAAAAAATAATAATAATAATTCAAAATGATCACAATCAAATGGTACATAACTATCAACAGTCACAGGCCTTCCTGAGTATGCCTGTTGCTATTTAGTATAAAAATCAACTTCTCTCATCAATCTAAGCATAAAACCAAATTACACATGTTCCAGGCTAAAGACCAAAAAAATAATAATAATAATAATAATTCAAAATGATCACAACCAAATGGTACATAACTATCAACAGTCACAGGCCTTCCTGAGTATGCCTGCAATACAAAATAGTTCAACAGATAATGCCAATTTGAAAAACTTGCCCGGGAAGAGAAAAAGAGATCATCTCCAGCAGTCTAATCCCTCAACACTGCTGCTGAAACCCTCTTCAAAGATTCACATGCCTTCGCCAGATCGGATTCTGAGTGGGCAGCAGAAACAAACAATCTGATTCCTGAAGGCAGACGGCATTTATCAAGTGTTGATCGTTTCGAAACCACAACAAATACAGAGTCTTCCTTCAAAGCCTACAGATGCATAACCATCAGAGATAGAATTCATCTAAAGATTAACCAACCATAGAGTGGCACTTTAATGAAGCCAAAGAACAATATACTTACACGATCAGCAATATCTTCAAGAAGCTGTAGGTCATTTTTCTGTGAACCTGTCGACTTTTGTAGTCTGAGATAAATGATTGGTGATTCTGGATTGCTCGCAATTGAGAGACCATGAATATTAGATAAGCCTGCAGTTGCCACCAATACATTTAAAACCAAAACACCAATAAAGAATTTACCATGCTATTCACAGAGTACAACTCATACATCAAAACTTAAATACCATCAACAACAAACTATAGCAATACTGTTGATCTGATTACTTTTAAGACACTACAAATCAGACACCTAAAGTGGAGAACACAGTGTAAATATGAAAATGTACACCCATTTATAAGAACAATGGAGAAGCATGCTTCTGAACCCAGCCTGAGGTTAAAGAGATATTTAAATCTTTTATCTAATCTAAATTATCATCAGATGAATATATTTTTTGCACAACTTGAGGAGAAAAAAAAAGGAAAGGAAGATAATACAATAGTCAGAACAGAGACTTCAATATTAAGATAAAATCTAGAGTACTATATTTTGTATTAATAACTTTCCCTAGTTTTACGCACTGGTTTTAATCCATATCTTATACTCTGGCAACCTCATGTTAATTGCCTGAATTTGGTCCCAACTAGACTTGTGAGTGAATTAATATACAAAGTATTCTTCAAATCCTTATTATTCTCCATCTCTTTAATATTAGATTCATTGCCATCAAAATATATTCCTCTCAAAATTTCCTAAATATTAAGCATATTGAAATATATGCAAGGGTTTTTTTAAAAATTTGACACAAAACAATTCAAAAAAGTGTAACCCAATGACCTTTCCCATATGCTCATGTGAAAACCAATAAATAGAACAAAGAAAGCACATACAGTTATTTTTGGATATGCAGAAAAGTTCCTAGACCTTAATCGAATTCTAAATTGAATACAACTACCGCACCCTAGCCATATTGGATTCCTAAAAGGATCAGCAAATACTAAATTGGTTTAACCACGAAGGGATAGCCATAGACAACTAATAAAATGAACTTGATTAAAAATTACTGCCTAAAGTGAGTAAAACATAGATTATTTCAATAAACCTGCAAAAACAAGTTAAATGCTTGCAACAAAATTATTAGTTTTTTGAAAATATTTCTCAAAAAGTATAGATATGAGCAAACCAACAATGTCTTGATATGAATACACGAACTTTAGCAACTACATGTTTTATAGCTGAATCAAAGGCAGCATAAGCATAATCTTAACAAAGATGGGGTGGGCAGGGGTGGGGCAAGAGGGGGAGAGAGAACAGACCTTTAGAAGGCTTTTTCCTTAAACATAACAAAGTATTTGCAGCGTTCCATGATTTATAGAGGTGTCTAATCCAAAAGACTAACCTAATGGATAAAATGATCAACCTTTTATATAGCCCAAGACCCCCCTTAACCATCCAATATGGAACTCAACAATCCCCTTGTCGAACAAGACTCCCTCAATGGAGAGTCAACACCGAGCCTCCTCATTCGAAATCAAGGACTCATCACATTAGACACTGGGATTTGGCTCTAAAACCACTTATTAGAGGCTCTACATGTCTAATCTAAAATGCTAACCTAAAAGGTGGAGTGACCAACCTCTTTATATACCCTAAAGGCCCCCCCTTAAACATCCAATGTGGAATCCAACAAGATTTGATTACATGGTCAGCTGATAAATGATGCGGTTTTGAAATATGTATTAAATTAATTAAGAGTTTAACAAGGTGAACCAGCTATCGTATTTTCCCTAGTTGTACTTTAAGCAACCACCAAAACCGTATGCATTACAAAATGGCGATGGTCAAATCACAGAAGTTTCCATCACTAGAAATCAAATAGCAGCAAACTAGACTATTTCCCATGGGACAACTCCAACAGTCTTTCGATTCTTCCCTTGTTTATCAAGTTAAAAATGGGGGCTACATCTACGACCTATAGCTTTGGTAACCATAAAATTAGTGGGATATAATAATGTTCCAAGTAGGTGGCCCTCAAACAATTTGAACCCTTGACCATTTGGACACATCCAATCTTTACCACTGAACACGATCATTAGGGTTGTGAACCAGAAAGTGAGCATATCTATTTATAAACATGAAAATCTCAAGTCAAGAGACCTATATGCTTTTATTGAGATTCATAGAATTGGAGACTTAAATGTCATTCCTCCAACAAAACTATGCATAACAAAGTGAGTTTGAAACTAACCTTTCCACAATATGGCAACGTTTTTCTTCAGCTTTGTTATCAGAGTGGGATTTTCTTCAAGGACATCAATAGCGGTAATTGCACCACTTGCAAGATATGGGGGCAAAGATGCAGAAAAAACATATCCAGAACTGCTCAACCGCTGCCAGAGATTAGCATTGAATTATGATATGCATATCAAAACAGAAATAAGCATCAGCATTTGTGAATATTATAGGAGTAAAAAATTATGCAATGCAAAACTTCCACATTCATTATAATGATTCACAGCCAGTATGGCATCATGTCGAAGACTATTTCCAGGAAAAATGTTTCATAAAATCAAATGAAACATGGAGTTTCTGTTAAGAATGTGTCTACAAGTGTACTTTTGGAAAAGTGGTTTGGGCACAAAGCAATGAAAATATGCCTGGTATAAATATTTGGAACATTACAAGACTTTTTTAGTATTCTATAAATCCTAAATTTTCAAAAACGCATAGAAAATAACAAAGTCATTCTTGTGATTAAAAATAGTTTTTAGATACGAAATGTTGTCTTGTTGAATGCCTACTTTATAAATACAGTGACATGCAATTTTTTTTTTTAAATACTTGTAAAAACAAAAGCAATATTCAAGAATATTATCCAATGGCACCTCAATTTAAAATTTCATCATAAAAGTACAGTTTCGTACTTGGTGATCAACGACTCTAGCACTCCCGGTGCAGAATCCTCCTTCTGTGGCTAATGCATGACCCATAGCAGCAGTTACAATGTCTATCTTCTCAATCTGCAAAGGCCGTACAGACATAAATCACAGAGATTAAAGCAGCAACAACAACACATGAATACTTTGGAACATACTGGAATCCCATAGTGTTCACTAAGGCCTCTTCCTGAAGTGCCAAGTACACCAAATGAATTACTCTCGTCCAACAAAACACGGAATCGATATTTCTCCTTCAATCTGATTATCTCATCCAATGGAGCTATTTGGCCAGAATTCTACAAATTTTAGAATTAAGCAATTAATATTTCCTTCCAGCAAGTTTAGATAAAAACAAACAAAGACATCAAATTGCATGGCCTAAAGTTATGATAGTACCATAGGAACCAAAGAACTAGTAAGACCAAAAAATTAGGATTCTATTAAACATTATGGCTGGTAATTAACTTCTACAAATTGACAATCAGTCTCTAAAGTGTTGTATTGTACCCACAATAAATTTATCACAGCTAGATGTTCTAGAAAAATCATAGTTATCTTCTAAATCTACATCCACTTTGCTCCAGAGATATAATATGAAGAAGATAACTGCGAAACAATTAAAAAAAAAAAAGATGGTAAAAATTTGAGCTTTACAATACAGGGACTTACCAGAGCTACTATGCAACTATCGAATTTTAAATCATAAAATTAATCCATCACTGCAAAAACATGAGAATTCTAAATTGCATTTCAGCTAAAAATTGTGAAATTCAGATGGCTAAAATTATACCAAGAGCAGCAAGAAAAAGATGTACAAGTCTAAGCATGATCAGAAGGGAAACTGTGTGGTTCTCTTGCCTAAGTTGGATAAATAACAGACACAAAGTAAAAGTTTGAGCTCCTGGTGGGGAAACCAGAAACAGTGAACTAGGGAAGGAGAAAGGAGGAATGAAGCAGAAGCAAGGAGGGAGGTTGAGAAAAAAAGCTTGGAGATTAAAAAACTGAATATTCAGTTACTTCTCAAATAAGATCAATGTTTCAAAATGTCTAAGGCCCCATATATACCCATGTAAGTATAAACCATAGTCCAATCAAAAATGAAATATCATCAACTAAGCCATCCCATAAATTAAACAAATCAAAATTGAAATATAACAATAGACTTAATTAACTATGCCTACAACTAACATAGTTCTGTGGGTCTCTATTGGAGCTTAGATCATTAAATGAGTCAATGACTGCAAAATCAAAACTAACAATTACAAATTGAATTTCAGCTTAAACATAGTTCTTGAGAGTTTCTAATAAAGCCGTCATTACAAACAATTCTGAAATTTAGATAGCTGAAGTACATATGAGAAGCAGAAAGAAAAAGTTGATTCCAGTTAAGCACACATGATAAGAAGTCAAACTGTGACACTTATGACATAGAAATCCTTCCAGATGTATTAGGCTATTATTTAGAGAGGTCCTACGAGCACCTTCTAGTCCTGAAAAATAGCTAAGCACAATTGCAAAAAAGACTGTTACGATCCACATCAACTAAATATGGGATTAGTTGGTGGTGTTGCTAGGATCCCACATCAACTAAGTATGGGATTAGTTGATAGCTTATAAGCCTATGGGCACCCTACCCTTACAAACCGATTTTTAAGGATGAGTTCTACCTATGGGTTTGTAACAATTGGTATCAGAATTAGCCCACGGAGGGGGCGACCTAGGAAGGGGCCAGTGGGCCACCCAGAGTGGGCCGTCGTGGACGTCGGTGTCAGAAGCGTGGTGGTATGTTACGATCCACATCAACTAAGTATGGGATTAGTTAGTGGTGTTGCCAGGATCCCACATCGACTAAGTATGAGATTAGTTGGTGGCTTATAAGCCTATGGACACCCTCCCTTTACAAACCGGTTTTCAAGGGTAAGTTCTAACCATGGCTTTGTAACACAGACATGCAACGAAGATATAAATGGTGAAAATTTATGTGAGATAGAAAATAGTGAATACCAGAAAAAATAAAATAGAAAAAGTGATTGATAAAAAGTTACCTGGTATATAGCTTCGACCACAATGTAACGCCGCAGTTTCTTAGCCCGCTTATTCTCAGCAGTAACTCTCTCAAGAGTATTTCGTAAAGATTCCATATCATTGTGCTTGAAATACACAATTGTACTTCTGGAAAGATAAAGGCCATTTTGTATTCCCCAATGCACCCCATCATCTCTAGAGAGGAAAAGCAAGAACTTTTAACAGAGAACATATATCAAAATTCCAAAAGAATTAATTAAGAAGCAAAAGCTCCAAGCCTGTCTTAATATGCGGAAGTTAACAGAATAAATATGGCACAAAGAACTACAAGGGCCAATTGCAAAAAATAAAGTCCTATCAATTATCAGAAAACAGGTGAAAGAAAACCATTGTGATTTTACAAGTTCTTAAGAGTCAGACATCCCTCAGAACAGTGAAATGACCAAATTTCCTATTGCCTAATTCAAAAATTTATTTACTTTAGAAGGATTAATGATGTTAGGCAGCAACCTACTTCCAAATTCTTTTTATTAAAACATGCACTTAAAAAGTTTAATTTCTATGTTGTGCTACTTCCTTCTGTGACACTGTCAGATAGCTAACCAATAACTTAGCAGTCAAGATCAAACTCTCTTTTTTTTTTTTGAGAATAAAAATAAATTACAATGCAATCAAATTAATACACCTCATATTCACTTTAAGAGAACCTAATTACTAACTTTATTGGCAACCCATCCACAAAGGTAAAGTAAAAATCAAACAGTCAAGATTACAAATACTCACGCAACAATGAGATCTCCTTTTTTACAAAAACAGGGAATTGTACTGAACATGGTTGAAAGTCCATAAGAATAAAGGATTGAATCAGAAGTTCCCAAAAACTTAGCAATTCTGGCTTCACAATCAAGATGAACATCTGAAAAATGAAAGAATGTATTAGTACATAAATATATATACCACTTAGTTCATTCATTTGAAAATAGTTTCAAATTTGCGTCTAACCTATTGTCCCATAGAAACCACGAGGACCACAAGAACCAGCACCATATTTCTCCAATGCAGATGTACACGACTCCTAAGAGACATATTTCATTGAGTTCTCTATTAAACACAAATGATTATTACAGAGAACAGAGATTAACACCGGAAATAGCTTCTCTTACAAGTAACTTTTCATCTCCTATAAATCCAGATAATTTGCTGAAGCAAAATTCACATCTTCTTTTCCATTAATTATTGTATGTGGCCCAGCAGCACTGCATAAAAAGCAACCATGAGACAGGATGCCTTTGAAAATACTAATTAATTATTCGTAAATGACTCTCGATCTAAAAAGACCAGGATTACTAGTGTTTATATACTAAATTATATACTAATAAATGTTCTACACAAAATAATGATAATAATGGTTAATTAATACACATAAGAAATAAGTGTGACTTCGATGACAAAAAATATATATGCCACAGGAAAAGTGTGCTTTATAAATAAACTCAGACTTACATAGTGAAAAAAAAAATGAAACTAATAAGTGGAAGATACATGTTATCTCTTAATCAAAAACAATACTTATAAGCAGAAGCATGAGTTTGCTACAGCATCTACTATGTATAACAACAATTATTTTCACCTTTCTAGTACTGGGGTTTCACATTGCATCTCTTCAGTCATAGGAGGAATAAGGGATTCCGGAACCCACTCATCACATAACTCATCTATTTCCTATAGATTTCATGCAAAACTTTCAAGCAATGTTAGGTTGATACAGCATAATGTACATCAGAATGGGTCATAGATAAACTACAATAAAAAAGAAAAGCACCAAAACAAATTAAACCTCAGAAAAAGTAGAAAGCTAAAATCTGACAAATAAAATAAGTTAAAAAGATGCGGTACTTCATGACAACCCCATGATGCTTGCTGTCTACATAACAACACTTATTATAAATTTTACATTATATCAAAACTCGGAATATATTTTAAATCCCAAATGAGGAAATTGTTTAAAAAGCTGATCCAACTATTTCCCAGCTTCCACCACCAGCATTTTCATCTAGAATCATAAGTATTAAAACCCTTGCAACAACCCAAATCAAATAAGCAAACCTAAACCCTTCTTCTGTATCAGAATTGTCAATGCAATAAAAAGTTCAAAGTAGAAAAGTCAAACGAACCTTCTTAGTTAAAGGCCGCTTAGGAGGCTTGTAACTTTTCTGCGAAAGCAGGAAAAGGATGACCACCAAAAGAAGAACTTCCACAAACAAATGGCCTACAAAAAAGTTCCAAGACAACTTTAAGTCAAAAAATCAATCAATCTTTCATACACAAAACAAACAAGCTACCATCAATAACACTAGATTTCGAAGAAACTACCGCCAATATGCACTCCAAACACAACAGCCCGAGCCGAGGGAGCATCTAAAGCCAATGTCACCCAGTGCAATGTCGAATTAACCAAGTTCAAACCAAACGACGCCATTTCACAAAAATGGTATAACAATTAAGCAACAAAAGAAGCTTCAAAATCACTCAAAACATAAAACAGCACATTCCTCCCTTTCAGCTAGCTGGCTCCCTCGCACACCTTGCCCCTGCACGAATCCGCTTAGATCCATTTGAAAAACCAAACCAAATCTACTAATTGAACGACTACGAACAAATTCTAATCCTTGGCAAAATCAAATTCAGTGAATTCGACGAGCTAGCAAGAAGATCATCTACAAGCAACGCCAAATCGAGTGAAAAACAGAGATTGAGAGAGGAACCTGTTAAGCAGAAGCGATGGAAGCGAAGCCGAATTTGAGTTGATCACAAAGCTGCTCTGAGATTCAGTTTTATTTTTATTTTTATTTTAAGAAAAAAAAAAAAGTGATTGTGCGTTTAAGCCTAACTGCGCGTATCTTCTTATGGGGTGATTGATTGACTTGAATAGCCGTGTTTCGGTTTTGAAATAAAAAGACAATTTTTTATCAATTAACAGCATCTTTGTCTTCGATTTAGAATTTTCAATATAATTTTACGAAAAAACAAATATCATAAATTATTTTAGCCAAAATAGCCGGTTGGGGGATTTTTTTATTAAAAAAAATCATAAAAATCTTTTTACCTAAAATATCCGAGCTAGGATTTTTTTTAAATAATATATAATTTATTTATTAATTAGCCAAATGTAAAGTTCTCAAATTCGTTTATTAAGTAATTAAATAATGTGTCCAGCTATTAAGAGTATGTTCTACTCTTGAAAATAAATTTTTAATTAAAATCTATTAGTTGTTTATCAAATCACTTGGGCTAAAAATATACGCTTCTCCCTCAAAGCATAATTTTAGTAAATAACCAAATATAACACTTGGACTAAGGATCAAGTCGGTAATTTTTGTTATATATATCTTGATATTAACTTGATTTGGAATTTGTTATTTCTGAGTAAAGTATTCTTAATTTGGTTAATTTGTGTTATTTCTTCAATTTTTACAAAAAATATATATTTTATTGAATTTTTTCTAAGGATAATTTGGACTTCTCTTTTTGAAAAATAATACAAATTTTAAAAAATATTTTCTTATATTTTAATAAATTTTAATTATGATATTAAAGTGATATTTATATTAAAATTTTTGAGTATACAACTTAAATATTAAATCTAAGGCAAACACAATTTTTAATAAAATCCAACCAATAAATATTAAAAAAATAATGGTTTTTGTTCTTATATCATGTGTTCAATATTGTTTGTAAGAAGGTTGAATTAATTGTTTAATTAAATGTAGTTCCTAAGAAATGTATGTTTTAAAAGTGTTTGAAATGATACAAATTTTCGTAACATATTTTTGGTGTTAATTTTAAAGTTAGAAATAGAAACCATTTACAAATTTAATTATTTTAGATATATGTTTATATACGCTTTTTGTCGCCAACCCTAGCCACCTAGGCGGCTGATAATCATAGAAATTGACTTTGCTTAAAAAATTAAAGAAATTTAAGGAATTTTTAAATCTGGATAAATCTTATATAAAATTTATCGATTTTTAAAAATAAAAATAATCAAAGGCACATCCATCAATTTTTAGGAAAATTCCTTCTCGCCCCTCTTGACTACTAATTATATATAATTTAACAATAAAAAGAAGAAATTTCCATATATTCCATAGAATATTGGTATTTTCACAATTTCTCAATTATATTTTCTAAGCATTAAGTTTTCTTGTTTTAATTCTTATTTAATAAATATTACAAAAAATTCTAGAAATAAAATACTAATTCAGTCTCCTTATAATTTTATAAATATAAAAAAATAATCTTAAAATTTTGATAATTTAAACTCATTTGAGGACAAAAAAGTGTTAATTATACTTTCCCAAAGGGGTTAAAGGAGATTTACCTTGTAATCGCAAGTACTGAACACCTAAAACCGACATTTGAAGTTAATCAAACATAAGTCAACAAGTCGTTGTCCCTTCTGAATCCAACGGCCCATATCACGGCACCGCATCCAAAAAATATCCAACACGAAAAATACCAATTTCCATTTCTGCCCCGGAATCGACTGATCATCGTTGGCGCTATATTTGTCCGCCTCAAGATTCAACAAGGCCAATTACGTGAATTCATATATAAAAGTTGCTGTCTCTTGTTGGATTCTATTGTAATATTACGGAAGTTCTTCGCCTCCTCTCTGAAACGCCTCTGAAACCCAAAATTTGAAACAAATTAATTATTTTTTTATTTGAAAGTCAAAAACGGCAACGGAGGAAGAGTTTATGGAGAAACAGAGATGCAGTGGTTCATCATCTATGATTGGAGCTTCTGCTGCGGTTGTTCTGCGACGATACGACGAGTCATTTGATGCTTTTTTTTTGTTCGTTGATTTTGTCTCAGCTGTTGGATCGACTCATACCTCGGTTACCATACTTGCGCGCTAATCTTCCCAAATAACGTAGAAGAATCTCTTCTTTTGATTGCTTTTATTTTTCAAACATTGAAAATCTCTCTGTTAATAGCCACAACCACAATAGAATAGAAAGGTATTTTCCTTTTGCTTTATATTAATTTAAATTTTTTTTTTGGGTTTAATTTTGATCTTAGAGCTGTCTATTCATATATGTAGATAGACTATTATTTGAGAAATAACAGAGTTGAATTTTTCCCTGGGAAAAACCAACAAATAACTAATTGGCCGTTTTCAGTTTTAGTTAAACCGTATAATATATTCTTTTAGTATCTAACCAGAGTTTTTTTTCCCTGGAAATTTGAAAAAAAAAATACCCTAAATTAGAAGGCTTCTCTATAAATGCCCATATCTCTATGAAAATTTGTTTGCTATGCAATGACCTTCACCTTGTCGTTCTGTCCGACGGTGTCTAACACAGTTGGGTTATGGCATACAAATTTTCAGGACAGATTGCTTTTACAACTCACATTTTTGGGCATTATTTAAATTTTCTCATTTAAAAAAAAAAAGTGTAGCGAAATTCAACCTAAGCTTTACCGAAAACTTAAAACAGATTTTTTAACTGCTATTGTCAACCGTCTTCAGAAACGTTTTTTAATAATACTACACTTATAATCAACTGTTTACAATATGAGTTGACAAAATTTGTATATATATCTTCTCTTTTTCTTTTTTTCCTTTTTCTCCTCCAGTTAATTTTTGTCCAATCAAGTTGGAAGCATTTAGTTATAGAATTTGATTGTAGGTGTAGTATTATCTAATGTTTTTTTGTTAGATATTGCAGTTTCCATATCAAGTGAAGAAAATATCCTTATCTTGACAAGTGCTAGACAGAATGTACAGTGTTGCCGTCTAGCAGTGCTTTTTTACTTGTCAAAGGATATTTTCATTTGTTTAAGTTGAATTGGCAAGGCCACAAATCAGAAACTTTAAAAATTATCTTTAATTTTTTGGGCATTTGAAAAATAATCTAGCTTTAAAAATTTATTACGCTATAGACTTAATCTGTTATGTTCGAAAGTTGTAGAGCTATCGAGCAGGAACCCTACACTTGTAGAGCTGTGTTGGGCAACTCTAGAGCTGTAGATATGCTAAACAAAGGGCTATGGCATGAAATTAGAAATAATAATAATAATAAATGAAGAAGCCCCCATAAAATTGAGGTTATTTGCGAAATTTCTCTTAAAAAAATTTAGGTTTTACTTTTTTTTTTTTAAAAAAGTCCCTTCAATTTACATATTGTACAACTAATCCTTAAGTATTCTTTCTGCTTAGTCACAGGTGAAGATGTCGCGGACAGGGGCCAGATCATCTGGTTGGGCTGCTTTTGATCTCAAGCAGCGCCAGAAACAAGGTCTTGAACCTGAAATTGACAAGGACCCTTACCCGCCCTTTCCAAGCACTCTTATCCCTTTACATGATTGCAAAAGCTTCGCTACAAATGATGGTCTCTCAACACGGCCTTTTACATCAATGCTGCTTCCTCCTGGCCAGAAATTTATGGAAACTGCTAATTCTGAATCTCTGAGGAAACATGGCAACAAGGTTGTTGAGGGAAACAATCATGATTTGGTTCTTAAGCAGCTAAAAGTGCTTCATTCCTGGGCTGACAATAGCTTGATTAAGGATATCTTGGCAGCTGTTGGTGATGACTTTGAGAAGGCCTCGATGTCATTGAAAAAAATGATGTCCAGCAGCAGTGATGAAAATAAAAAGGAAACAACAATTGTCAAAGTTAGTTCTATGATTGATGACTTTGTCATTGATGACAAGAAGACCGATGAAAGTTCGTTGTTAAGGAATACTTTAAGCCTTGCTTATTGTAACTCTACTGCAGAGGACGCTGTCAAAGAAAATCGGGGAGAACCATCAAATGTACTTGGTTCTTTTTGGACAAAGTTTTCTGACATACCTGTTGAGCCAGAGTGGGAGGACGATGATGTTTACATAATCCATCGAAAAGATGCATTAAAGATGATGAGGTATGAGTGTCAAATATAGGAAGGAGGATGTATGTGCAAGATCTGAGGTCTGTAAGTAGCTGTAGTTGTATATGCAACATGCAAGAAAATGTCAAAATTTATTATAGAAACTGCATTTATTCATTTTCTTGGAGTCCTAAAGTTTATTATAGCTCAACAGCTACTCAAATAGGCGTCAAGTCTTTGATAATTTATGCCTTGATTCTAGTTCTAAAAAATGAATTACATGATATGTTGCCATGAGTTGTGAATATATGAAGGAGATAGGAAGACAGTTTCTTTTGTGCAATATCTGTGCACAATTTTGACACAATTATTTGACATTAAGTAAACAGAGACATGAAGCACATTTATGCATCTGTACACAATTTTCGTCTCCAAATTTGATAAACATTATTGTAGACATCTCTGACAATTAATTCTACATGCCCATGTCAATTGATATGGTAAATTTCATGATAATATTATGATTTTAACTACTGAATGATGTATTCCGAGAATTCCCGTTCTTTCCATTGAACAGATCAGCATCCCAGCACTCCAAGGCAGCCAATAATGCCTTTCTAAGAGGTGATCATTTTTCTGCCCAGCAGCATTCTCTGCAAGCTCAAGAAGAATGGTTAATTGCTAAAAAACTTAACTCTAAGGCAGCTAAGGAAATCCTAAGCATCAGAAATAGTGAAAATGACATGTGGAAATTGGACCTACATGGTCTTCATGCAGTGGAAGCTGTTCAAGCCTTGAAAGAACGTCTGCAACAAATTGAGATGCATGTACCAATGAATCAATCATTATCTCCAAATAGAGTTAGGGCAAATAATGAGAAGGTATGTAGTTCATCAAATCAGTCTTTTAGTTGTATGAACATGGAGGATGTGGATAAGCAACAGGCATCAGGTCGGCACATACAAAAACCATTAGAAGTTATAACAGGTATGATTATCCATTTTGTGAATGGTTATTATCAATGGTTGTGTACTAAAAACTACATATTCCTCTGCTACTCTTCTAGAAATTGTACATTTGTAAATGTGTTTGGCAGTTAGAAGTTTTAGTGTGGCTGAAACTACTGCAAAATATATTGCTTTCACCAGACTTTTTCACAGTATCTAAGTTGGCTTGGCTTCGTAGATTTCTGGAGTTGGTAGTGTATAATTATTTTTACCTTGGCTTTGTTTCCTTTTTTATTGTCTTAATTTTAACAGCAAAATGGAACGTTATTTACATGACATTTGACCATTTCTATACACCATCCAAATGTCTCTAATTTGATTACCCATTCTTTTTGTCAGGATTTTTTATACAGCGTCAGTAAATGTCAGTTTCAAGCCCACTTTTAAGAGTCCAATCCTGAATTTAACGATAGAGGTTTTGGGTTTGAGTTCCAAATAAGAGTAGAAAATTGTAGTAGAAGGAAGTTTAATGAAATGAGTTTATTGTTTTCGTGGCTTGAGTATAAGTTCCAAGTGATTTTCACAGCACTGGACATCAGCTCTTATCTGCTTTATTTACTTGTACAGGAGTAGGAAATCATAGCCAAGGACAAGCTGCACTCCCTGCAGCAGTTAGAAGTTTCCTCAGCGAAAACAGGTATTCATCCTCGCTTCATTTTCTGCCGCTCACCCCATCTATTTCCCTTGTGCATGTCTCATAAATTAGCAGAAGAAGCTGCCATTAGTGCCACCCTCACAAATAGTGATTTTTTTTAACCTCTTACTTGCAGATATCGTTTTGAGGAGACAAGACCTGGAGTTATCAGAGTTCGACCAAAATTCCATCACAAATGAATAGGGAACTAAACAAATTCGATTGCTGCCGATAATCACAAATTTTGGGAATGAATTATGCCTTACTCCCAGGTCCAATTTGTTATTCCTTTTCTGCTTCTAAGACGCATGTATAATGTTAAGCTGGGGCTCGCTTTTTGTTATTAGAGACAAATCATTTGTATCATTGATCTAAGTTAAGGAGGAATGAACTTTGTCCATCTCAAACTCAGTTACTTCTGCTGTCTGAAAGCTTTTCTGGTAACTGCGTGCGTAACCTAGTATAGGGGGTGTTTTGAAAAATACTTGCATTTAATTTTTTATACCTCGTTAAGTGACGAGATTATGGGTTGATGGGATCAATGCCGTCAGTAATTAAAAGTTGACGAGCTCTAACCTGTCAGTAGTTACGATTGATTGGATCGATCCTGTGAGCATTTGCGGTCCCATCAAAACTGTGTACTTCAACACTTTTTAATACGAAATTGACTTATCAATAAAAAATAAATAAATGTTAAATCAAAGCAATCCCCTTATTTTGGTTAATTTTTGTTATTTTTAATTTTAATTTTTTGTGGGTCCAATTGATAGAATGAGCGGTATGAACCTAAGTATATTTTGGGTTAGAGTACCTAAGAACCCATAAATTAAAATTTATTGTTATTTCCAAATAAATAATACAATAATATAAGAAATTTACTCCATAAATTAATTTTTATTTAAATACTAATTTTTTAAAATAAAAAATTTATTGAAAATTTTAACGCATTTGTAGTGGTTCCATCGGACTGGTGACAATCAAAACAATGAGATTGCTAGAAATTTCTTTTTAATAAAACCAACTTGTATTGTTAATTTTTAATTTCATTACTCCTGATAAATTATTTTGCAAAGTAATATCATATTTTCCAAAACATTGCTTATGAAATATGTATTGTTAATAAATAAATAATTCTAAAAATTATTAAAAATAAAGATTTTGATTTTGATGCAATGCAACCAACAATCGACCACAATCGCCAAGAACAATTGTTTATATTTTATATTATTCATATTTATTCTAAATTATCTAACAATTTATTTTGTAAATTTATTATTTATTTATTAATAATAACT
>SNVD02010862.1:0-50854 GCA_013180625.2 Boswellia sacra | reverse complement strand
GAGTTAACAAGGAAAAATGCTTAAATAGGCTCAAATGGGTAACTAGGGATCAATTTCATTTAGGGTTGGCTAAGAAGGTGCAAACGATCTAAAGATGGCCTAAATCATTTCCCTAATATTGTACAGTCTAGGATTTCGTCTCGAGTGATCATCAAACAAGTTCTAGAATTCATTGAAATCTTATAAAACACTTAAATTGCATAAACCTTCTCTAAGTAAACAAATAGCTCAGTGATTATGGCAAAGTGTGCAAGGAATCAAAAGTAAAGCAAAAACCAATAAATAGTTCAAGCACATAGATCTATGTATCATTTATCATTTTTAATGAGTTAGTCTCAATTCAATCATTGCCTTATCATCAGCCCACAAAATGCAAGAAACTAGGTACATGGCATTGTTAGACTTGAGTCAAAATTGTATATTTCAATAATCCTTAGGACCCGCAGCCTACAGACTGAAGGTTTCCAACCTATATACCTTTATTATGAATGAACAAAACGAGATACAAGACACTTCAAACAACAATAAATAAACTAACTAGAAATTTATTTAGTTAGAATGCATTTCAAGGGTTAAAGAAACCTCGTATTCTGTCATTCTTTATTTCTTTTCTTTTTTTTTTTTGAATTGGACCTAATAAAGACAAAAAAACACATAACAAGTTCAAACTACATAAAACTAAACATAGTCATAAAATAACAAAATCCAATAGTCAGTAAACAAAAACAAGTTAGTTAGAATGGGTTTTAAAAGTTTAAAAGTTAGCCTCCTTATTCAACCATTCTGGATCAAAAGATCTAGAATACGTTTCAAGAGAACTTTAACTTTTTAAGGCACCACTCTAAAAGGCAATAATAGAAAATATTTCCTCGGTGAAAGTCGAAAGAAATAACCTAAAACATCTCAAATAAACACAATAAAAAGAAAGTAAACAAAAGTGAAGCAATCCAGTAGATAAAGATTATAGGTGGAGTTTATGCTTTTTACTATCTTCCATAAACCAATCTATCCTAGCTGATACTAGGTCAAATGAATGGACGAATTCTTGTAGTTTGTCAATTAACCTCTGTACAGTTGAAGAGATAACCAGGATTTACCTCGCCAACTGTGAGATGAAGTTTTGTTCTACAGCTTGATCAGGAAAAGAAAATAAACCGTCAAAAAAATTATTAACATTTAATAAATCAATGGGTTTTCGATGGATCTTTAGCTATGCCCAGAAGGTGATTTGAAATATTTCTTCTAATGTACCTCAACTACCGGACAAAACTATAAATGCATCGAGTTAAAAACATATGTGTAATATGCTCATGCATGCTTGAGACCTGTAACTCTTCTCCTATTGTGTTGCCTATGATATATTGTACAACTAATGGTTTAGGGATAATGTCAAGAATTCGACTTCCTCTTAAGTTTGCAGCTGTTAAAACACACCCCATTGACCTAAGACGACTCCCTCTATAAATCAAATGAATATGCCTTTAAGCTAATACCTTGCCAAGATCAAGAGCCGCTGCTACAAACTCTCCATCTTCACTAAATTGAGATCCACAAAATGCACATATATTTCAGAATCGTCGAATTGGTGTTTTCTCTATTTCTACGTGTGTCCTAACCATGTATAAGACAATGATGCACGTTAGGTGTTATGTTTTTCAAGGTCAAAAGATGTTATAATAATGACATTTGAAAGTATAGAGAATAGATGGATGCACATGTAATGCTCTCAGATTTGACACATGACGACACAATTTTGCTAGTGGTTGCTTGATGCATGTTTATTGTCCCAAGATTGGAAAAATCAAGATATGCTTTCTGTGGGGGTTGACAATACCCCCACACTTGTCTCCCACGTGTGCTTATGTTATGGGTAGTCATATGGTTTGTCAAAAAGAACACTTGAAATTAAAACAAACAAAAACAACAAACAACAACAACACAAAGACAATAATAATAATCAAATCAAACAAAACAAGAAAAATAAATTTTAACAATAATAACACACATTCAAATATACAATTAGTTGTGATTATGGCTCACATCTTCCTTTGGTTTTATGTCCAATAATGGCTAAAATGCCTTCTATGAGTCGAGGATTTGCTTCCCATCTAGGTTTCTTATAAACTGGTAAACATGATCTTTTTTAGTCAGATTTCATAGACTATAACACCATAGTTCATCACAAAATTGTATCCATAGATTCAACAATTCACGATGAATAAGTCCACAAGAATGTAACTCAATAGTTAGCAAAATATTATCTAGAGACTTACTGCCATCTTTAATGAACTTAAGTTTGTTTTCTCTATTCTTAGACACAAAACCTAATGACTGACAACTTTGGTTACAATTCTATCTTACACATTTATAACATACTTGTAATCTCTTTACTCTTCACCTTTTGGCGTAATAGCTCTTCCCTAGACCAAGCATGTATATTTTAAAATTAATGTCAGGCTCACCGAATAATCTTACCTTGGCTTTGATAAGCCATCGGATATCTACACGCATATTTAGGAGCATCAACATCCAAAGTCTAGTCAACCGTACTTTATAAATTTTGAACACAATATTTTGAGGAAGTGAAGGAAATGTTTACGAAGGTTTGACAAAAAGATATCGATATCCATTAAAGAGAGGGAAAGGAAAGATATTATCGTAATGTGTTTGAGTCTGTTCTTCTCCAAGATATGCACACTTCAACTCTTCAGGCAATGGCTTCAGTTCCCGTTTTGGTGCTTCCTCAAGCTGTTATGCAAATGAGCATAAAGCATAGAATAATCAAATTAAACAAAATAAAATAAAATAAAGACATAAAAGAAACAAAAATATAATAGCAAATAAAAGTCAAAAACAAACAACAAAGGAAATGAGATAGATGGCAAAGAGAGATAAAACCTAATCAATTATGATGGATAGATCCCACGAGAGGAATCTCCTCGAGACAAAAAAAAAATGATCATTAAATGCACCATCCTTTCCTTTCTCTCTCTTTTTTTTAAACAAAAAATTGGATTGCCTTCCAATAAGCGCTTGGTTTAACATCCTCAACTTGACGTTACCCACCCTCACCCATCAAGATATGTCGTCTCGTAAAGTTGTACCTCCTTGATGTCCTGCATCACTGGATTTTCATAATAAGGCTTTAATCTATGTCCATTCACCTTGAATACTTTGCCTTTTTTAAGCTCTGGATTTCTACTGCATCATGAGAAAAGACATCAGTAATAATAAAGGGTCCAACCCATCGAGAACATAACTTACCTGGAAATAACTTAAGGTGAGAATGAAATAAAAGGACTTTCTATCCCACTTCAAAATTCTTTTTAAAGATCATATTATCATGAAATGCCTTAGTTCTCTCCTTGTAAATTTTTTAATTCTCATAAGCATCATTTCTAAGTTCTTCCAATTCTTGCAGTTGAAGCTTCCTTTGTTCATCAATAGCATCCATCTCCATGTTACAAAGCTTTATTGCCCACCATGCTTTGTGCTCTAGTTCTATTAGAAGCTGGCATGGCTTACCATAGACTAACCTATATAGAGACGTGCCAATAGGTGTCTTGTATGCAGTCCAATATGCCGACAATGCAACATCAAGTCGTAAGCTCCAATCTTTTCTACTTGGATTTACTATTTTCTCGAGGATGGATTTGACTTCTCGATTTGAAACGTTAACTTGACCACTAGTTTGTGGATGATATGTAGTAGACAACTTATGAGTGATGTTGTATTTCTTGAGCAAGGCTTCAAATGATCTACTGCAAAAGTGTGTTCCTCTATCGCTAATTATGGCTATTCGTGTTCTAAATCTTGTAAAAATGTTAGATTTCACAAATTCTACAACAACTTTAGAATCATTAATTTCGTAGCTTTTGCTTCCACCCATTTAGAAACATAATCCATAGCAAGTGTAATGTAAATATTACCGAAAGATGAAGGAAAAGGACTCACGAAATCAATACCCACACATCAAAAATTTCAACAATTAGTTTAGGGGTTTGTGGCATTTGATTGTTGGCACTTAAATTACCTATACTTTGACAATGGTCACAAGCTTTGCAAAAGAGATATGCATACTTGAACAATGATGGCTAGTGGAATCCACAATTAGGAACTTTGAGGGTTGTTCTTTTTGGTCCAAAGTGACCTGCACATGCATATGAATGACAGAAGGTTAAAATTGAATTAAATTCAGATTTATAAACACAACTTCTTATCACTTGGTCAGAACAATGCTTCCATAAGTATGTATGGATCATCCCATATGTAGTGCTTGGCAATGTTTTTGATCTTGTCTCTTTGAGCTCCAGTCAAGTCATCTGGTAGCTTCTTGGTAACTAAGTTGGCAATATCTCATACCAAGGGGCTACTACACTTAGAGACAGTAATTGTTCATCCGAAAGACTTTCTTGTAATGGTAATGCATCCTTACCATAGACAAGGTGACTAAGATGGTCTGTAACTAAGTTTTCACTTTCCCTCTTATCTTTGATCTACAAGTTAAATTCTTGTAAAAGGAGTATCCACCTGATAAGCCTTGGTTTAGCATATTTCTTTGTGAGCAAGTACCTTAAGGCTATATGATCAAAATAAACAATTACTTTAGTATCAATCAAATAAGAACGAAACTTTTCTAAAGCAAAAATAACTGTTAATAGCTTTTTCTAAGTGGTGGAACAGTAAGCTAAGCATTTTTTAAAGTTCGAGATGCATAGTAAATGGCATGTGAAATTTTGGCAATTCCTTGACCCAAGACGGCACCTACCGCATAATCACTTACATTGCACATGATCTTGAATGGATGATCCCAATTAGGAGGTTGGATCACTGGAGCCAAAGTCAAGAGTTTCTTTAGTTTCTCAAACGCCATATTGTATTCCTCGTCAAATTCAAAGGGCATATCATTATATAGTAATCTGTATAGGGGCAATACTATCTTCAAAAAATCTTTTATGAACCTATGATAGAAACCTGCATGACCAAGAAAAGAACGAATATCCTGCACACTTGTGGGGGGTGGTAAGGAACATATAAGGTCTATCTTAGATTTATCAACTTTTATACCCTTAGCAGAAATATCATGTCCCAAAACTATACCCTGATCTACCATAAAATGACATTTTTTCCAATTTAGAATAAGGTTAGTTTCTATAAATCTTTGAAGTGTAAGTGTAAGGTTGTCAAGGCATTTATCAAATGAATCACCAAAAACACTAAAGTCATCCATAAATACCTCAATGATGTTCTTGACATAATCAGAGAAAAGTAATTACCATACACCTTTGAAAAGTTGCAGAGGCATTATAAAGACCGAATGGCCTGCGTCGATGGGCAAATGTACCAAATGGGTATGTGAATTTAGTTTTCTCTTGTCTCAAAGGCAATAACAATCTGATTATATCCTGAGCAACCACCAAGAAAACAATAGTGAGAATGACCTCCTAATCTCTCAAGCATTTAATCAATGAATGGTAAGGGAAAGTGATCCTTGCGTGTTGCTGAATTGAGCTTCTGATAATCAATGCAAACTCACCACTCGATTTGGATACGAGTGGGAACTAGCTTATTATTATCATTCTTAACCATTATAACATTGGATTCCTTGGGAACAACTTGGACTGGGCTCACCTATTTGCTATCTAAAATCGGATAAATCACACTCACATCTAACATTTTGAGGATCTCTTTCTTGATAACTTACATCATGGGAGGATGCAACCTCTGTTGTACTTCTCTAGTGGGCTTGGATCCTTCTTGTAACAAGATACGATGCATGCATATGGCTGTGCTAATACCTTTGATGTCGGCAATTATCCACCCAATAGTTGTTTTGTGATCTCTAAGTACTCGGATGAGTTTTTCTTATTGCAGTGGTGTAAGGCCCTTTGCTATTATGACCGGCAAAGTATCTTTCTCACCCAAGAATACATGCTTCAAATGATTCAGAAAAGGCTTAATCTCCAAGTAAGGGCTATTCATCATAGAAGAAAGAAGTTTTTCATTAGATAAAGGCAATTCAATGTAAGAAACATCATATTTTTTTATGGTTATAGCTATAGTCTCATCTAAGCTTGTCATAGCTTCCTCCACTTCTTCACACATTTATATCAACCTTTTTGGTTCTTTGGAATTTTCTTTCGCTATGTGCTCACTAATAGCTACTTCCAATCCATCCTTGCGAGTTAATTCAAAAAGTTGTTGTGCCAAATTATCAATAACATCAACTGCAAAAACAGAATGTAAATCACTAGGGTACCTCATTGCCTCAAAAATATTGAAACGGATCACCTCGCCATCAAATGCCATGGTGAGAGTGCCATCATGAACATCAATCTTGGTTTGGAAAATTTTCAAGAATGGTCTCCCTAAAAAAATCGGTGTTGGATTGGGTGATGTCTCAACCTCTATTTCAAGAACATAGAAATCGGCTAGGATTACCAATTGATTCATCTACATAAGAACATCTTCCACAACTCCCTTAGAATATGCATTAAAACGATCAACAAGTTAAATGATAATATCAGTTTTCGCAAGGAGTCCAAGATTCAAAGAAGCATCAATAGAATATGGCATAACATTAGTATATGCTCCTAAATCTAACATAGCTTTTTCAAACTTGGTATTACCAATGGTGCATAGAATGGTAAACATACCTGGATCTTTGCATTTTGGAGGAATTTTTCTTTGTAGTACAGCTGAAACATTTTCCCCTACACTCACTTTCTCATTCCGCTTTAACTTTCTCTTGTTGGTGCATAACTCCTTGAGAAATGTTGCATAACAAGGTACTTCTTTGATAGCATCCAAAGTGGTATATTTACCTCAATCTTACAAAAAGTCTCTAAGATTTCATGTTCTTGTTCCTTCTTTTTTTATTTTGCAAATCTACTAGGAAGAGGTGGAGCAGTAATATAAGAAGGAACAGGAGTTTTAAGATGTATCTTAGAAGATGATGTTTTATTCATGGTGGAAGTGGTGTCATCCCTTTCATTAGTTTGTGATTTCTTTGGTGGGACCTCTAATTGCTTTCCACTTCTCAAAGTTACTACACCAGCATTCTCTCTTAGATTGATTACTATTTGAGAAGGTAGTTTTCCTGAGCTTGACCCTTGAATTTGCTAATGTTAGTAGCCAATTAACTCATCTGATTTTTCAGGTTTTGGATACTTGCCCTAGTTTCCTACTAAAATTGCATTGTATTAGTGGCAAGTGCTTTAAAAATATCCTTGAGAGATGTACCTGAGCTCTGTGGAGCTAGTTATGGTGCTAGTGGTGGTCGAGTTTGAAACGGTTGTTGCACCCTTGTTTGATTGAAACCTGGTGGCCAGTTTGGTATGTCATGTTGAACAATCGATTGACGATTCCCATTTCTGAAATTGAGGTGATCTCTCCATCTTACACTGTAAGTATTAGAGAAGGGATCATACCATTGCCTTATTTGTCTTGAAAATCCACCTATGGCATTGGCTTATTCTGTCTCTCTTTCTTATAATGTTGGGCACATGTCGGTTGGATGTTTCATGGTAGAACATATCCCACATGCATAAGACTGCTGCATATGTCCTATAGCCATTTGTTTCACAAGAGAGGCAAGTTGAGAAAAAAGTTGTTCAATGTTTGAAGTACTTATCTCATTTACTTTCTTTGATAGTGGTGGTTCAAATCGGCTATTGAATTGTTGGGAGTTCGCTGCCATGTCGCCAATCAAAATCTCACAGCTTTTGATGTTTTATTAACTAGTGCTCCTCCCTTTGCAGTATCAGTCATACTCTTATTCATTGGCATGAGACCCTCATAGAAATATTGAATAAGGAGTTGATCACTAATTTAGTGGTGTGGATAGCTAGCACATAACTTTTAAATCTCTCCCAATATTCATAAACTGATACTCCATTGTATTGCCGAATGTCACAAATTTCTTTTCTAATGTTTGTAGCTTTTGAGGGGGGAAAGTATTTCCCCAAAAATAGTCTACTCATCTCAGTCCATATGGTGATGGTACCTAGTGGTAGAAAGTATAGCCACTCTTTCACCAAATCTGCTAATGAGAATGGGAAAGCTCTCAATTTTATTTGCTCATCAGAAATGCCGGTTGGCTTCATACTTGAACATACCACATGAAATGTTGACCCAGGTATGGCAACCCAAGAGGAGGGGTGAATTGGGTTTTTATTTATCAAAACGGATTTAGAAAACTTTTCTTGAAAGATCAAAATTAGTTCACTCTTTCTTTGAAAATAAAGGTGAAGAAGATGAAATTAGAATTTATAAAAGATGCAATCAAAAGAATAATAATGATGAACAATCACAAGTGCAATTAAATGTAAAGAGGAAAGGGATAGAGAGAGTGCAAACTCAATTTACGTGGTTCGGCAAACCTTGCCTACGTCCACGGGCTCCTAGCTCCACGAGCTAAGCTTTTCCACTAAGTTGTAGAAATCTTTACAACTTGCTTGATGAACAACCTCACCAAGACTTTTTCGTTTAACCCTTGATAACACCACACCAAGAGTTCTTCTTGATGAACAACCTCACCAAGGCAACTTCCTTCAACTCTTAATAACACCACACCAAGAGTTCTTCTTGATGAACAACCTCACTAAGGCAACTTTCTTCAACCCTTGATAACACCACACTAAGAGTTCTTCTTGATGAACAACCTCACCAAGGCAACTTTCTTCAACCTTTGATAATACCACACCAAGAGTTCTTCTTGATGAACAACCTCAGCAAGGAAAGAATTCTCTCAAGGATAACTTTTATCCTTTACAAGTAGATCTCACTCTTACCACAATACAAGAACAAGGATAATTTTTACAACAAAAGTACAACTCTCTTCAAAGAGTAGATAAAGAATATAAAAGCTCTCTAGACTTGATATTTCTCTTGCTTTTTGCTTGATAGATGCTTCTCTTGCCCTTCTTGAATGCATGGGAGAAGGGCTCCTTTTATAGGCAAAATGGGATGAACTTAATCAAGTGAAGACACCATTTCCAAATTTTTTGCCCATCATAAAAACTGTAATCTTGTCTGCCATTTTTGTCAATGTTCCGTTTGAAATTTGAAAATCTGCAAAACATAAAAGATCTGCACATTTGAATGAGCTTTCCAACGCATCAAGAATCAAGTAATTTGGATATATTAGCTCAGGATATGGCCAAAAATCCATTCGGTGCTTATGTGACTTGATTTTTCTTTCTTGTGTCAGTCCACCGAATTGAATGATAATTCTGTTAGCATTCCATTTGAAATTTGAATTTATTCAAAAAATAAAAGATCTGAATATTTGAATAAGCTTTCCAAAACATTAAGAATCAAAGAATTTGGATATCTCTATCTTAGGATATGGCCAAAACACCATTTGGTGCTCATGTGAGTTGATTTTTCTTCCTTGTGTCAGTCCACCGAATTGCATGTGTATTATGCCGGCCTTCTGTTTAAAATTTGAATTTCTTCAAAGAATATGAAATCTGCTCCATTGAATCATCTTTCCAATTCCATAAGAATCAAGTCATTTGGATAACTCTAACTCAAGATATGGACAAAAGATCATTCGGTGCTCAAATGAGTTGATTTTTCTTCTCTATGTCAGTCCACCAAATTGCATGTCAATTATGTCAGCCTTCCGTTTAAAATTTGAATTTCTTCAAAACATATGAAATGTGCTTCATTAAGTTCTCTTTCTAATGCCATAAGAATCAAGTCATTTTGATTTTTCTAGCTTAAGATATGTCTAAAAAAGTATTCGGTGCTCATGTCAACTGCTTCCATTTGTCTTTCACCTTGCATGATGATTTGGACAACCTTACACTTGAAATGTGAATTTCTTTAAAACATATGAAATGTTATAAATTGAGTAAGCTTTCCAAAGGCTCAAGAATCACATGATTTGGACATTTATAGAGAAATATATGACCAATTGATTGAACATTTCTCATATGTCACATTCCTTAAATCAAACCTTGTTCTTAAACTTTGGTGCCTTTAACATGTAGTCTTCTCCTTAGCTTCAACACTTCATTTTAATAAGCCTCTTCTTGATTTTAAAATTATTTCAATGATCTTACTCTTGCACATAAATAAACATGTTAGTAAATCTCAATTAATCAATGTGTATTGTTATCATCAAAATTATCATGTAGCCTTAGGGCTAACAATCTCCCCCTTTTTGATGATGACAAACCATTGATTGCTTTAAAATAATATCTAAAATCAAGAATGAAAATAAAATCAAGAACAAACAAAAAGATGACACTCGTTATGAAGATAAGCAATCCATGTTATGCATATAAGCAATCCAACAATTTCTCCCCCTCTTGTTATCATCAAAAAGATGTAATTAAATTAACTACTTCCCCTAAATATATTCTTCCCCTTAACATATGCTACCATTCAAAGAATATCATATAAAAATAAAATTAAGACATATCCAACATGATCACTCCTAATGGACACAATAGAATACCCTTTTTGATTTTGGACTCTTTTTGCAAATTTTGAAAAAGCTTGTATGACCTCATTTTTAGTTTTCAAGAATAATACCCAAGTGAATCTTGAATAATCATCCACAATAACAAAAACATAATACTTTCCACCAAGGCTTTGAGTTCTTGATGGTCCAAATAAATCCAAATGAAGTAATTGTAGAGGTTTATTTGTTGAAATAAATTTCTTATGTTTAAAAGAAGTTATCACTTGTTTTTCAAATTGACAAGCATCATAAATCTTATCTTTTTCAAATTTTATTCTTGGAAAACCATCAACTAAATCATTTCTATAAATTTTTGAAATTGTGTCCATGCTAGCATGACCTAATCTTCTATGCCATAACCAAGCATCATGATTAACAATGAAACGATTTTTCACCTGATCATCAATATCAATTGTATAAATATTACCACATCTATTACCAATAAATAATATCTTATTGTTACTAACATTCTTAATGACAAATCTATTAGGCTCAAAAGCAACAAAATATCCCTCATCACACAATTGACTAATACTAATCAAATCATGTTTCAAACCATTACCAAGCAAAACATTTTCAATAATAGGTGAAGAAGGGTTACCAATATCACCATGCCCGATTACCCTTCCTTTGGCATTATTACCGAAGGTCACATATCCTCCTTTCTTAACGAATAATCTTGAGAACTTGGAGGCATCTCCGGTCATATGCCTTGAGTATCTACTATCTAAGTACCACTTGTGTTTGACACTCCTTTGTTTCTACAATCAACATTTAAAGAGAGACTTTTTGGTACCCAAATGTTCTTGGGTACTTGGGGATTAGTTATGGTACTTTTTGGAACCCATATTTGTTTCAAATTAGGATTTTTTCTAATATAGCAAGAATACACTTTGTGTCTTTTACTTCTACAATAAGTACATGAATGATTGGGATGATTCCTAGAAGATGCATGAACAAAATAGTTTTTAAAATATTTTTGATTTTTATGAGTTTTATAACCTATCCCTCTTTTATCAAAAACACACCTTTGGTTTTGTAACATAGAATTCAAATTTTTTGTGCTTTTTGTAAAACTATCAACAATATTTCTTAAGTCATTATTTTCCTTTTTCAAAATAGCATTTTGTTTCTCCAATTTATCAAAATCCTTTTGTTTTAAAATGTCATTTTCAGTTTTTAATAAATGTATTTGACTTTCCAAACTTTCAAAATCTTTTTGCTTTAAAATTTCATTTTCATTTTCTAAAGCTTCATTTATTTCTACCAACTCTTCTAATTGAGATAACATGATTTTTGACTTCTTTTTGAAAGCATTGATTTTTGAATTTTGCTTATCAACTTGCACATGTAAATTTTACAATGCTTCAAATAATTCATCATATGAAAGCTTAGGATCATGGTTTAGAATACTTATCTCATTTTCACTTAAAGCCACGAAGTACATGCTTGCCATTTAACAATCTTCTTCTTCATTCTCCTTCAAGATGATTTCATGAGTTATGAGAGAACCCATAAGTTCTTCTAATTGTAGTTTGGTGAGGTCCTTTGCTTCTTGAATTGCCGTCACCTTTGGCTCCCAAGATTTTGGTAGACACCTAAGAATCTTTCTCACCATTTCAACATTAGAATAAGATTTACCAAGAGATTTCAAACTATTAATAATATCCGTAAATCTAGTAAACATTTCAGAAATTGATTCATCCGATTTCATCTTAAAAAGCTCATAACTATGAACTAGCATTCTAATTTTTGATTCTTTAACTTGACTAGTTCCTTCATGAGTTACTTCAAGTGTGTGCCATATTTCTTGTGCCGTAGAATAAGTAGATATTCTATTAAACTCATTTCTATCTAGAGCACAATACAACACATTCATAGCTTTAGCATTCAAACTCAATTTTCTTTTATCATCTTCACTAAACTCTTTAGGTTCTTTAAGCATGCATTCCCCATTTTCAATTTTAGTAGGAACAAAAGGTCCTTCCAAAATAATAGACCACAAATCATAATCAAAAGATTTCAAGAAAATACTCATTCTAGTTTTCCAATAAGAGTAATCACTTCCATTAAAAAATGGAGGTCTAGAGATAGAAAGTCCCTCAACATATGAAGTTAAATTAAAAGTTGTCATAGCTCAAAAATCGATTGAGATTTAAAAAATTGAGCAACCTTGCTCTGATACCACTTGTTGACCCAGGTATGGCAACCCAAGAGGGGGGGTGAATTAGGTTTTTATTTATCAAAACGGATTTAGAAAACTTTTCTTGAAAATCAAAATTATTTAACTCTTTCTTTAAGAATAAAGGTGAAGAAGAAGAAAATATAATGCAATCAAGATAATAGCAATAAAGAACAATCACAAGTGCAAGTAAATGTAAAGAGTATAAGGATAGAGAGAGTGCAAACTCGATGTACGTGGTTCGACAAAGCTTGCCTACGTCCACGGGTTCCTAGCTCCACGAGCTAAGCTTTCCACTAAGTTGTAGAAATCTTTACAACTTGCTTGATGATCAACCTCCACCAAGACTTTTTTCTTCAACCCTTGATAACACCACACCAAGAGTTCTTCTTGATGAACAACCTCACCAAGGCAACTTCCTTCAACTCTTAATAACACCACACCAAGAGTTCTTCTTGATGAACAACCTCACCAAGGCAACTTTCTTCAACCCTTGATAACACCACACCAAGAGTTCTTCTTGATGAACAACCTCACTAAGGTAACTTTCTTCAACCCTTGATAATACCACACCAAGAGTTCTTCTTGATGAACAACCTCACCAAGGAAAGATTTCTCTCAAGGATAACTTTTATCCTTTACAAGAAGATCTCACTCTCACCACAATACAAGAACAAAGATAATTTTTACAACAAAAGTAAAACTCTCTTCAAAGAGTAGATAAAGAATATAAAAGCTCTCTAGACTTGATATTTCTCTTGCTTTTTGCTTGATAAAATGCTTCTCTTCCCTTGTTGAATGCATGGGAGAATGGCTCCTTTTATAGGCAAATGAGATGAACTTAATCAAGTGAAGACACCATCTCCAAATTTTCTGCCCACCATAAAAACCATAATCTTGTCTACCATTTTTGTCAATGTTGCGTTTGAAATTTGAAAATATGTAAAACATAAAAGATCTGCACATTTGAATAAGCTTTCCAACGCATCAAGAATCAAGTCATTTGGATATCTGTAGCTCAAGATATGGCCAAAAATCCATTAGGTGCTCATGTGACTTGATTTTTCTTCCTTGTGTTAGTCCACCGAATGTCAGCATTCCATTTGAAATTTGAATTTCTTCAAAACATAAAAGATATGCATATTTGAATAAGCTTTCCAAAAAATTAAGAATCAAAGAATTTGGATATCTCTATCTTAGGTTATGGCCAAAATACCATTCGGTGCTCATGTGAGTTGATTTTTCTTCCTTGTGTCAGTCCACCGAATTGCATGTGTATTATGCCGGCCTTCTGTTTAAAATTTGAATTTCTTCAAAGAATATGAAATCTGCTCCATTGAATCATCTTTCCAATTCCATAAGAATCAAATCATTTGGATATCTCTAACTCAAGATATGGACAAAAGATCATTCGGTGCTCAAATGAGTTGATTTTTCTTCTCTATGTCAGTCCACCAAATTGCATGTCAATTATGTCAGCCTTCCGTTTAAAATTTGAATTTCTTCAAAACATATGAAATTTGCTTCATTAAGTCCTCTTTCTAATGCCATAAGAATCAAGTCATTTTGATTTTTCTAGCTCAAGATATGTCTAAAAGAGTATTCGGTGCTCATGTCAGCTGCTTCCATTTGTCTTTCACCTTGCATGATGATTTGGACAACCTTACACTTGAAATGTGAATTTCTTCAAAACATATAAAATGTTATAAATTGAGTAAGATTTCTAAAGGCTCAAGAATCACATTATTTGGACATTTGTAGAGAAATATATGACCAATTGATTGAACATTGCTCATATGTCACATTCCTTAAATCAAACCTTGTTCTTAAACTTTGGTGCCTTTAACATATAGTCTTCTCCTTAGCTTCAACACTTCATTTTAATAAGCCTCTTATTGATTTTACAATTATTTCAATGATCTTACTCTTACACATAAATAAATATGTTAGTAAATCTCAATTAATCAATGTGTATTGTTATCATCAAAATTATCATGTAGCCTTAGGGCTAACATGAAATTCTTTGAGGTGTTTGTTGGGATCCTCTCTTGCAAAACCATGATATGTAGGCAAGAGATGAATTAATCTAAATTTAAATTCAAAATCTACCTCAAGGTTAGGATCTATGCGTAGCAGTTGTTGATCAATATATGGAGTCGCTAAATCCTTAAGAGTTTGATTGTTTTGCACTTCCATTACTTTCGATTCAGATTTGATTAACTACAAGAAGATGGAAGGGAAGTATGTCATGGAAGGTCAAATTCCAAAGGTAAAGTTAAAATCGACCGACTTAGTCTTAAATTCGAGGATTCGAGAAACTCTTTAATCCACTTAAGTCGTTGGTCCGCTTCTCCGTCGGACATAAAAGCTAAACACAAACAAACAAAAATAAAAATCAAGAATCAATAGTAAAAAAAGAAATAACAAATCGATTAAAAACTCAATCCCCAACAATGACATGAAAAACTTTGGTGCATTCGAAACTAGCAAATATACTAGTTGCACAAGTAATAAAGTAACAAGTAAGATATCGCTCTTTTGGGGGACGGGGTGTTTGGGCTTTTGTTGAATGATTAACTAAATGAAATACAAATGTAAATGAAAAATAACATAACACAAAGTTAAATGAAGTGAGAAATAATCAATGGGAGAAGCTTGGTTAAGCGATCATTCTCTACCACAAGATATGAATCTGTGAATCAACTATAGAATTGTCATCCAATTACAAAATTTAAATTATCAACCGTATCTATTATCCTAATCTTTCCTTATTTTGTCGTTAAATAAAACAAGCTCTTTATTTAATCTCTATACATTAAACAACCTAAAGCAATCTCTCTAAATTTAATTCAATGGAAGCATTATAATAAGAAAGATAGGTTAACCTAAGCAATAAACACACAAGCTCTGATTATTTAGCTTACGTTATATTCTTCAATTGTAATCTCTGATCATAATTTTACTACTAATAATTAGAAATTCAAGATAATTACTGATCAAGATTCCTAGTCTAGCAATGGACAACAACCAGATTCTATTTAGTTGGCCTCCCAAATAAAATCAGCAAGTAAACATAAACATTGAATATGGGAAAAATACAAGCAACTTCAATTAGAGAATCAAATAACAATTTCTCGAATAATCAACTCATAAAAACTATATCTAGGGCTTTAAAATCACCATTAACCAAATAGGATTTACTTATACATGTTCAAACACAACATAAATATAATACAACATAGAGAAATTCTAGAAAATGAAAAGGAAATGAAACACTTAGCAAATCCTTTGAAAATCTCCTCTATAGATGAATCTCCTTAGGATTGTAGTTCCTCCTCTTTCCAAGCATTTTTTCTCCTTTAAGAACTCCAAAGATGTGAGAAATCTAGAGAGGCAGCCCCCAACTCATTCTCCCGCTTCTTCTTATGAAATAAAAGCCCTAAAATGTGTTTATATACTCTGTTACAGTAACCCTGCTACAATGCCCTTAATAATACTCTACTACAATGATTTATAAAATTACAATTCTGCACTACTCGTACAATTTTGATCATAACTTCAAGTACACTACACATATTCATGAACCATAAATTTCTCTAGAAACTAGACTTCTAGAGCTTTCCAATAGTATAGAGCATATTATCTAATTTATTATAGGTTGGCATAATTAAATCCGAGAAGTTGGTTGTCTGGCAAAGATGAAAATGAGAGGTTTTACTCCATTTTAGTGCTAGCTCCTCCAAAACTCCTACAAGCATCAAAACCACACAAAAACATAAAAATACCAAGGAAAATAGTGAAGAAGAAGCATAGACGAATTGATATAAAAATAATATATAAATAGACAACTATCAGATTCTAAGCAAAGAACCATTCCTAGGCATGATTCTAAACATCTGTAAACCTAACATGTTTCTAAATAAAGGAGGGATAGATGACTTATCTCGATAGGCTTATCCAAAGCTTGCAAAACAATTAAACAGGTCAAACATTCTAGAAACCCTAATCATGCTTCTAAGCAATAAAATAGAACCCTAAACATGCTTCGTCTAAGCAATAGAATAAAAACCTATTCATGCTCCTAAGCAATAAAATAAAACCCTAAACATGCTTCTTCTAAGAAATAAAATAAACTCTAATCATGCTTCTTCTAAGCAATGTAATAAAATAAAAGAAAAATAAAATTGAAAAAGAGAAGAGGAGGAAGAAGAAAACAATGCCCTCAAGACGTACTTTTTTTAGTTTAGAGCAATATAAAACGCCTGAAAATTTTTGACTTTAAAGGACTTCTTGGAATTCTTAAAAGTGTCCAATAGAGAGCTTTCCAACTGATCTCTGAATGAATCGAAAAGTGTGCCATGTGTGGACTTATATAGATTGGAATTCGTCCGAAAAAAGGAAGGCAGAATAAAATTTTTCAAATATGTTTAAAGGGACCATCGATCGGTGGTAGATGAACTATTAGCCGATGGTTGGCCTTTTTCTCATGTTGATTGTTTTGACCTTTTTTTGTTCAATCAATCATAACTTTTGGCTTCAGCTCTAATTTTCAATCTGTAAAATTCTATGAAAACTAGACATCTAGGCCTTCACAATAATCTATGATTCAATGCTAGATTCTTTATGGATTATTGATAGGTGTCTATTTATGTATTACTTTCATATCAATTTATCCATGTTTCTTTGCTATATTCCTTGGTATTTTTATGTTTTTGTGTGGTTTTGATGTTTATAGGAGTTTTGGAGCAACTTGCACAAAAATGGAGTAAAACCCTTCATTTTCACCTCTGCTAGTCAGTGATCTTCTCGGATTTAATTGTATTGATATACAATGAACCCGATGACATATTATATACCAGTTGGAAAGCTCTCGAAGTCTATTTTCTGGAGAAATTTACGGTTTATAAATCCATTCAGTGTACCAAAAGTTCTAATCAAAACAGTGTGAGATGTATAGAAATATAATTCCACAATCACTGTAGCATGTATAATACGGGGCACTGTAGCAAGTTCACTGTAGCAGAGTATTTAAACACATTTTAGGTTTTATTTTCATAACTTGAAGAGGGGAGAACGTGGAGAGGCTGCTGCTCTGGAATTCTTTCATCTCTTGGAGTTCTTGAAGGAGAAAGGAAGCTTGGAAAGAGGAAGAACTACAATCCTAAGAGAATTACATCAAATTTGCTAAGTTTTTCCCTTCCCTTTCATTTTCTGGAATGTCTCCATGTTGTATTGTATTTACCACGTTCTTAAACATGTGTAACTGAATCTGAATTGGTTGAGGGTGATTTCAAAGCCCCTGATATGGTTTTTGTAAGTTGATTGTGCAAGGAATTGTTATCCAATTCTCTAATTGAAGTTGCTTGTATTTCTCCCATATTTAATGCTTATGATTGCTTGCTGATTGTATTTGGGTGGCCAACTGAATATAATCTGGTTTGTCTATTGCTAGACTAGAAATCTTGATCCGTAATTGTCTTGAATTTCTAATCATTAGTAGCAAAATTGGTGATCAGAGATTGCAATTGGAGAATATAACCTAAGTTAAATAATCCGAGCTTGTGTGTTTATTGCTTAGATCAACCTGTCTTTCTTTTCGTAATGCATCCATTGAATTAAATTTAGAGAGCTTGTTCTAGGTTGTTTAATGGATAGAGATTAAATAAAGTGCCTGTTTTATTTAACAACAAAGTAAGGAAAGATTGGGATAACAGAGCTTATTGTTATCTACGGTTGATAATTTCAATGGTGTAATTGGATGATAATTCTACAATTAATTCGCAAATCCATATCTTGTGGTGGAGAATGATCCCTTAACCAGATTTCTATCATTGATTAATTCCCATTTCAATTAAGTTTGCATTGTGTTATTCATTAATTACCGTCGTATTTAGTTTTTCATCTAGTTAATCAACCAACAAAACCCCCATTTAGTTAATTATTGATGGAAATAACAAATTCAATTAGAATCAATCCTCGCGGGAACGATATCTTACTTATCACTTTATTACTTGTGCGACTAGTATACTCGCTAGTTTCGAACGCATCAATTATTTCTGCTGATTTTTGGAAATTGTTTGTCAGTTTTCTAAGTTTTTGGTTCTTTGGCCTTTGCACACTTTCTTTCCATTTGTAGGTCGATTTGCGCATTTCATATTGCTCATCATTCGTCCATGTGTGTCATCATCAGGCTTAGAACCATAAGCAAAAATTCAATGCTTATACATATACAAAAAAAAAAAAAAGATATTAAAACAGTTCAATATGGATAAGGCTTACCCATGGAATACCTCAGTGATTGTTAGATCTCTTGATCCTAAAAAATATCATTTCTGTCATAAAGAGGATGATGAACAGTTACTTGAACCTAAAGTACCATATTTGAATGCTATAATACTTAATGTACCTACCATAATATACTAGACTTGATATTTCATTTGCAATTAATTTACTAGCAAGGTTTAGTTATGCACCTAGAAGACATTGGAATGGGATCAAATGTATTTTTGTTATCTTTGAGGAACCACTAATTTGGGATTATTTTTTTTCATCTGAGCCTTATGAAAAGCCTAGCTTAATTGATTATATTGATGCGGGTTATTTATTTGGTCCCTATAAAGCATGATCTCAAACTGCATATGTCTTTTCTTATAGGACTACAATTTTATAGCTTTGTACAAAATTAGGTTTGTTTACTACTTCTTCTAATTATTTTGAAATACTTTCATTGCATGAAGCTAACCGAGAATGCATATGGTTACGATATATTATTCAATATGTCCAGAGTTGATGTAGGTTATCTCTTACCATAGATCCTCCAACAATCATATATGAAGAAAATGCTGCTTGTATTACTCAAGTGATAGGAGGATACATAAAAGGAGACAAAATGAAGCACATTTCACTCTAGTTCTTCCACACACATAAAGTTTAAGAAAGTTGAAAGATTGATGTGAAGTAGATACGTTTTAATGACAATATAGCATATCTATTCACCGAGACTTTACCAACATCAACATTTGAGAAGTTGGTATAGAAGATCGATATGTGGCAATTGAACAAGCAACCTCGTTAATATAATATCTTTTGCCATAGTTGAAAGGAGTAGTCATGAGGAGGAGTATTGTGGACACATATGCATTGTACTCTTTTTCCCTTCGACAAGGTTTTGTTCCACTGGTTTTCCTGGTAAAGTTTTTAATGAGACAATATAAAGCACGTCCAAGATCACGCTATAATTTGTTATACAATTATATTGCTTTACTTTGGTTTTTGTCCCATAGAGTTTTTCCTTAGCAAAGTCAAATGTAGTTATCTTAAAGTAGTGGAATCCAAGTGGAGTGTTATAAAATTATAAAGTGGAAAAGTCCACTATGTGTTAAAGGCAAATTAATTGATTGCCCTAATGCCAATTTCTTATTGCCTTATTTGAAGGCAAATGTTATTGGCTATTTTGGGAGGCTGATGCACTTTCATTTGTCCAAGCTTTGGCAACTTTCATTGCTTGAGGATTTGGCAACTTATCATTTGATGTAGTGTGCAGTTAGAGCAAAATATCCTAGGGCTTATTGCAATTTACTACTTCTATAAATACCCCCCAAATGTAACTGTAAGATAGATTTGTGCATGCGCCGAATACAACTATAATTTCTCCATTTTCTCTATCTTGCTTATGCTTTTACTTTTATGCTTCCATTGTGCTTATTTCAATTGATATTATGTTGCTTAAACTATATTTTTTTTCTTTTTTTCTTGGAATATTAGAATCCTTTCATAGAGGAGGTTTTTTTTAATTTTTTTTTGGAAAATTTTTTATAGTTTCATAATATCTCAAAACTTCGACCAAGATCTAGTTTTTGAACAAGTTTCTCAATAAATTTTAGAAAAATTTTTATATTTCTATTATCATTTAGATGATGACTAATTCAAAAGAGATTTTTGGGTTGTAAGAGCCAAGCAAGTAAGACAAAATAATATATCGAGTGACTTTATACAAGCTCTCTTTAATTGTTCAATAAACCCTACCTTTTACTTGGGAAGAGATAAAATTATAATCTTCAAAAGTGATTATATCTTTTTTAAACATTTTGAGGAAGATTGCTAAAAAAATCACAATATTAATAAAAAGAATTTAGCTTGATCATTTGCTTAACAATAAATAAGCTTTATTGTTTCTCAATCAGTGTGGCTTCTCTCCGTTATAATCTTTTAACAAAACACTTAGAAAAATAAACTGGTGGGACTTGTTTTATGAATTTGATTTATGATTTTGGTTTCAGTTTAAATGAAGTTACAACAGATAGATTTCTTTGTACGATATCGCACATACTTTAGAAAAGGGATAATATCAAAAGACATCCCCTAAAGCTTGCTTTATTACAAGTGGAAGGCCTGTATGCATTTATATTAACATAGTCTATAACCTTTGTATTTTGGTATCATCTAGATCCGGATAATGAATTTTATTTCCCTCTAAAAATAACGGAAGAGTGCATAATAGAAAATTCACAAATAAATCATGAATCCAAATCAAAATTGCTTACTTAAAAAAAAATGGAGCCGATAAAGTTCAAAATACTCAGAATGCTTACTTTAAAAAGAAAACATAGAGCGATTAACAGTGTCAAAAATTGCTATTATCTATTCTACCATTCTTTTAGCTATTGCTACTGACTTTTTTTCTTAATTATACACACAAGTGACTAAAGATTTTTGAAGCCTAGCAAAGCAGATTAAAATCAAAATTTTCCCAAAAAAATCCACAAATCCTCTTCAAAAGTACCGAATTCAAAAGTGAAGCTCCATTTATAGGATTCAATTTCCTAGAAACCAAACATGAAGTAGAAAAAAAACATGCAAACCAAACTAACAAAGTTGCCAAGAACACAAAAAGAAGTATCATCAGACACCGTTTGGTTGTTGAGAAAATCACCAAAATATTTTTCAAAGATGGAAAATTTACATCACTAATGACTGAATCACCAAGAAAAAAATTGTGGGATTTTCCAAAAATTAGAAATTTAAATAAAAAATTTGAAGAAAAAATAGAAAGGATTACTGCTTCTTGTACTGGTAGAAGGATCTAAAGCAGGAGTAGATGAACCCCCAAATTCACAATTTGAAAGCAGGATTTGTGAGCATAAACAATAACAACTGTCAAAAGCTCTTGCTTTCAGAACAATTAGCATCCAAACTCGGCTAGGATGAGTGATTTCACGATCCGGGTTCCACCAAAAAATAAAAAAATGCATCCTTCAAAAGAATAACACAAGGAAAGAGCCAAAAAAAAAGAGAGAGAGAACAAACAACAGAAGAGTTACATCGTCCGATGAAGCAAAACCCAAATGATATGAGAAGACACTAGAATGATTGAAACCTACATACTGCACTCGATTTTTTCAATATACCCTCTTTTTAGAAGGCCCTTTTTTTAAAAGACCCATTGTTTAGAAGTTTGGCGGGATAGGGACAGGATTGGCTATGGCTGCAGTGGCGGAAGCTCTTAGTGGACTAGCCTCTGATCCATTACCATCGACAATACTGTCACCGCCATTAATTGCTGCATCGGGCTCACTATTAGAGTTGAGGTTGGACTGTGCAGGTTCTTAGGCTTATGGGTCCAAATAGATGAGCTTCCGCTTGAGATCCGCTACTGTCGCCGCCAGAGCCACAAGTAGCCCTTCATCCACCATTAAGCAGCGTCTAATAAGAGAAAAGTAGAGTCTAATAGGAGAAAACAATAAACCTAAAAGCAAAATTTTAAAAAATAATAATAATAAAGACAGCTAGAGTTTTTGTGTTATAGAAGAGGGGGTGAAAGAAAATAAGGGTAAAATAGTCTTTCTAATTTTTTTGTTGATGGTAAAGTAGACAGAATCTGTTGGTTAGATCTGGATGATACCAAAATGTGAAAGTTAGGATTGCACTGATATAAACACATATGAGGCTTTTTGTCTGATAATAGAGCAAAGTTTATAAGGTGTTTTTGATATTATCTACCTTTAGAAAATGAAACTGATTTCTTTTTGGTCTTAAAGGTTTTATTTTTTTTCTTTGATTGCCTAAAAATTGAGAAGAAAACTTAATTGGTTAACTTAATTTTAAGTTTTTGTTTGATTTTTTTGAAAATAAACTTTTGATTTGAATGCTATTTAAATTGTTATCTCATTTCACTTTCATTTGCTTCACAGATGAGGGAGTGAGGCTATTTGCACCTAATTTTTTTTTCTCTAAATGGTCAGCCATTTCCTAAGTGTATCTTGCAATTTAAATTTTTTATATTATATTTTAACTCAACTCATTTTTTTAATTTAAAAATATTCACATGTAGTCAACATAGATTAAACATATTGGAACTTAATTGAATAAAAAAATGCGATAATATCATAAACCACTCCTGAAGTTTAGCTAATTATCATACGGAAAGCCTCTTTTGTAAATATATCAACGTGGTCCCTAACATTTGCGTTTAAGCTTCATCCAGGTCCAGCCAACAGATTCCGTTAGTTTTCAAATTAATGTTTTGGGGTATTTTAGTAAAATAACATAATTCATATGGGATAATATCATTAACCACCCCTGAAGTTTTGTCAATTATCATGCGGAAAGCCTCTTATGTAAATATATCAGCGCAGTTCTTAATGTTTGCATTTAAACTTCATCCAAGTCCAGTCAACAGATTCCGTTTATCTAGAAACTGAGAAAAAAAAATTAAAAATATCATTTTACCCTTACTTTTATATCCTTTCTTCTTTCTTTTTTTTCGCAATCGAAAATCCAATCCCTTTTCACACCCACAGCTACCTCTCTCATCCCAACCTCTCAATCTCCAAACATAGTTTTGGCTGGCTAATAGTTCTTTATAAAATTTCAATTTGAGAATTTTTTTGCCTTTATTTTTGTTGCTTCATTTCAAAACGTAGTGTCTGTGAATGTTTTCTTAGGTTGAGAAAATTTTTAAAGAAGTTAGTGAGGAGAAAGAAAAGCATGCCAGTTTTGGGTTTTAGAGTTTTTGCATAATTTTTTTTAAACATAATTGTTGAAATAATCTGGATTTAATTTTGAATATCTGATTCTTTTTTTTTAATAGCTTTGTGATTGAGTTGAGATGGTGGGTGTTGATGGTGGAGGAAATTCGGTGCTATCATGGTGGAGTCTTATGATGTATATTTTTTTATTTAAATGAATTTGATGGTGATGATAGTGGCTATGGTGGTTATGGATGGTGATGCTTGTGTGATATGAAATAAATATTTTAGAAAAGAAAATTCAATGGTTAGTTTTACGTTTACTGATATGAAATTATGTCATTTTACTAAAATATCCCAATATGTTAATTTGAAAGCTAGCAGAATTTGTTGGCTGGACCTGGATGAAGCGTAAACGCAAATGTTAGGGACCACGCTGATATATTTACATAAGAGACTTTCCGCATGATAATTAGCTGAACTCTAAGGGTGATTTATGATATTATGCCATATGAAATTATGTAATTTTACTAAGATACCCCAAAACGTTAATTTGAAATCTAACGGAATCTGTTGGCTGGACCTGGATGAAGCTTAAACGCAAACGTTAGGGACGGCGCTGATATATTTACATAAGAGGCTTTCCGCATGATAATTAGCTAAACTTCAGGGGTGGTTTATGATATTATCCTATAAAAAATACATAAAAGAGTAATAAATAAACACTTAATTAGCAGACTATATAAGACATTAATATAAGAGTAATGTTATACTTATAAAGTATATATATATATATATAAAGTTTGTATACAAATTGATGTGGTATCACTTAATCAATGTGACATTACTCATCAACATTTATAATTATATTGACTTTCTCATATTTATCTTTTCAATTATTTGAGGCCATGTGAGTTGGGGATAAAGATTTTGTATCATGATTTCGCAAATTATTGTTAATGCAAATATGTTTCTTAATAATTTTTGTAATGAAACTTTTGAAATAGATAATTTATTTTTATCTATTAGATTAAGGATTAATCTAATTATTATATTTGGTTATGTGATGTTATTTTTAAAGTCATGCAAAACGATTTTCGTAAAAATGTATAGGCTTTTTTTTGTTTTTAGAAAATATTTTATGAAAATATACTGTTAGCTCAGATGTCTCCATGCTTACATGGCATATTGATGATGTGATATTTTAATGTGTTTTATTTTGTTTCGACATCTTGTGATAAAAATCTAGTTTGAGATAATCACTTGTTCTTATTATTCATATTTATCTACGATTATCTTAGAAGGTATTTTATCTAAACTCTACTTCTTACCAAATTAATATGATAAGTGCAGCAAACCAAGGGAAACCGATCTACAAGTCTTGAGCTTGTATAAAGAGTTCAAATACAATTTAGAATACGAGACTTGAGTTGTGCTTGAGTGATTGTGCTAAGAGTTTTAGTCTGTCTATGTTTGTTTGATTATTCAAACATTTTGTTAAATCTTTTTCTGTTAAGGCTTATTTAATAGATTGTATTAGTGCAGTGAGAAGTGACCTGAATCACTAGTTTCAGTCTCTAGGATAAGCAGCTTTACATAGAATAGGTTGGTGAGTTTGTGAGAGGCAAATCACTGTAAAAGTCTCTTATGTCTTGTAAACTAACATACTACATAGTGGATTGCAGTTAATACTATATGTGAATGTAGGTTTGTTTTATAAATCGAATCACGTAAAATTGCTATGCAATTTTTATTTTTTGTTATAGTAACTGTGGTTGCTTCTATGTTATATACATGTATTCACTATATTTTTTAGGCTTGATGATAAAGTGAAGATGAATGTCAAGCAATAGAAATGATCAAAATGCCCCTAGAAGCAAGAGGAAGAAAGGTGAGAAGAAATCGACAAAGAGTCTCGAAAACTGACATATGATTTCAAAAAATCACAAAAATTAATCTAGGAGGAATCTGATGATGAGTCATTTACTGTTGCAAAGTTACCGACGTCTAGTTTTCATAGAATCTTATAGATCACGAATTAAAGTTGAACTCAAAAAGTTACACGTGATCAAACTGATGAAGGTCGAAGAAGAACTACATTGAAAAATGTGAAACAAGGGGTTCGACAGGCCTCAGCCGGCCGACAGTTATAAGATAGCCAACTAGCTGCCCTACCACCGGTCGACTGTCCACCCACAGCCAGTCAACTGTCCCATTGTTGGCCAGCAGTCCTTACACAGCCGGTTGGCTATATTATTGGAAAATTTTGGTGGGATCCTTCCTTTTTTGTTTTCTGCTTCCTTTTTCAACTTCAATCCTTAACTATATAAACCCTCTCCTCCTTAGTTTTCAAGGCACGTCAAAATCCTCTCTTCTCCGTCTTGAAGATACACTTGAGGATTCAAGAAGTCTTTTCTACTTTAAACTTTTTTGAGGTATTCTATTGCTCTAAACCCGGAAATGGTATGTCTTAAGAGTAGTTCTCTCTTATCCCTCTTTATTTCTTCTTTATTTTTCTTGTTTAAAATAAGCATGTTTAGATTTATTTATGCTTAGAATAAGCATGTTTAGGATTTATTTTTATGCTTAGAAGCATGTTTAGAATTTTATAAATTGTTTAATCCTGATTTGTTTTGCAAAGTGGAAATGCATGTTAAGGTAAGTCATCTTTTCCTCCTTTATTAGAAACATGTTTAGGAGTTTATTTTCTTTGCGAATGCTTAGAATCATGCTAGGAAGACTTATGATTTTTTAAGCATGCTAGGAAATAGCATAGAATAGGTAAGAATTGCTTTGATTGATTGAATTGCCATATTGATTGCTTAAGTTGGGCTAGAATAGTCATGTTTATTATGATAAACTTAGGCTACAAATGCCATACTAGGCAAGAATTGCCATATTTAGAATTGTTTTAAATCAATGAAATTATGCTAGAATAGCAATAGGTAGACTTACCATGATAAGAAATATCAAGTCTAGGTAGAAATGTCATGATTCTAGATTATGATTTTGTATTGAACTTTAATTGATTGATATGAATGAATGTATGAATATACCATGTTTAGAAAAATAATTAAAATGATGCCATGAAGTGATGGTGGACTCATATTGATGGTGACGGACCATTGCTTGTATTGAATATTGAATGTATGAATATTCATGAATATGCTTTTTCATTATTGAATACTTGATTTATATGAATGCTGTGAATGGTATGAGTGCGATATTTTGAAGAGTTTAGAAGTAGAATTACTTTATTTATTTGTTGAATGACAAATTGATGTAATCTTATCCCCTATCCCTCATGTTTGAAAGGAAATATAATTCTATTCTCCTCCCTCTTTCTTTGTATAAATATATAATTGTCATGATTGAAAATCGCCTTAATTTTTTAAAGAAGATAAAATTAGAAATGTGTGCATAAAACAAACCGCTTAGCAGATTTTATAACAACCTATGATATTTTTATTTGGTATACCTTAATGGAGGCCGAATTTTGATATGGGTGAGGCAAATGGCTCGTATCTAACTTTCTAAACCCATCTCTAAAGGGATGAGGGTAGTTTAGGTCCTGAAGTGAGGGATCAGATTGCCCCTATTCATTCTCAATTGAATAATTAGGTGGCGACTCTATTTCTCCAGACGTGTCTATGATTTGTTTGTGTTTCCTTAAGTCTTGAAAGAGGCTTTGACATAGTTTCCTGATCGTAAATGCTCTGGCAGGATGAAAGCCACGTTCATAATACCGTGACAGATCCATCCCCTTCAAACTTACATATAGATTAGCCAATACATTTTAAATCAATATCAACCACATATCATTTTCAAAATTCAAAAATACCAATAACACATTTTTATATAATTTTGAAAACAAGAACACAAAATTCACAAACACACCATAAATTTCTAACATTTTAAGAAAGCTTGATGTAGTTAGAATAATTGGTGTAGAGAGAATTTTTGTTAGTACAAATAGTCTCAACCTTATTTGAATTATCTCTTCAAGTGAAAATGTCATCTAATTTATTTAATTATTAATCTTTTAATATAGTTTTACCCTTTAGGTGAAGCATATTTGACATTATTTTATTTAGGCATAATTTTTTTTTTTTTTTGCATACAAAATAAAGAAGTATAGTTGCATATTTTAAGGTTTTCAGAAATTTATAAATATAGCTCTCGTATTACATCATTTCTTCTCTGTAATTGATTTTGTTAGGATTTGTGGCTTGATTCCTAATTGACTACATGAGGGAGGAGGAAAAGTATAAGGAAAAAGAAATTAGAGTTGTACAATAAATAGGAGTTATACTTCCATTCAGAGTAGAATTTGTACTTGAGAATCAAATCTATGTATAAGAAAAAGACCACACATAAAGGATTAGCTGAGATAAACACATAACACCAAGGTTGAGCAAGGCTCTGTATTAAGCATCGAGTAGAATACTAGGTTTGTTGTGTGATCTCTTGTACTCTTATATATTTATGATTTAATAAATTTATCTTGTCATCTATGAATATAGACAAGCGATGTCAAACCACATTAGATATTATGTCTCTTTGTATGATGTGATTTATTTTTAACTTCTTGCCAATTGTGATTTCTAATATGTTTTTGCATAATTTCTTAACCATTCATTTTAAAAATTAGCTTATCATAATATACTGTATGTTTTGACCTACTAATAAGAAAATCATCTTCGCATCTGTATACAAAGAAAAAATATGTTATTATTATATATTAATTATGTTGGATAATGAAACAATCGCACAATGTCGTTAGGCTATTGGATTCATGCAAGAAATCAATCAAATCCACACACTTAAACAGTAATTGGTAATATGGGCAATTTAAAGAGTCTTATTTATAGACACCAAAGGATTCATCCATACATGAATTTTTGCTAATTCAAATCCAAGTGACATGTCTCTCGTAACAATCACATCCATTCCCATGAGTCAAAACCATTCTCATGAATCACATCCATTCTCATGCAATATGTCTTTTCATCTTTGTGAAATAAACCCTTGCATGGCACTCTTGCATGTGTTCATGCATTAACTCAATCATATATTTGTTCATCTCCTACTTGATTGATTAATGCACGAATTAGATCATGAATCACATCATGAATCAAATCACGGTTAACAAGTCCACCAAATCATGAATCAGATCATTGCATTAATCAATCAAGTAGGAGATGAAGGAATATATGATTCACTTAATACATGGATGCATGCAATAGTGCCAAGCAAGGGTTTATTTCACAAAAATGAAAAGACACTGCATGGGAATAGATGTGATTCATGGGAATGGATGTGATTGTTACGAGAGACATGTCATTTAGATTTGAATTAGAACAATTCATAAATGGTTGCATCATTTGGAGTCTATAAATAAGACTTTTTACATTGCTCATAATACCGGTTGTCATAAGTATATGGATTTTGTGATCTCTTGCATGAATAGCTTGACGACATTGTGTGATCGTTTCATTTTCCAATAAATTATCATGTCAATTTTGTATGAAAATAATTTATATATATATATATATATATATATATATATATATATATATATATATATATTAATGTTTTGAGTTTGAATATTTCCATTTTCCAAAAATCAAAAAATATTTATTAACTCACATGTCTCATGTGTGTCGTTGTTTGTCCATGAATAATTTCAGAACTTTACATTAAAAATACAAATACTTGAGTTGGGTCTACAGGGTAGTCATACAAGTCACCAAGCTATCTTAGTTAGCCTAGCTACAAGAAATAAAATTATTCTCATTTTCTTTATTTATAATTTATTTCAAAAGCAAAAGAACTCTTTATGGTTGAATAATTAAGTTTAATTAGTAGGCCGGGGATGCTTTGGCACCTTCTTACTGCCTTAAATCAATCGAAACTCACCACAAATCTACATGTCATGTAATTAATTAGGTTAGGTCCTCCCCTAACTTTCACTAATATCATTAAAATATATATCTCGCTCCCTTCTTTTAGCAAAGAAAGTTCACTAATACCTTCGAAAAGTTATGAACAAGTCTTTGATTCTAGAATAATGTTAAACTTACAACATTCATAAAACATAAACTCTACAACATGACATGGCAGCCTACATAGAAAAAATTCAGTAGAGGAGGAAAAAACAAAAATGGATAAGGGAAGTTACATCTCTAATAAGATTGTCACTTAGGCTGTCAGGTCATATTGTAGAGTTTATGTTATATGAATGTTGTAAATCTGTTGATTTTAAATTAATTTTCAAGAGATTCCTTTTATGTAATTACGGTTTGGGTGGGGCTATATGAATCCCCAAATCCCATCTACAATTTCCAATTTTAATAAAAATTTTAAAGTCTAAGTTACCCCTAAAGCAAATTACTCTTCAGACATAATAATAGAATAATATATTTTGTCCCTTGTCTGCAAACGGTGTAATCATTTTGAAGCTCCATACTCTCTTGGAGACAGAATCCTACTAGATCTGTTCCTCCTCATCTTATGCCAACCTCTTTCCCATATAAGAAATACAGTACGAAAGCCTGGATAGACGAAAATTTAGACGACACCTTCAAGAGCCAGTAGAATCACAACGTTGTGTCCCGGACGAGTTGTTAATAGACCTTCCGTGAAGCAAAACTACCAGGACTCATACATAAGAAATTATTCCCTGATATGTAGTTTGTTCAAATCCAACAGAAGTAATGCTAGAAATCGTCTCGTTCGTGGGGGTTTGATTTAAGAACAATACAGAAATCTTCTTCTTCGTAGGGCATCTATATATGGCCTTTGCCTGCGGTGATAGAGGTTTCAAAGGGAAAGAAATCTCAATTGAATGAAAAAAGGGGAAAGAGTCAAGCCAATTATTATGTTCATTAGGTCCCTGAAATTTTTATTTTAATTTCTTTTTACTTTAAATACTAATGTTAGATATAATTAAATTTAATAAGGGTATATGTGGTATTTAAAGGGGTGTATAAAGTTATAGGATTTAAATTTTAAATTTTATATTGAGGTCTTTTGAGAAATAGAGTGTGTAAAGTGAATTTAGGGGTTCATATAGCCCCACCCTTAGGGTGTTGGTGTCAATCTTTTAAAACCTAGTAATATAAACTTCCTAATTATGTCATGAGTTTGCAATATAACCGTGAGTAACTTTTAACAAATTCGTGGAATAATATTATTGAAATATTTGTTGAACACTCATTCGGTATCTTGGAACTCTAGCTAGCTAGGCGTACTTAAAACATGTAAAATGGGGAAATCCTGAGAAATCTTGTAATCACTAAAGAGTTGGAATATAGAGTATTTGTTCCCACGCGTCGTAGCTAAAGCTAGCTAGGAAGATTACTTTAATTTCCATTTCAACACATCTTTACACATAGTCAACCAATATATACCCACTTTTGAATATGATCTAATCTCAAGAGAAACTCAAAAGTAAAATAAGATATTGACAAGCTAATTAAGCAAGGTAAGTAGTTTAATTTAAGAGAAATATAGCTTTATTAGGTTGGTAGTCGTCATAATATTCGTGACCAACTTATTTCATGCACTATATTTTACAGAACAAATGAGTTAAGGTTGAAACAAAAACGCAATTTTATTGTTTCTTTCATTAACTCTAAATTAATTATTTTAAAGTCATACATAACTTCTTAATTTGTGTTCTCTCTTCATTACATGCCTCTCTCACTCTTTTCTTTATTTTGAGATAAATTACTTTCGTATTTGTGGAAAATAAAAATTTACTTTTATTATTAGACACGGATTACACTTTTATTTTACCCTCGTTGTCTGCACTATAAATATTTATGAACTTTAGAATTGAGTTTTTGATAGCAAAAGTAACCGATATATTTTATTACAAAAAATGGTACTTCAATTGGGAAATTACTTTATTCTCTTTCTCTTTTTTGCTTTTTTCTTTTCTTTTCTTTTCTTTTTTTATTATTCTTTCTATTGCCTCATATGATCAAAGCATAAATGTGTTAAATCTGCTATGTTTTCTCTTCGGCTTGAAAGCTTAAACTTTTATGGTTTTTTCAATAATAGGATCTAATCCATATATTATAACCACAAATTTATGTCAATTATCTATTATTTATACAACTCTTCTCGTGATTAATTTATTCACAGGAAGAATGAAATTTTTTACCCACTTTCTATGCTTGCTGCTACAGCAGACAGAGGTGAACGCTGTTGACTCAGAATATTATAGCAAAATTTAAAGATGTTCAAATCGCTTCTGTTGAGAGAGAATTGAACTAATTCATGCTATGTTCAACAGTTTAATTTGCCACCAAATTCAACAAATATGGCAGCATTCTATCATGGATGTTAATTTCGAATCATTATACACACGATGAGTAGAGCATGTAATGCCTAGTTTTGATAAACACATGGGGGAAGATCCGGGATTATTTTCTAGACCGGGTTAAGGTGAATTAATTAAGAGTATCGGTACAAGAAAATTCTATTAATAAGAAATTAATATTTTAAAATATATTAAAATGTCTCCAAAATATATAATACTTTACACATTTTATTCCATTAAAATTAATTTCATAAAACCCAAAAATAGTACATCAAAAATAATTCTCAAAATTAGAATTAAATCTATTGATAAAAGCCTAACTCAAACTATAAATACTTTATTTTCAAATTGTACTCTCTAATAACTTATACTGTATAATATTCTACATCATATTTTACACAATATACTACATAACAATTAATTTATTATCAAACTGGTTATATAAGATGTTAAAATTAAATCTCTATAAACCCCCAGATATTAAAGTAATTACATAAAATAAATGGTTACATTGAAGGCTTGAATAATATATAAGCATTTAATCCTTCAGATAAAAGTAAAAAACCCACCTTTTAATATCCATTCTTTTAAGTGCTGAAATAAGATATTGAAAAAGGAAATGTGAAAAAAGTGTTAGAGGTAGGCTTGGTGGAGTTTTTGAAAAATTACAGCTGGGTTAGAAGGGCTAGAAATCTTAAAAAATTGGTGAAGTAAGCTTTTGAAGAATTATAAATCATTATACTCATTATTTATTTCAAGAGTGTTTTTGAATAATATTAGAACTTTATGATTTATAAAAAAGAAAAAAAACCAGGCCGGGGCCTTGCCCACCTATAAATCGCTCTCTGTAAACACACATCTTTCTTGTAAAATAAGTAGATTTAAGTACAGTAATTTCATCTCTAATACGAAAATCCCCCATCCTGAGGGTCGAAAATTTATGTTTTCAAAGCAAAACGGAGCCGTGAAATTATATATTTCACTAAATTAATACACAAATGAAAGAGCAATTCCATCCATTACAAGGATCGATGTTGTAATTCACGAATACACCACAATATATAACGCACACCAGGGACTAATCAACAATCACGCAATCTCAGATATACATATTTAATTGCATATGTAAAAGTAATACGTATGGTAGCGCAATCCACTAAGCAGACTCAAATATCGTTATTAATAAAGGAAGTAGCCCAGAAAAGCAAAAGCAACTGTGGAATAATCTGATGACCATTAACTAGCTAGTTGCTTAATTGCCTGGAGGTGAAAAGAAATTTCTAATTGGTGTAAGTATTGGAGGGAGTGATGGCAAATGTGGCAATGGAATATTTGGAACTACAGGCCCCGTAGGCAGTGATGGCAATGGAGGAACAAAAGGCAATGAAGGCTTTGGCAAAGGAGGCAAATTGGGCAATGAGGGCTTTGGTAAAGGAGGCAATGAAGGAAGATTTGGTTGAGTTGGTGGAGCCGGCAATGGAATTGTGGGCAGTGGTGGAAGCTTGGCATTAGGCACTAGTGGCAGTGGGGGAAGATTAGGCAGAAGTGACTCCGGTGCTTGCGGTGCTGTGCTGTCCGGTGGACTGAAGAAATTCCAAATTAGTTGGCGAGCTTCTGCCAGGTTGAAGCTTGGAAACGTTAAAGCGACAAGCAAAGCTAACAGGAAGCAATATTGCTTCAAAGTCGCAGCCATGGTTTAGAAGAAAAATTAGTGAAATAATTAAGAAAGACTACTAATAGTAAAGAGTTTGATCTCTATGGAGAAGTGTTCCTGTTTTTTGTATTTTTGTTTTTGAGTAGGGAAAAGCAAATCCTAGTGCAAATTTATAGACATAAGCGAGGGGGGAAGTGTTGGGAAGTATTGGTTATCAGTTAGTTAGTTACCATCTCAACTAGCTAGCTCATTAAACTCATTTTTGCTCATTAAACTCATTTATCGAATGATAACACACATGAGAAATTAAGCTCGTTAACGTGCTAATTATTGCCGGTTTGTATTTTTAGCCTCATTTACAGTACTATTCATATGCTTTGTCTTTGCGTTAATTTACTCAGCATAAAGAATATTTATGAAACCACACTACTGGTTTTAATTTTGTTGAATGATTTTTACTAATTTTTCGGGATGGACATATTAAACTCCTTGCAATTAACATGCCAGTGATAAGCTTCATATTAAAATTTTAAGCAAAGAAAATTGTACTGCACATCATTATAATTAATTATTATTTTTTGTGGAACTCGATTTTTATATTTTCCATGATAATTTCTATTTAGGGCTGGTTGCATTTCATCCACATCCACATTCTACAAAACCTTTTGAAATTTACCACATTTTTCTATTTTTTTCCAGTTTTTGACACACAAAATATCAAACTCATAGTTTTTTATTTTTTTCTCCACTATTTAGTATTTTTATTTTCTTCCGCACGCATATACTAAACAAAATATTCAAGATTGCATCGATCCTCAAAACTTTTAAAATACTTTTACAGTATTTATATTCATTATTTTATTGGGATTTTATAATAATTGTAACTTTTGTATCATTTCTATTGCATCTCCCTTTGGTTTGCAAATGCCAAAACACAAATTATTCGCTTTAATATCAAATTATTGATATAATACCTGTCCGAACATGGCAACGTCATCCTTTGTTGGCCTTCTTTCCAGGGTGAGCATTTTTTGGGGGGCCATGTGATAACTCACAAGAGTCAAATTTTGTATGCCCAGTGATGGATCTTAGAGTTTAGATGATTATTAATTTCAAATAATTTATTTTAAATGAAGGTCTGAAAATGCTTGATATGATCTGACTGATAATAGAAAGCTCTTCGAAAGAAGAATCCAAAAACTTATTATGTGTCTTACATATACGTCTAAGATTTGATCACTTAAATTTGTCTAAGATTTGATTAAATGCAAATTTACATATGCATCTAAATGGCATGCATATATCTTTGACTTGAATTTGAGTATAGTTCAGTTCAATTACATGTAAAAATCTAAGTGATATCTATATATTATTTTTTCTTATAAAAAGAATTGTTTAAATTATTATTTGTACTTTCCATGTTAAAAACAATAATGATAATAACAACGAAATAATAAACATTTGAAATAATATAAATTGTGATGGTGGTGGAGATGGCCATAGCAATGATGTTTGATGACAGTAATGTGGTGTAATTTGTGATGAATTTAATGATTTTGATGAAATAAAATAGGATATACGCTAAAAATTGTTATCATCATTAATTTTAATATGACAATTCATTTAAATATTTAACATAGAAAAAATGCATTAGAGTATTTGAAATTAGAAAACAAACACCCTTTAATTTTAGGCCACCCAAAAGCTCATAGATTACTTGCTTTCACTTGGGTTATGTATTATTTATTTATCTTTTCACATAGGACTGATTCTCAAACAATTTTATCTTAATTTATAATGAAAAAAGTCATTTTTTATATTTATATAAAATACAAATATTTGAATGTTTTATCTCATCATATTCCTAATTTCGTAAAATGTCCTCATAAAATTTATTTATGATGTATTTATATATAATATTAGTTTTCATAATACATTATTATCTATCTTCTCATATGATTATATGTTCTTTGATTTTTTTTTAAATTATTTTATGGTTACCTACCTTGTTACTATATCACATCTTATAATGAAAAAAAGAACTTTTAAATAACTCTATGTATTAGATTAATCTAAATCATAGTATAATTTGTTCACTTTTATTTATTTTATTTTATCAAATGATAAAAAAATAAAATTAAAAATTCTGCAAAAATGGTGATTTGTAAATATTTCTAATATATCAAATAAATCTATGAAGTGAAAATAACATAAATAACTATATGTGTGTGTGTTGATTTCTATATTTCAATTTAGTTATGTATAAAATAAACATATCCTTAGATTCGCAGATTTATATCTATTCACAAATGGACTAAAAAAAGATTTGTCAAGATTTCTCACGTTTTATTTATTTATTATAATTTGCAATAAGATATAGAAAGCGTCCTTTTCTTCTCTTTCTTTTTTTTCTCTTCAAAAAGTATAAAGTATGCTTCAGTTTTCCCTTCCTTCGTTCATCTAAGTTACTAACATTTTATTTTCTCCACTAATTGGATAAAGTCATCAAACTAATAAGAAAATAGAACTTCAAAACAGTCAATAAAAATGATATGATAATTTTATCACTCTAATATTAATTGATGTTATACCAGGTAGCAATTTTCTTATGCCAAATGAGTTCTTTGCAAAGTACTGACAATTTTTAACCAATAAAAAAGCATTTATTCGATGAAGCAACAACTCCTTGACCTTGCTGATGCAGTCATGCAGGAAACCATCTGTTGTGCCTAACTTGTCGCCTTCAAATTCATTACCTCGATCCGTTGAACGTGCATGCAGAGAGACTTCCAAGGCTTAAGATCAAATTAATTACTTAATTGAGGGATCGTGGACTATAAAAGAAAGCCTGACTTCAACTACACCTCATCATCAACTCTCATTTTGGATTTTGATCAAGTTACGGGTTTTCCTTCAATTAGGAAGAATCTAGCATACAACGGGTATACCACGTTATCTATTTGTCAATCCAGTAGAACTACTCTGTCACAAATTGGAGAAAATAATGTACAAAAGGACTATAAATCATTGAGCTTACACACAAAAAAGGTATTACAACTATTATATTCTAAACATTTTCTTACTATAATATATTTATACTTTTTTTATCATGTTCCCGTGAAAGATCATTTAGTGGCATGGTTTTTCTGAGTTACTGTATATATCTTTTAATAAACTATACGTATTAAGAAAACCTCTTTCTTTTAATTTTCAAATATTTTTTGTTATATCTTGGTGCATAGTTTGATATTAAGACTTTTGGTCAAAGTAATATTCATGAATGTTTCATCATTTGATCATCTTAAATTGCTTGTTATTTGACTAAAATAGTGAACTGCATACACATGGACATTCGAAATTTTGCTATCCTATTTTCTTATTCTTAACTGAATGGGGTAACATTTTCGTACATATCAAGTTAAAATATTCCAACTTCAAACTTTACCCCAAAAAAAAGTACTACACTGAAAACTGTACTAATTAAATCTTACAATTCGTTCATTCTTCCTATTAATTTAAGGGGATGTTTGGTATGGAGGAATGTAATCAGAATAATGGGAATGTGAACCCCATCCCATGTTTGGTCATTTTTAAACCCGAGAATCTAGCATTCCCCTGGGTTTCAAATTCCTGTAAACTGGGGTAATATGAACCCCTTCTAACACATGAGTTTGGGATTCCAGGGAATCCCAAACCCACACCTGTAGAAGGAAAAAAACCAGATGCTCCCTCTCCTTCAACCACGTCTGAGATCAAACATCTGGAAGCGAATTTGTGTTTGTGTTTGCGAATTTGTGTTTGTGTTTGTGTTTATGAATTTCTGTTTGGAGATGATAGACAGTTGATGCAGGAGAGGAAGGCGATTGGAGGCGATGGTGGGGGAGTGGAAGCGGGGAAAGTGTCGCAAAAGTAGGAGAGGCGAGTGGCGGTGCGGTGGAAGAGGAAGAGGTGCAGTGGAAGCAGGAGGCGTGCGACGGCAGCGACAGAGATGCGGTGGAAATCGGAGAGGCACGGTGGAAATCGGAGAGGCGATTGGTGGTGTGGTGGAAGCGGGGAGGTGCGATGGAAGCGGGGAGGTGCGGTTGACGCCGAAAAGGCGACTGGTGGTGCGGTGGAAGCCGGAGTGGTGGAAGCGGGAGGTGCGGTGGAAGCCAGAGAAAAAAATTGAATATTAAAAAAAATTATATTACATAATTAGAACATAAAAAATAATATTAGTATTTTTAATATATTACAAAATTAATTATAAATTTATGAACGTATTAAATAAAATTAAGTGTAATTTAATTATTGTAATTCTTAATGAATTTATAATAAATTCAAAAATCTTCAAAACTATTTATAATAATTCATAATAAATTTTAAAATCTTCAAAATTATTATCCTCATTTTTTTATACTTATATTAGAATAAGAAAAAAAATATAAGTATTTTTTAAATATTGAAAAAATTCTAATGTCTCAAATTTACTCACATAATGGACAAAATTAACATTCCTATGTACAACCAAACACAATAATCTGATATTCACAGTAATCGAAGACAAGATTCTTGTGAACCACCAAACACTAAAATATTACTTTCCCAATGATCTGATTCACATGTTTTACTTTCCCAGTAATATGAATCTCATTCCCAAGATTCCTATCCCCCATACCAAACGAGCCCTAAGAGAATGCTTTTACAAGTTCTTTCTCTATTCCCTTTCAATATTGTCCTTATTATTTGCTTGGTAGTGAAATATATGATACTCTATTAGAAAAAAAGAAATGCAAGAAGGAATATCCTTTAATCCCAAATCATAGACCTAGGCAAGTGTGCAATGTTTTATTTAAACCTTCGTGAACTTTTGTGTGCTTTTGAATCTTCCACTAAATCTTTTTTTCTTTTTTTTATCGTGATGTGATCATACAAACTTTTGAGATGCAGTTAGATGCTCCTAATCTTGTGGATGATTACTACCTGAGTTTAAAGGATTAGGGCAGTAACAATGTCCTTGCCATGGCTCTTGGAAGCACAGTGTACCTATGGGTGTTAGATATGTGTCCTAAGAGTGATGGATTTTTTTGTAAAAATATTATTAATAAATAAAGTAGTTATTATTTATTTTAACCAAATATAATTGTATCAATGACTAAAAGCTCCAGAGCTTACTTATTGATAAAATTATATCTCTTGATAAAATAGTTGTACACTTTGTTTGGATAAGGTTGTTGTGTGATTTGTCTTCAATAGGGAAATGATAAGTCTCTAACCATTTGAAGTGGAGACTTCAGGACAAAGACACTTATACATTATGAATGCATTGAACGTGACCACGTGGAATTATATTATTTGGTGGAAATACCAGGACCGATTAAAAATTACCACAACCGAGCACTAAAGGCATTCATACCTTAATCTTGAGTGGGTAGTGTACCTTTAGTATGCATGTTATGGTCTTTAACTAAAACAAAAAGTGAGACCTAAATAAATGTCAACACCTTGGCTAATTGGGATTATAAGTTCTATATATTAGTAAACACTATACCATAGATATGGAATTCATGACTCCTAAGGGATTGCAGAATACCACTTTGATGGTTTTACAAGTTCTTAACTTATAGAATCTTAGCCAAGTGTTCAATGAAAAGTTATTCATCAAACTAAGATTTATTTGAATAAATCTTAAATCACTCAAATAGTGTAAAACTGGTATCAAGAAATCAAGATGTAATTGGAGGAGTAAAATGGTAATTTATACTTAACTACAATTATTGATATTCCATGAATGGTATTTATGTAAATCTACTACTCAATGGATAGGGCTTAAACGAAATAATTTAATCAGATCAAATTATTAAGCTTTATTTAAAGAATATTTAATTCAAGAGTGCAGCTTTTAACCTATAGTGGAGTGGACCAAAGTTAATAACTAGAGCCCACTACAGTTATGAGTTAACAGGATACTCGATCAAACTTATTGAAGCGTGTAATTAACTATATCATTAAGGTCTCCTGAGTAACTAATCAAATCATCTGAACATAAGACTAAAATATAAGCAATAATTAAATATGTTAAATTGTAAATGGGCTTTTTATTTAATTAAAAGAGTTTAATTAAATAAATAAGTTAATGGGCTTGATATTTAATTAATAAGATTAAGTAAAGAAGTAATTGGGCTTATTAATTAATTAAACGTGATTTACTTAAGAGTAATTCTATTCAGTCCCTATATTTTAACTCATTAGCCCCATTTTTAATATTTTCTCTTTTTACCATTTTATCCTTAATTAGAATTACAAAAAGGTGCAAAAACAAATTATAAAGTATGTGTTATAAATCATAAGAATCTGAAAGCAAATTTGTTTTGGTTCCATTTACTTCAAAATCTCAAATTCCTAAACACTAAGACGTCCAAATAAAGTGTTTATCTTCAACTTCATCATCTAAATTCAATTTGTGCAGTACATGATTGAAAGGATTGGTTAACAAGGGTGTGTCATTCAAGTGTCCTTCAAGAACGAAAGCTTGATGCTTCTGAAGTAATTTTTGTTTGTCTCATTTCAACAATGGATTGTAGAGTCGTAGACTAATAACTTTTGAAGTCATCCAATCCAAATAGCATTGTTTGGAGAGGAAGCCATTGTCATTTCCATGAGTAAAGCTACTAAAAAAAATTAAAAATTTAAAAAGAATATTATCAAAACGCATGGAAGAGAAAGGTGGAGAAAGAGCGATGGTGGATTAAAGAAAAGGCTTGGGGTTTGTTTAAACTGTTTTCTTTCTTTCTTCTCAACTTCAACAACAAAATTGAAATCAACTGTTGAAACAAAGAAGCATTTCAGTTAAATTGATAATAATGAAATTCGTATAAATTGTTGATCAACCGAAGAAGCATTTAAGTTAAATTGATAACAATGAAGAAGAAAGTATTGTTATATTTAAATTCTAAAATAAAGGGTAATTTGGAAATTAATGGGGTTTAGTGAGAAAAAATTAGAGACTTAAAATTTATAATATGGTGAATTTAGAAGTGCGGGCTGGAGAGTTAGAAAGTGTGGCTTAAATAGAACAACTCTTTACTTAATTAAGAGTTTAATTTGGAATTAAATAGGCCTTCTAGTTATTTGAGTTGGACTCAAATATATAAAAGTTCAACTAGATTTATATTAGGTTTATAGAAACCTAATTAAATAATAAGTCCAATTAGATTTATATTAAGTTTGTAGAAACCTAATTAAATTATGAGTCTAATTAGATTTATATAAGGATTAAAAGAATCCTAATAAAATATAAGTTCAAGAATTATATTTAACAAGGAAACAAGACAGGTATATAATATACTAGGGTTTCAATCAAAACCCTAAGAGACAAAAAAAAAAATTGAACAGTACCCTTGCCTTGGAATTTGTGCCAATCTCAATCCTCCTACCCTAAGCCAAAATATAGAAGCTTATAAGGCACCCTTAGGATCATGTTTGAGTTGCCTATGCTAGACCTCTCCTTACATTGTTTCCTATGTGTTCTTAAGTTTAATATAGTCAAGATACACTCCTACAAGTGTTGCTCAATTGATCCTCAGGCATACTTGGAAATCAAAGCTGTGAGAAAGCATGAAATTTTTGAAAGCTAGTATTCTCTAGATCCTAGTCCCAGAGTTGTTTTCACTGCGTTGATCCAATCAAATCTAAGTCTAGGATCCAACAAGGGGATGCTTCAGATCATTCAACTTTAAAACTTGTCACAATTGATTATGAAAATGGCCCTGTTACTAGTGTCAACTGAGCTCCGGATGGACGTCATATTGCTATTGTGCTTAACAATTCTAAAGTTCAGTTGTGGGATTTTGCTTGCAGTAGACAGTGTTGTCGATGATTTTTGGATTCAATGTACAGCACAAAAATAATATGGATCTCAAACACAGAATGCCAAACAAAATATCAACATGAAATACTAAATGCAACTCAACCAACATTCTAATAGTATTTCATGTTATCCAAAACAACCATCAAATAAATAAGAACATGAGAATTATAACTGCAGCTAAAGTCAATCTCAATAAGCATTCACAGTACATCATCTAAAAATGTAAATTCTCATCGGGTTTGAGTGAGCGAGAAAACGAATTTGTTACCAACTTAGCTAAAACCACCATCAATGTTCCTCATTTCTCTAAAGCTCAAATCTCTGCAAAATAAGTCAAAATTAGAGGTCGTTAGGGGTTTTGCCTAGCGAAAACCCTCCGATACTTAAGTTGGTGACCTTCTTTTTGCTGTGTTTCTTGTGTTTCAAGTATGGAAGTTAGCTTACCTCTAGAAAGTTTCCTTTTCTCTTTTATATTCAAGATTCTAGCATGCAATTCATTCTCACCGTTCTCTTGTCCACATTTCATTATCTCAAATATTATAAAGATTTGCTTTATTAAAGGACATGTATCAAGTGATCCAGTATTTCCAAGAGTTGGTGATTGTCAGAAATGCCAATTACAGATAGGTTATTGAAAGTTCAATAATTATTACACTTTTAAAACAAAACAAAGATTATAATAATTATATGCATTCCTCTTGTTGACCGATCATTGCTTGTTGTAGTGCTATTTTTGCAACTATAATAACTTTGAAGGGCGAACAAATTTCAATGGTTGAATCACTAGCATGGAATAATCATATCCTAACAACACGAGGAATGGATGGACAGATCATAAACAAAGATGTGAATAAGAGATCGCATTATCAAAACTTATAGAGGTCACCAACTAGAGGTTTGTGGGAAGAAATGTCCTGCGCAATAGAGGCCAACAATTAGCCAATGTATGCAAGATAATCTCCTGCGCATATGGGATAGGTCCATGACATCTTCAAATTCTCCAACACAATAGCTTCACAGGCTCGAGGGACACACCTCTACAGTTAATGCTCTTACCTAGTGTCCTTTCCAGGGTAACCTGCTGGCCTCTGGTAGTGATGAAAGTGATCAGTGCATCAAGTTTTGGAGTACACACATAGGTGCATGCTTAAACTCTATAGATACCGGCTCCCAAGTCTCTGCTCTGCTGTGGAACAAGAATGCAAGAGAGCTCCTTAACCGTCATGGGATTACTCAGAATCAACTCACTTTGTGGAAATACCCATCAATGGTAAAGATGGCATAACTTACTAGTCATTCTTCTACAATCCTTTTTATGGCACAGGTTATAATATGCATCAATACTTAATGCCCATATAAGCAAATCTTGTTTCATATATCTTACTGTCTCTTCTATGTTTTGTACTTTTTTTAGAGCCCAAATGTTGTATAATGGCATTGGCAATATTAGCAATAGCAGATGAAAGGTTAACATTCTGCAAAATTTTTGGGGCTCCAGGGGTAGCTAAGCCTACTCCAAAAACAACATTGAGCCATTTTCTCACTTGAACTGTATCCAATGAGAGCATAAGAAGAGATTACAAGGTATTAATACAAGATGAGTGAAACATGTGATGTGATGGCTAGTTTTCATAAACACAGGGGCGGATCTGAGGTTTTCTTCTAGATCGAGCTAAAGTTAATTAAGAGAAGTAAAAATATATTAAAATGTCTCTAAAAAATATATAGTAATGCTAAACTTACAATATTCATACAACCTAAACTCTACGACATAATGTTACAACCTACATGGTAAAAGTTCACTGGAGGAGGAAAAAAATAAAAATGGATGAGCGGAGTTACATCTTTAATAGGATTTTGTCATGTAGATTGTCACATCATGTTATAAAATTTATGTTGTATAGATGTTATAAGTTTAGCGTTATTGAAATAAATAATACTTTTCATATTTTATTCCATCACAATTAATTTCACAAAACCTGAAAATAGTACATTAAAACTAATTCTTAAAATTAAAATCAAATCAATGTGATAAAAGCCTAACTCAAATTAAATACTTAATTTTCAAATTATACCTTCTAATAACTTAAGCTATATAATATTCTACATCAAAATCCATTTATTAAAATTTATGAAATAACACATTAAATTAATTATTAAAACCTACGAATCAAATCTATATTATGAAAACCTAACCCAAATCAAATAATTGAAAATAAAAAAAAATCTTGTAATATCTTATACAATATACTCTATAACAATTAATTTATCAAACTCATTATATAAGATGTTAAAATTAAATCTCTGTAAACCCAACTCTTAAACCCAACTCTTAAAGTAATTACATAAAATAAATGGTTACATTGAAGGCTTGAATAATATATAAGCTTTAGTCCTTTGGATAAAAGGAAAAAGAAACCACCTTTTAACATCCATTTTTTTAAGTGCTAAAATGAGATATTGAAGAAGAAATGGTGCGAAGAAGCATAAAAAGTAGGCTTGGTTGAGTTTTTGGAAAGTTACAGTTGGGGAGAAGAGTTGGAAATCTTAAAAAGTACTGAAGTAAAATTTTGAAGAATTATAAATCATTATAATCATTGTTTATTTTAAGAGTGTTTTTGAATAATATTAGAACTTTGTGATTAAAAAAAAAAGTCAGCCCGGGGCTAGCCCACCTATAGATCGGCCTCTGTAAACACATATTTTAAATTAAAATAAGTAGATTTGAGTGCGGTAATTTCATCTCTAATACACAGATCCACATCTTCAGGGTCCAAATTTTCTGTTTTCAAAGCAAAACGGAGCCGTGAAATTATATATTTCACTAAATTAATGCACATATTAAAGACCAATTCCATCCACTATATGGATATTGTAATTCACATGTACACCACAATATATAACGCACACCAAGGAATTATCAACAATCACACATTCTCAGATACACATGTATCTTTAATTATATATATACAAAGTAATACGATAGCTCAATCCACTAAGCAGACTCAAGTATCGATATTAAACAGAAGAAGCACCCAGAAAAGCAAAGGCAACTGTGGAATAATCTGTTGACCATTTGCTCAGTTGCCTGGAGGTGAAAAGAAATTTCTAATTGGTGTAAGTATCAGAGGGAGTCATGGCCGCAAAGGTGGCAATAAAATCTTCGGAACTATAGGCCCCGTAGGCAGTGATGGCTCTGGCAACGGAAGCACAAGAGGTAATGAAGGCTTTGGCAAAGGAGGCAAATTAGGCAATGAGGGCTTTGGTAAAGGAGGCAATGAAGGAAGATTTGGTTGAGTTGGTGAAGCCGGCAATGGAATTGTGGGCAGTGGCGGAAGCTTGGCCTTAGGCACCAGTGACAGTGGGGGAAGATTAGGCAGAAGTGATTCCGGCGGTGTGCGGGCCGGTGGACTGAAGAATTGCAAAAGATGGCGAGCTTCTGCCAGGTTATTCATTTCGAAACTTGGAAATGTTAATGCTACAAGCAAAAATAGCAGGAAGCAATATTGCTTCAAAGTAGCAGCCATATTGGTCTAGACGAAAAATTAATGAAATAATTAACAAAAGAGTACTAAGAGAAAAGAGTTTGATCTATATGGAGAAGTATTTCTTTTTCAATATTGTGTTTGTTTGTTTTTGCTTTTGAGTAGGGAAAAGCGAATCCTAGGACAAATTTATAGAAATGCATGAGTGAGGGGGAAAGTGTCGAGAAGCATCGGTTATCAGTTAGTTAGACTCATTGCTAGCTCGTTAAACTAATTTAGAATGATGACGCGCATGGGAAACTAGGCTCGTCAACGTGCTAACCATTTAGCCCCATTTGGAGTACTATTCATGTGCTTTCTCTTTGAATTTACTCAGCATAAAGAATACATATGAAACCACGCTACTCGTTTTAATTTTGTTCAATGATTTTTTACTAATTTTTCGGGGCGGAAGTATTGTCCTCCTTGCAATTGACATGTTAGTGATAAGCTTCATATTAAAACATTCAGCAAAGAAAGTTTTACTCATTATTATTATTATTACTACTACTACTACTTGTGAAACTCTATTTTTATGTTTCAATCAGAATATCTCTTTGTAGCTAGTTTCACTTTCTCCGTATCTACATTCTACAAAACCTTTGAAATTTACCATTTTTATTTCTATTTTTTTTCCAGTTTTTTACATACAAAAGATCAAACTTATACATTTTTTATTTTTTTCTCTTCGCTATGCAATATTTTTATTTTTCGTACGCATATACAAAACAAAATATTCAAGATTGCATCGATCCTCAAAACTTCTAAAATATAATTTTCCATTATTTATATATCCGTTCTTTGATTGGGATTTTATAATTTTAATTAACTTTTGTATCATATCTATTGCTTCTCCCTTTGATTTGCGAATGCCAATTCCCAAATTGTTCGCTTTAGTATCAAGTTATTGATATAACACCTGTCCGAACATGGCCAAATCATCCTTTGTTGGCATACTTTCCAGGTTGAGCATTTTTTTGGCGGCCATGTGATAAACTCATGGGAGTCAAATTTTGTACGCCGAGTGATGGATCTTAGGGCACGTTTGGGAGTCCGGATTGGATTGGACTGGACTAAGATTGGGATTAGGATTGGGATTGGATTAGATGGGACTGGACTATAAATAATGCTATCTTATGTTTGGTGTAGTACGAGACTGGACTATATTAACATGTAATAAATTTTTAAGAAATCAATTTTTAAATATAAATTTATTTTATTTTATTCAAATTTAATTTGAATATAATTTAATCTAATATCTAAATTAACAATATTTAAATCCTATTAATATTTTTATAAACATAATATTATTTTACATTACATTATGAATAAATTACTATATAAATTATAAATATTAATTTAATATTTGGGATTATTTTTTAAATTATTATAAAAAATCAAGATTAGTATTAGATAGAACTAAATAAAATTTAAATATATTTAAAAATTATATTTATTTATAAATTATTACATATAGTAATGTTATTAATTATTTGTTATATTATTGTTACATTAATTTGAAATTAAATAATCAAGATGAATTTGAGATAAAATAATAAAATATATAAATATAATTTAAATTTAAATTCATTTAAAAATTATTAATTATTACTATGATATATTTTATGTTGAAGAATAATTTATTATTAATTATATAATTATTGTTTTTATTATTAGCACAATTTATTAATTAATTAATCAAAATTTATTTTCATAAAATAAAGAAAATATTAATATAAAATAATAAATTATTTATTAAATATATTATAATGTACTATACAATTAGAAATATATAAGTTGCATATTTGATTATTTTAATAATATTGTAAAATCTATTTAAAAAAATAAATGTATAGTATTTTAAAAATATTTTTTACCAATAAATTGTTTATTTAAAATTATTATATTGTAATATATAATTAAAAAAATAAAGCTTATATATTTGACGATTTTAATAATATTATAAAATATATTTTTTTTAAATTAATAATATGACGTTTTAAAATCATATTAATTTTAAAATATTAGATTATTTTAATTAATAAATTTATATTATTTTGGTTTTTATAATTTATCATTTATTTTTAATTTTCTTACATAATTAATAATTTTAGAATAATATTAAATTTTTATTTTTTATGGATTATTTTGATATTATTATACTAATACTTATTTTAAAAATATTTTATAAATTATTTATTTTATTATTTTTAAAATTTAAATACTTGTCCCAATCTTGGAACTTCTTGTCCCATGTTATCATATGGGACTCTTTGTCCCATGACTAGCCAAAAAGACAAAAGAGATGGGGACTCACCTTAGTCCAATCCCCTTCTCAAAAAATTGTCCAAACAAGAGATTGGTACAATTTGTCCCAAATAATAGTCCAATCCCACCCTTGTCCGGTTGCCAAACGCGCCCTTAGAGTTCTGATGATTATTGATTTCAATAATTTCTTTTAAATTAAGTTTCAAATATAATATTGTAATTAGAAATTTAGAAAGAAATCTTCATTCGTTATGTTTCACGTTGATGGTTTCATATTTTGAATTCGATGTTTCAAATAATTTAGCCTAGGTTTAGGTAGCTAGGTAGGTGTCATGTTGTTGGTTTTAAGTCTTTGTTTGAATTCTGAATGTAATATTTGTTAATAGCAAGTCTACGTTGGTTTCAAGTTTCACATATTGACGATTTCATATTTTTTATTTGTTCGAGGTTTCAAATTATTCAATCTAGTCTCCACGTCCATCTTGATTGAGGTTTTATAGATCACATGGTTGGTTTTGTCACTTAATTTAGGTGGAAGTATATTAAACGTGCGTAAAATTTTCAGTACCTAGTCTATGTTGATTTCAAGTATCACATTGATGATCTCTTGTATATTTTGTGTCAGAGGTTTCAAATTAATCTATCTAGGTTTCAAACCTGTTTCAAAGGTCTTAAGATGCAAATAAATAATTCGTTTTAAATGGCAAAAAAAAAATTGTACTTAAAGTTTAAGGTCTGAAAACGCTTGATATGATCTGATTGATAATAGAAAGCTGTTTGAGAGAAGAATCCAAAAACTTACTGATGCGTTCGAAACTAGCAAGTATACTAGTCGCACAAGTAATAAAGTAATAAGTAGATATCGTTCCCACGAGGATTGATTCTAATTGAATTTGTTATTTTCCAGCAATAATAAACTAAACAGGGGAGGTTTTGTTGATTGATTAACTAAACTTAATACGAAAGCAAATGAAGAATAACACAAAGCAAAGTTAAATGGAGTGAAAAATCAATGAGAGACACTTGGTTAAGAGTTCATTCTCTGCCACAAGATATGAATTTGTGAATTAACATAGAATTGTAATCCAATTACAGCATTGAAGTTATCAACCGTAGATAACAACAAGCTCTGTTATCCCAATCGTTCCTTACTTTGTTGTTAAATAAAACAAGCTCTTTATTTAATCTCTATCCATTAAACAACCTAGAACAAGCTCTCTGAGTTTAATTCAATGGAAGCATTACGATGAGAAAGATAGGTTGATCTAAGCAATAATCACACAAGTTCGGATTATTTAACCTAGGTTGTATTTTCCAATTGCAATCTCTGATCACAATTTTGCTACTAATGATTGGAAATTCATGACAATTACGGATCAAGATTTCTAATCTAGCAATAGACAACAACAGATTATATTCAGTTGGCCATTCCAAATACAATCAGTAAGCAATCATAAGCATTAGATATGGGAAAATACAAGCAACTTCAATTAGAGAATTGGATAACAATTTCTTACACAATCAACTCACAAAATCCATATCAAGGGCTGTGAAATCACCCTCAACCAATTCAGATTTAGTTACACATATTCAATCAGAATAACAAATACAATACAGAGAAATTCCAGAATTGAAAAGGAAAGAAAGAACTTAGCAAATTCTTTGAAAATCTTCTTTGTAGATGAATCTTCTTGGAATTGTAGTTCCTCCTCTTTCAAAATCTTCTTTCTCCTTCAAGAACTCCAAGGGATGAGAGAAATCCAGAAATGCAGCCTCCTCCCACGTTTTCCCCTCTTCAAGTTATGAAAATAAAACCCTAAAATGTGTTTAAATACTCTGCTACAGTAACCTGCTACAGTGTCCCGTATTATACATGCTACAGTGATTTGTGGAATTACATTTCTATACTTCTCACACTGTTTTGATTACAACTTTTGGTACACTGAATGGATTTATAAACCGTAAATTTCTCCAGAAAATAGACTTCGAGAGCTTTCCAACGGTATATAACATGTCATCGGGTTCATTGTATATCAATACAATTAAATCCGAGAAGATGGTTGACTAGCAGAGGTGAAAATGAAGGGTTTTACTCCATTTTTGTGCAAGTTACTTCAAAACTCCTACAAACATCAAAACCACACAAAAACATAAAAATACCAAGGAATATAGCAAAGAAACATGGACGAATTGATATGAAAATGATATATAAATAGACACTTATCAAATTCCCCCACACTTAGACTTTGCTAGTCCTCGAGCAACTACGACAATATGAAATAAAACTAAACCGAAACAGAATCAACAAAAAATTAAAACACACAAATGCTTCATCTTGCAAATAGGCCTCAAAACTTGTACTTAATTATAACCCAAGGAAAACTTCAAAATAATGCACTTGATCAAGAATTTTATCTTAAAGATTACTTTCGCTTCATTTCAATTCCTCAAGTGTGTGTGTGTAGAGCCATTCTCACCTAATCACTTGTAACCCGGATGAGTTTATGCATAAAAATGAATCATATTTAATATTGAAGATGTGTGTATAAATGAACTCCATAGGCCTGCTTTTCAAGTCACTCTCCACTAATGTAGACATGCACAACACTAAGGATCAAGTAGGACTTTATTAAGCTTGTAACGTTTGGCTTGGGTGAAGGTATGATAAAGGATAATAATTAGGCTTAAATCACCCACAAACACATAAAATCATTCAAGATTATGTAGAGCTCAACCCCATGACACAACTTTATTTCAATTCGCCAGATTACTTCCCCAAACTCATTTAGAACATTCAATCTTCTTTTTTTTCTTATTTCTTTTCTTTTTCTTTTTTTTTAAGAAAATAAAAGAAACTACACCCCCACACTTTGTTGTTTTATTCTTTTCAAGAACACTTAAGGGTATAGATCTCTTATTCTTCTTCTTTTGTTCCTTTTTTTTTTTTTCTTTTTTTCTCTTTTTTTTTCTTTTTTTCTCTTTTTTTTTCTTTTTTTTATTACACTTCCCCTCCCCCACACTTAAACAACACATTGTCCTCAATGTGTAAGTACGTGGACAATGAGTACAGATTGGTTTTTTTTCTTTGTTTTCTTTTTTCTTTTTTTTTTTTACAAACATAATAGAACTCACTTGCATTGCTCATGACACATCCCAACCTCCTCTAACTTCCCAAAACCAGAACATAGCTCAAAATTTAATTGTGAATGATCTACATGCTCATAGGTAATGGATAAACTGTTTGGAATAAATTCATTTGAGGTTAGGAAATCTTTTAGTGAGTTAACAAAGAAAAAGGCTTACAAAGGCTCAAAAGGGGTAACTAGGGATCAATTTCAGTCAAGGTTGGCTATTAAGGCTCAAACAGTCCAAAGATGGCCTAAATCATTTCCCCAATGTTGCATAGTCTAGGATTTCGCCTCGAGTGACCATCAAACAAGTTCTAGAATTCATTGAAATCTGAAGAAACATTTAAATTACATAAACTTTCTCTAAGTGAACAAATAAATCCGTGATAATAGCTCAGTGCTCAATGTTGCGCAAGGAATCAAAAGCAAAGCGAAAACCAATAAACATTTCAAGCACACAGATCAATGCATCATTTATC